>CM053785.1:466988164-467588164 GCA_028749045.1 Cupressus sempervirens | reverse complement strand
AGTTCTCAAGTTTGGGAAAATTTGAAAGAAGTTAATGAAGGAAATGATAAGTTGAAGATTTCTAATAAATTAACTACAAAGATACATTATGTGAATCTTAGAATGTGAGATGAAGAAGGTATCAATAGTTACTTTCAAAGAGTTAAAAGTGCAGTGGATGAAATCAAGAATCAAGGCAATAATATAATTGATGTATATTTTATGTAGAAAATTTTAATGGCATTAACTAACAGTTAAAATGAAAAATTCTAAGCTATTTAATAATTTTATTGTCTAAAGAAGTTTACGAAGGATCAATTATTTGGCACAATAATAGGATTTTTATTGAGACTTTAGTAATGACAAGAGTAGATCTAAAAAGAATTTCAAAGCAACCAAAATTAAAGAAGAACATGATAGTGATTATGAAGAAAGATGGAAGATAATTTGCTAAAAGATTGAAGAAAGGTACTAGAAACTATAAAGGTATGTTACCTACGAAATATTTTGAATGTGGTAAATTTGGGCATTTGACTACTAGATGTTCAAAGAGAGGTCCTAGAAAATGATTAAAAGATCCAATTACTGTTGATCTGATTTTGGTTTTGACAACTGAGTTACAACACACTTAAGTCATTACTTAACAAAACTCAGTGCATACCAAGTAAGTAGTATATGCTGAGCATAAGTTGTCAGATAATGTATGCCGAGAAAAAAATATAGTTAGTGTCAAGCACTAGTATGTGTCAAGTAGACAGTTAGTGTCAAGTCACTCTAGTGCCAAACAAGTCAATATATGTTGATTGATTTGAATGTTGAGTAAAATAGTGGATATCGAGTCATTTAGAAGTTGAGTTACAACATTAAGATTACAGTGGATGCCGAGAATCAAAGCTTTCAAGTGTCAAGTAAACAATTTTGGACATATTTGTTTATAATGGCACAAACTCCTATGTAAACCATTTTTAGGCTAACTTAAGAATTATTTTACGATTCTAGAAGATATATACAAAGGTATATTGAGAATCCCTATGTATTGCATGCAACCAATTAGATAAAGGGATGTTCTAAGTGGAAAAATGGGTGAATCATAGTCATTGATTCCTACCTAACCCTAGCTCACTCAAGTCTTCTTAAGGAGGGAAATCCCTAAAGAGTCTGTGGGAAAGGATGAGAAGAGAAGGTTGAATGCTGAGTGAAGAGAGAGCATTCATGGTGACTAGGGAGGTTGTGAGAGAGATATGAATTACAGAACCACTTAGAGAGAACAAAAGAATAGTTAAAGGATAAAAGAGATACATATGAGAAGGAAGATCAAGTACACATTAGGAAAGAGGAGATTTGATATCTAGCAGAGAGGTGCTAATCGAAGGATCAAGGCTGAAACATTCTAACAAGTGAATCAATAAAAATATCTTAACCAAGGAGTCCTAATAGGATTTTGTAAATCCTTTAAGAGGGTACTTGCTTTTTGCAAGTTTAAGTGCTCTAACCAAGCACACTTTTAGCAAGGTATTGAAATCCTTTAACAGGGTAAGATTTAACAATCTTTGTAATCCTTTAACAGGGCAGATCTTTTATAGAGTAGATCATAGTTTATGGTCAAACTTCTTGTAACCTTCATTGGCTACACTTTACGGTTGCAACAGTAAAGATTTGTGGGTGTCATCCCCACCCTAGTTTTACCTTCTCATTGGAGGGTTTCTAGCTAACCAAATATGTTGTCTCATATGTGTTATTTATTTCATGCTATGGATGAACATGTGTAGTTAGATATTTCAATTCACATGCTAAACAATGAGTTGGATGTATGGTGAATATTTTATGGTTAAAATTTTGAAGTGTTGATTCAGCCAACCTCCCCCCCCCCCCTCTTAGAGTTTATTTTCCCATTGTTAATTCCAATAATTGTTATTAGAGCTTTGTTCTCTAGAAAGGAAAGCTTTGCAGCATTGAGGGAAGATCTTGAAGATGGAAGTCTACAAATTGGGAAAGGTTATTGATAACCAAATAATTGAAATACAACTTGTCCTATGTTAGTTGAATACAGAAAGAGATGAGTTGAATTTCTTATTAAAGAGAAGAAAAGAGATGGCTATTGAACAAGATGACACACAATACAAAGAGGTTGACACTACTAGATTGTTTGAGAATGGAAACTCAAGTGAGTATGATGTAGCTGTTGCATGTCTGATGGAATCCTAACTGAAGAGGTCAGAATTTTAAAATAGAACAAGAAGTCCAATCAATATTTTTATGTGAGGTGATCGAATAGAAAAAGAAAGATAAGGAAGAAACAATCATGATTGAGGATGAAAAAAGGAGAATGACCAATAGACTAGAAGAAAAGACATTAGAGGTACAAAGGATTTATAACATGCAATTGGATACAATGAATCAACTGATGATGGCCAATCATGAATTAAATGGAAATTATATGGAGACTACAACCCTAAAGTTACAGAAAGAACAACTGAGGAATGAATTGACAAAAGAAAAGGAATTTTCTAAAAGTTTCAATAAACCTAGTGAAGCTATAAAATAATTTGAGAAATTGGTGTGATCTCCTAGATCCAACAATGATATTGTTGGATTAGGTTACACCAAACTAAGGAAGGAGAATCACGTAAAAGTGCTGAACAAAGAAACAAAAAAATAAAGAACTACAAACCTTCTTGTTATAACTGTGGAAAGTTAGGTCATACAATAAATGTTTGCAGGAGCAACAATGCAAATCAAAACCCTAAGAAGAAATTCAAGGATTACTGTTATAAGTGCAACAAGCAAGGACATCATGCACATGAGTACAGGACCAAGACTTCAAGCACACAAAAATTTGAAGGATATTACTACAATTTTTAGAAGTATGGACATAAATCATATTAACACAGATCTAATGTCAAATGGACATCAAAAAAGCAGACAAAGGTACAACAAAATGGGAAATCCTACAATTCGAATTACAATACAAGGTACAGTTGTCATTATAGTCAAGAGTATGGACATGTTCTTGAGAATTGCATTAGAAAACATTTAAGAAGTGATTACAATAGATGGTTGAGTTAGACTACATGCTTTAGTTGTTTGAAGACTAGTCACATTAGCAGAAATTGTCCAACAAGGTCAAAGGCACCAAGCAATGAATTCAATAAAGGAAAAGAGATGGTTGATATTGAGAAAGTAAAAGTGTAGATGAACAAGACATGGAGGAAGAAGGAAGATTGCAACACATCAAGTTCAGATGAGGTCACTTCATCCAATAGATCAGGTGATCACATCACCCCCACTAGGCAATCAAAAGGTATGTGTGGAACTGATATTTCAAAGTTATTTCATACATTAGTTCCAAGAATCTAAGATTTGAAAAGATAATATATGCATGCATTAAGATGCAATGTATTGGTTAGAACTTGGAAGAAATCTTTAGTTTTGTTAGTTTTTATGTTGTTCGGAAGTGATGGAACTATGTTAGTAGTGTAATCACCTAAAAATAGTCATCTAGACCATTAGTCCCCTTCTCAGCATTTTGGCTAAATTAATTTAATCATTTAACTAAACCAAATTACTAATAATCTATTTATTTGATTATAACCTATAGTTTGACTATGCTATCTTAAGTTCATTATTTGATTAAAAGAACATGTCCCCTTTTAATTAAATAAAAGACCCCATTCTTCTAACCCACTTAAAGTGTATACATAAGTCTTTTTTTCTATTTTGCAATTAAAAGAAAAGGCTTTGTGACTTTTGTCTTATATGACAAGTCAACTTATATTTTATTGGTTGACTTGTGTGTGCAAATGGATCACTCCTCTTTTCAAATGCCACTGTTGATCATCCACCATCTTCATCTTGATCTCTACCATCCATAAGACTTTAAAAAGCAGAGAGCTTTCCACCTCAAAGAATCCATCTTTTGAGTATTGTTATGCTACAAGTTTTCTAACAAGTTTCTTTGGAGCTTTGTGGAGAACTTCTATTTCTTGTCTACATTCTCTCATACCATAGCATTTTAGCTTAGATTCATGTTGCATGTTAGTTTAGCTTCTATTTTGCAATAATCTATCTCATATAGCTTAATATTTGGATTGTAACACTCTCATACATGTTTTAGCATATTTTCATTTTGCATTCTTGCATCTTGTCTTTGGAACCTCCCATCGCATGGTTTACTAGAAAGAAGAGTATTCCTAAGGCTCAGCTGAGAGCCTTCTTATTCTTGAAATACACTCTCTTGCACTCCATGGATAGGGAGCTCTAAGCTAGCATCCAGGCATTCCAAGCTCATGGAATCGTTTGGATAGAAGGGTTTAGAGTGGGAAACTTTTGAGTGTACATTTTTGGTGCTCACCGTTGGGCTTGAATCAAGTTTTCAGCTCCATTTACTTTTATTTTTTATCTCTAATTTTTTACCACAGCATATTGGATCTAATCAAGTGCTTTTGTAGAATTATCACTTTGGTTTTAAGACCAACCCATATGCAGATTAGTTTGAAGGCCAAAAAATCTAGTTGTTTTAAAGATTTGATCATATCTTTTAAACCACTTGAAGTTTGGTTTTGAAATTATTTTTGCAGGTTTTTTAGATGTCCAACATATCTCAGTCCAATTTTTAGAGCATTTTGACATAATTTATGGGAGTTATGATTTTTTCTTTATTTTTCATAAAAAGCTATTTCTGATTGCAAATCAACATATTTTTTGAAAAAAAATACATTTTCAAAAAAAAATTTGAATTCTAAGGGGGGTGCTTTCTTTGTGTTTTGACTTTCGAGGTCGTATTAGGGACAAAAAAACCTAATTTGATAAATTTAGCCTATT
This sequence comes from Cupressus sempervirens, assembly GCA_028749045.1. Classification (NCBI taxonomy): domain Eukaryota; kingdom Viridiplantae; phylum Streptophyta; class Pinopsida; order Cupressales; family Cupressaceae; genus Cupressus; species Cupressus sempervirens. Next base: position 467,583,364 of record CM053785.1, on the reverse strand, counting down.
TTGACAAAATGGGTCCCTAGGGCACAAATAAAGAGATTTTTTTGAATTTATTTCATTTTTGGAAAGTTCTCTAGTTTTTAGTATGGGTCTCTTCTTTCCATTTCTATTTTTGGGTCCGAAATCATAGCAAACAAGTCCAATCTTCTTGACTAGGTCAAAATCAAAGAGTAAAAATGAGAGCATTTGTGATTAACTCGCACTTTCTTTGCATGCACTTGGTTGGAAGATAAATTGGATTTTTGAGGCAACTAACCACTTTTTATTGTAGATTTTTATGTTATTTCACACTAACTTTTGGTGCTAACAAGTTGTGATTTCAGGTTGCCATCCTTGTGAAAAAATTGAAACATTGCATAAAAAGAATGCATGTCAAAGCTTAAAATGCACAAGGGCTACTAACGATTGTTTGCAGGGCTGCCCAATGTATAAAAACCCAATTTTTCTTTTTTAAAATTTTTACATGTGTGGCATATATTAGTTTTTTTTTTTAGGCAGATTAAAACTTACGATTGGGATCTTTTGGTGATAAGAGAGTATGCTCTTCACCCTTGTGGTGAATCAGAAATTTTGACTTACCATTTGGTTTCAAGAGTAAGAGGCAATTGAATCTTCTTGGTGTATTTGGGGGAAGCAATCATTGTAAGAGAGTATTCTCTTCACCCTTGAGGTGAATCATAAATCTTGACCCTTGAGAGCGGATCCATTTTGTGGTAGTTAAGATCCTTTAGAGGGCTTGCTCTCGGACAACCTGAGAGGAATGACCCAAGTGGGGACAAGCCGATTACCTAGCTCTTCCAACCCACTATAAGCTCAAGGCTACCAAGGACATAAAACTTTGGTAGATGTAGTGTTTGTCTTCGCCTAGTGTGATCGCTTATGGGATTTCGACCATAGGGAGATCACTAGGCAAGAATGCTTAAGGTACTCTTGTGGTCATGAGATCGATTACTAATTGAAAGGTGAGGTGTCTCGTAATTGGGAGCAAGAGGAACACTATGAACGGAAGCCCTGTCTAAACATCCTAAGTTAGTAACTACCTTTTTTAGTTGCTCAACTTCTTGGTGCAAGGATCGATCCTAGTGGACTACCTGAATCACCCCATGATTTTACACTCACCATCTATGTTCCCTTGGTTATGCTTATGGCATTTCCATGAAAAATTCAATATCTCTTGTGGGCAACCACTTGGTGTGAGGTGAAGGAGCATCAAGCGTCGGCCAAGTTGTTGAGTAATGAACCATGTCCTTTAGGTAGATATTGCTTGATGTGTTCTTGAATGTGGTATACTTGTGAAAATCTTTTGAACATACACATGACGATAATTCTAGGGATTTCTTTTGAGACCTTAGATATGCTTGTATCATGCAAGGTTTCTTTGTCCCTTGCTTGATTGTTTGAAGACTACTCCATGTGTCACTATCTTGCTTAGAAAGAAATTATTTTCGAACATCAAACTTGTTATGCTATCAACTATTGTCAAACTTTGTCAACCAAGTCAAAGCATCAAGTCTTAACATTTTTCTTGTATTGCTTGCTAAGGGGAGTCTCATCATTTGATTTTTATCTTCTATGTCTCTAGTTCCTGAACATGCTTAAAGTGGCTCTTTGGTCTTAGTGCTCTTGGTCTTTTTGTCTTCATTGTCTATGTTTGCTTGCTAGTTATCCTTTTGTTGAAATGGTTACCTTGATTTCTTGACTGCACTCTTAGGTTGGGAAAGTTGTTCTCTTGTCACCCCACTTGCTCTATCTACTTGGCTATTGGCTTCTTGCCTAGCTCTTTACTTGAGTCATTAGTTTCATAAGTAACTTGGACACTTTCTTGACAAGTCACTTTACTCTATCTTTACTATATTGGCAAGTGAATAATCTACCTCTCTAGTTTGGACATCAAGTTATCTTGTGTCACCTTATTAGCTTCCTCTAGTCTCCTTCACGCTTGATTATCTATCTACCACTATGGAATTCAAAGCTTGTGCTACCAAACCTCAACCAAATCTAGATGATCATGATATCCTCCATGTCACTAAAGAGTTTCAAGATCCATATGCACAATACAAAGAACTAGAAGAGACAAATGATCTTTCTTACCTTCATCTCTCTAAGCGCATGACAAAAATGAAGTCTAAACTTGAGAAAAGGTTAGAGGAGAAGATTGCATCATTACATGAATCTTCCTTAAGGTCTTTACATGCATGTGAGTCACCTTCTTTGAGGTCATCCTCTTCTTTTAGGTCTACATGCTCTACTTCAAGACATCAAATGTCTTCATCTTCTAGATCAAAAGACCTCTTTAGAGAACAAGCAAGTGATACCTCCTTTGAGCCTATGCTAAAATTTCATGATGGACCTATCTTTGACCAAGATAATTATGAAGACATGGATGCATACCATTCACTTGAGAAAAAACAAAAGGACTCTAAACATACTTCTAATAGAACTTTTGCTCCCTTGGAAGATTCTTATGATGACACTTTGCAAAAACTTCTTAGTAGTAAGATCGTCATGTTACCTAAGTCTAGCTCATATGGAAACCCATTCTTGGATATGTATTGTGCTTATCATCAAAATAATGAGCATAGTACTTCAGATTGTATTGAGCTAAAATATAAAATCCAAGATCTTATTGATAATGAAATTATTGATACCTCTAATGATTCATGTGATGAGGATACCTGTCTTGAGAAAAATCATATTAATGAACCTATGTCTAGTGATGGTTTCCTTGATAGCTCCACTTCTTCCAACACTCGTGCATCTCCCAACACTTCAAAGCTTTCCAACATGCCTCCATAAAATAAAGAACCTAATGCTTTCCACATTGACTATGTGTATCCTCAAGGGCTACCTCTAAATGAAACTCAAGCTAACCTTCACTTGGCGGCAAACCTTTTCCATGCTACTAATCCTAAACATCCTCAACCTTCATGCACTACTATGCCTAATCCAAGCACTACTCCATTCACTCTTCATTCTCCCCCGTCCTTAGAAGTGGCTCCATGTCAAGAGGACTCTCAAAAAGAAAAAGCTATAAATGTCAAGAAAGATCAAGATCAAGCACCCTTTCATCTCTTTCAAGATTTTTCCCTTCCCTATCCTATATCTTGTCCACCTCCTAAGTATGATGAAGATACCACTTCCATTATCTCCCTTGAGCTTATTGAAAATTATGAGAAAAGTTCTCTTCATATGCTATCCAAAGCTACTTGTCAAGATCAAAGCATCCCCTCATGTTCTACTTCTCCACATCCACTTCAAAATTGTGCTCAAGCTTCAAGTGCTTCTATTAAAAATGTTGTTCCTATCAAAGGTACTCATGAGTCTATTGATGGCTTTGACCATGTTGCTCACTCTAAAGATGTTGATATCCCTTCCCACTATCTCTTTGCATCTTTTAAATCTATCCTTGGTCCTTATCCATCTAAGCTAAAGCATTCAAACCTTCCATCCATATTGGGACCTTATGTTCCTTCATCTCCTACACTTTCCACTCCTAGCTCTCCCATCATACCTCAAGATCAACAAAGACACTCATCCTTGATGACTTTTCACCCATCTATCCATCTAAACTAGTCATATTAGCCTTATTCATCCATAAATCCCAAGTCCTTTGGAAGTGAGAATAAACATAAGAATCCATTGAAAAAGAAAGATCACTATGTCCCATCTAATCGACATGTGAATGCTAAGAAGGAGAATGCACAAAAGAGACCGCAAAGGTCCACTATTAAAAAAGCTAAATCAAAGAAAATATGGGTTCCTAAACCCATTATTGAAGAAATGTGTTTTGAAGTATCCAAAGGAAAATCTAAAGCTATATGGATTCCCAAGTCTCTTTTAGAAGAATTGAATATTGAAAATACTTCAAAGTTGACATTCAAGCTTCCAAAGGCTTCCATTCCATCTTCTTCCAAAAATCTTCCTAAAAATATTCCGAAGCCTTCCACTCCACTTTTTTCCAAATCTCTTCTACCACCTCATACATCTAAATCTCAAGCTATTCCATCCATGATTCCTCCATCGTTCCAATACCCTTTAAGGTGTGTGTCAATGTTGATCTTGTCCAATATTTTAGCTACCCTCATGAAATCCTCTAAAGCTTACACTTACTTTCTATACATGAACTCTTATCCTCAATATATTCTTCCTGCTACCATTTCTCTTTCATCACCCTATCAACATCTTTGAGCATACCTTTCTATGGTCTTGGCTTATCATGACTTATCTTTTCTATAGGAGCACTATCTACATTCAAACAGCTTGAGCTTTTTCTAAAAATGAAAAAAATTAAAATTAAAAAAAATGAAAATGTGCCTTGGTGAAAACCACTTCTTGTGGCACCTTGGTAGCAAAAGTAAAGAGAAATAAATCCATCCTATCGTGAAAACTACTTCTTGTGACACCTTGGATAAGTACCATGATGAAAACCTGGCAAATAGGCATCATGCATAATTCTTCCACCATCCATCTATCCCCTCTTCTCTCTTTGATCTTCACAATGTTAAGCTATCTTTGCATATTGGCTATATTATCCATGAGATTCTCTATTTGTGCTTTCTCATTCCCTCATAGCCTCCATCTTGAGCTTTTTTTTTATTGCTCTATCCCATCGCTATCCTATCTAGTTGACCCCTTGGTCTTGATCATAATAAATGAAACATGGTTCTCGTAGGTCTCTTGGCATGGCTACTCTTTTGGACTACACACTTCATGCTATCTCACTTGTTGGCTTCATTTCTTATCCTACATGCTATCTTTCTCATTACTTCCATTGCTTACCCAAAATATGCTTCATATGACTATTTCACCTCTTTCCCTAGCTTGGGTACTCTTGAGGATCACTTTCACTTGCTTCACATTCCTTTCTTATGCATCTTTTCTTATCCATCGGCTTGTTTCTCCATCATGTCCTATACCTTGCTAGACATTGGGAGAAAATAATGTGATCTTTCTTGAGAACTAGTGATCTCTAAATTATTCTAAAAAATCTAAAAAATCATATATGATGCTGAAAAAATCCTTAAAATTAGAACAATGCCCTGAAAAAAATGATCATCTTAGTGAAAACCTAGCAATAGGCACTTTGATGTATCACCAAAAAAATCAAAAAATTTAAAAATACAAAAAAATTGAAAAAAGTCTTGAAAAAAATCTATCAAGTGGTGAAAACTTGGAAACGGGCACTACTTGAAACCCTTGCCCCTATGTCTATCAATCTCAATCACCTACTTCGCTACACATTTCCTGGCTTGGAATTGTTTCTTGTCCTTGTCTCAGGGGCATAGCTACTTAGCCTATTGAGGTATTCTTCTGCATTAGGGTTTCTTTGACAACTCACAAAACAATGTTTCTCAACACTTCCCCCACCTTGACATCAAGTGTTTTTCAACACTTTTCAGATAAGTTTACCTACAGTCCCCGATGTCGCGATATTTCTCACTATCAGAATTAAGTCTTGAAGAAATGGCCAAGTGACTTACACACACGCACTTTAACACTTAAATGACTGAGCTATGCTGATCTTTATCTACTTTGTGTGTTGTCTATGATGATTTCTTTATGTTCCATCCCTAATAGTCTCTCAAGGATGTCATTGACTAGAAGACTGGGGGCATGGGGCATGTTTTCTTGATTTTTGCTTGTGGGTATACTTTGTTTGTCTATAGTGTTGTGAGCATTTATGGTTGACCTATTCAACATTTTAACTTACAAATGTATCATCCTTGACTGTTTCGCAAGACCACACTTGGGGTTTATCCTGGCACTTATGCCTCGATACAGGTGTAATCTTGCTAAATTAAACTTAGGGAATCTAATCGCGTAGTTATCTTGACTTACATGTCTCTGATGCTTAGATTGGATTTCCACATACCTATCTGATATTGATCATATCCATATCCTCATAGTTATACTAGTGATGGTTGTATGATCTCATGATGTCCCTAATAAATTCTCAATGATGAAATTAAGAGTCTAAATGTTATGTGCTTCTTTCTAGTAAACCACTTTTCATATTAGCTTGCATTTTAGGTTCATTTTCTAGCTTAATCTTCCATTCTTGCATATGGGGTGAGCTCTCTCTTCATCTTTTCGCAGACATATTGGCTAACTCCTTTCATATAATTCTTTACTTTCTTCTTGTTCATGTCTTTTCACCTTCTTAATCTTTCGATTCATCTCTTTTCTATTTTATCATCACATTATATAAAGTTTTGACCTCTTAAATAATTTCAACGTCATAGATTCATTTTCAATATCAAAATCCAAATTCGAGTTCATCTTGATGGTCAAAATTGTCTTTTAAAATTCTACTTTCTTCTGAGCAGTTAGCTAACCTTTTGAGGTCTAATCTCTAAATCATCACTGGGGCATCTTCATTTTTTCATGTCTTCATCATTTCCACACTTCATATCTACTCAAATTCAACCTTTTCATGTCTAAAATCATCCTTCTACTAGATTTGACCAAATTTTTACACTATATCTTTCATGGTCAATTCTAGTCAAACTGGGGCATTTTACTAGTCTCTTTAATAGTCATTCTTTGGTTCTAATCATCTATCTATCATCTTGGACATTTTTATATTTTGATTTTCTCATATTTAGCTTGTTTCTACATCCCCTTACCTCATTTCAATTTCGATCCTGAGGGGGTAGAAATACTCTATCACTGCTTAGGAGCATTTGTTTGATCTTCTCACTTTCTCTCACTCTGTCCGATTTTCTAGGTGTTAACATTCTTCTTGAATTCTAACATTGTTCTCTATCCTAGTGTTTAGTACTACCGCTATTAGACTATACATTCAAGATTTTCTATCTCTTTTTGCATTTCATTTTTCAAAATTAGATATCTATATCTATCACCACCTACTTGGCTTTCTATTTTCTTTGACATAATATATTCCCAGATCGATCACGCATTAGTCAAAGAGGGGAAAATGTAATCACCTAAAAATGGCCATCTAGACTATTAGCCCCTTTTTCAACATTTTGGCTAAATTAATTTAATCATTTACCTAGACCAAATTGCTAATAATCAATTTATTTGATTATAACCTATAGTTTGACTATGCTATCCTAAGTTTAGTATTTGATTAAAAGAACATGTCCCCTTTTAATTAAATAAAAGATCTCATTCTTCTAACCCACTTAAAGTGCACACATAAAGTCCTTTTTCTATTTTGCAATTAAAAGAAAAGGCTTTGTGACTTTTGTCTTATATGACAAGTCAACTTATATTCTATTGGTTGACTTGTGTGTGCACATAGATCACTCATCTTTTCAAATTTCACCATTCATCATCCACCATCTTCATCTTGATCTCTATCATCCATACGACTTTAAAAGGGAGAGAGCTTTCCCCCTAAAAGCATCCATCTTTTGAGTATTGTTATGCTGCAGGTTTTCTAATAGATTTCTTTGGAGCTTTGCGGAGAACTGCTCTTTCTTGTCTACATTCTCTCATCCATGGAATTCTAGCTTAGCTTAGCTTTCATTTTTTACATGTAGCTTAAATAATATAGTCTAATAGTTGGATTGTAACACTCTCATCCATGATTAGGATAGCTGCACTTTTCATATTCATTCTAGCTTAATCTTAATTTGCATTGCATCCTTGAGGAAATCCTTGGGACATTTGTATTCTTGCATCTTGTCTTTGGAACCTCCCATTGCATGGTTTACTAGCAAGAAGAGTATTCCTAAGGCTCATCTGAGAGCCTTCTTATTCTTGAAATATACTCTCTTACACTATGTGGATAGGGAGCTCTAAGCTAGCATCCAAGCATTCCAAAGCCATGGAATTGTTTGGATAGAAGGGTTTAGAGTGAGACACTTTTGAGTGTACAAGTAGTAGTCAAGCTTGATGTGGTTGTCGAGTATAATGACATCATGCATAAGTCGAGTGAGTGGAAATCCTATGATAGACAAGCTTATAGTTGTATAAGCATTAAGCATTTATTGTCAAATATCAAGGGTTATATAGTTGATTTTTGACTCATTTGCATTCATCAGAGATCAAAGACTACACAAAGAGCATAAGGAAAACTAATGAGAAAAGATTCAAGTATTTGCGAACTGGATTCAGTTGTTACTCATCATCATTCATCAAACTCATAAGGTATTTAACGAGTTTCAAGTTTCTTTGTTTGAGTTTTTGCAAACCCTAGATACATAAAATGGTGTTTAGCTCTTCTGCAGATATTAGGAAGGAAGGGAAAGAATTTTTAATGTGCAATTAATCAATAATGAAATTAGACAACCACCCTTCTGAGCTATTCCTGAAATAGCATATAACAGAGACCCATCTAGTGCATTATCGATGATACCACCACAAGTTTTAATGATACAAGATGTTAGATGTTGCTACACTAGAAAGATAGGAGAGGTTGGAGACATGGAAATAAGGGATGCATATAGTAAATTATGTGATAATGAAGCCTTGAGGGAAGATTACAAGATTATTTAATGGAAAGGTTTAAATCATTCCCTAGATTTTCTCCAAGTCTTTAAAAATAATTGGATACACATTGTCCTAAGCCATATTCACAAAACTTTCATGTGGTTAGAGAATGGGCCCATTAAGATCACTAAAAGTATCATCAACTGAGTGATAAGGTATCCAAACCTAGATAGACCTAAAACCATGTGAAGTGATACAAAGAAGGTAATTGAGAGAAATATAGGGGCAGTATGGAATAAGAGAGGGATGTCCATACATACAATTTATGATATCCTAATTGACTTTACAGTGAGAGTAATTTCTCACAAGTTCTTTCTATCGAGCAGATTAAACAATGTACTTTGCATGGTTGTGGATTTGGGTTACAAGATAGTGAAGAAGGACCACACTTATGACCTTGTCGATTTACAACTTCAAAAGTTATCGAAAAACTTGGAAGCCATAAGGAAGACAAAGAGTGCACAATGCAAAGTTGGTTCACTTCTTGTCTACATATTCTTCTATGTACAAAATACATTTCCCACATTTTGTCAAATTGCATGGAAGACCAACAGACCAATGGCAGTTTAGATTTCAAAGATGATAGAACAACTTGGAGAGAACTTTGAAATAGTAATGATGAGTTATTTTAAAGATTTCAAGAAGTCTATGAAGAAAAGACTAAGGATTCTATTGTCACTAGTGTAGAAACATTATAATGATGTTTGCTTCTTAGTGGATATTGATTATACATATGTACAGGCTACAATACCTAGGGTTAGATGGCTCAAGCCATTGCCTTATGAAATTAATGTGGATGAGGCATCTACAGCCATCACAACACTATTGGTAGAAGAAGTTGACAAGAGTTCCACCTCATTTGGAAACTATGAGGAAGCCAAATCAAGAATCACTATTGATTTGAAGACAACTACTGTCATAAGGAAGAAAAAAAAGATTGTGAAGAAGCTACAAGAGAGATTTGGTGAAGGACAAGAAGAGGAAGAAGATGAAGATTAAGAAGAAGAAGAGAAATTTGAAGCCCCATTTGGTGCTCGCTCAAGGCCAAGGAGAAGATCAAGAAGAGAATATTGAAGGTGTTGAGGGAGAAGAAGCTAAGGAAGCACCTAAGCTAGCTGAAAAGAAGAAGAGGAAAGCAAAAGAGACTAAAGTGGAGAAACCCAGAAAAAATCTTGTGCAACTTTCACAACAGAAGCCAATAGTATATGTTACCAGGTCAAGCACAAGGGCAACCACCAAGTAAGTAAAGGAGGCAGAGAAACCAAAAGGAAAGAGATCTATTGCCTCAGAAGAGTTGAATCAGCCTGCAAAGAAGACTTATGCACGAAGAAAATACACTCTTGTAACTAAGTTAGATGAGGACAGAACATAATCAAATGACGCCAGTCAATTTAAGGTTGTAAGCCATAATCCATCATCAGATATAGACAACTTGTGTGAAAATGTTAAGAATAATGCAAATTTTTCTAGTTTTGCACATGTTGTATTTGATAAGTTATGAAAGATTGATCAGAAGAATGTGGAGGAATCTATATATGAGATTATGGTTGCATTTAAGTCCACACCTATAGAAATTTCCAACTCACTTCTAAAGAGTTTTTATGACCGAGTTGAGCAGAAGTAGTAGTATAGTCTGGCAATAGAAAGACCAATTAGGGAGACTACACTTGCCAAAGTAATGCCAGATTTGGATAAGTCAATGATGACAAAGGCCATAAATAAATACAAGGGAAGATTTGCTCCAAAATATAAAGCTTTTAATATCTTGCAAAATAACATTGAAAAGTTTGTCAAATAGAGCACCCAGATATGGAAAGTTATCTATGGGTTGACAATAGCAAAGCCAAGTGACCAAGTTCCTGAGGAAGTTAGAGATAAGAAAGGTGAACAAGGACAAGAATTCCAAGTCAAAAATGGTCATGAGGAAGGCACTAATAAGAGAATAGATGAAGAGGCTACAACTGAAGAAGAGTAGCAACATGATCAGAATGTACCTAAGGCACAAATTTTGAGTGTCGGTCCGCCTTATGTGGACCAAGAAATTCAAGAGGGTACAATAAAGATAAAGGATACTTCTAATAACATAGTTCAGAACATCAATACCTTGATAGAGGAAGACATGAAGAAACTTTTGATTAACTCCACCACTATAGAAAAATTATGCAGTAATCCTATATTGGTGAGAGTAGATGAGATTAAGAAGGTAGAATTGGCATCTATAGGGGAGAAATCACAAGAATTGTCCAAAGTATCTCCTTAATCCACAGAAGCACAAATTGTAATGCCTATTGTAATATATCAGGAAAAGGGTACAGTGACACCAGTTGTCAGTACATTAGTGTCAAATCCTTCAATGCAAGAAGTGTTAACTATTGAGAAACATGGGACAAAAGTCCACATTGGTCAAGAAGCTAGCCCTGCACCTAACTCACATTTTCTAGGTGAAGATGACAACATAGAATAGGAGATGGATAGGATTAAAGAGTCAGCTTTGACTACTAAGATAGAGGATTAGGTTACTATATAGACTTTGGTTACCCTACAATCTTCTGCATCACCTCGTACTAGTCAAACTCTTCAATGGCCAAGTATAGATGCTACACCCTTACAAATATCAAGGCCTAGTCCTAGCACATCTAAGTATGTTCACGGTACATCTTATGGAGATGTAAACTTAGATGAGGTGATTGAACTACCAAAGTTTGATCTTGCATCAATCACCATAGAACAAATGAGTATTTTACAAGAATTTGTTGAAAGGAAAAAATAGCAAGAGTTGCTTAAACAAGAGCATAAGTAGAAACAAGTACTTCATGAAATCAAAGAAATATTTCTTAATGCATTTAGTCTACTAGAGACAAGTGAAGAGAAATCAATCATTGAGAAACTAGTAAATATAGTTAATAAGATCAGAGATAAAGACCTAGACTACAATCTTAAACTTCTAGAATGGTCTAAAAAGAAGTTTCACTCTAAAGTTCTTGACAAAATTTCTAGTGTTATTGCACTACAATAGTTGACTTAGCAACCAAAATGGAGGATGTGAAAAAGGTGTTGTAGAATATCTTGTCTCTATACACAAAGCTTTGTGATGTAAATTTATTCACACAAGAATTACATAGGGTTATTGACCAACTACATGGAGATCTGAAATCCATAGGTACAACATTGAAACTATCTCCTGGTCAAAGCCAGACTTCTTTTCAGAGATTACTCTCTACCCAAGGTCAGTTAGCAACATTACATTCATAAGATGCAAACATCAAGGCTACCTTGATTAGTATCTAGTCCATCCTGACCCCACACATGGATGTATTGCATAAGAAAATAGCCTTCACTGAAACATTGTTTAAAAAAGATAATCAACTTTCTACACATGATGGCTTAGTGACTTTGCTGCCTAGCTAGATGTTCAATACAGATCTCTAGAGGTAGCATGCAATAATTGGGATGCAACATTGAAAACAATCATAGAGGTCCACAAAACATTTCTAGAGAAACACACTATCAATGTACCACCCAAATGACATAAGTGTCAAAAAATGGGGAATATAAGGTTTTCACAAACTTGGGGGGAGTTATAAAGTTTTGGAGAAGTATGACAATTAAGTCATCAATTTTGCAAAATTTTAAAGTTTTGAAATTTTGTATGTGAGCCAAGTAATGAATATAGTTTATCTAAGTTATGCTCATAGTTAAGGTATATATGCATGACTAAGTATTTTTTCCACTCATGTCAAATGGGGGGATTTTTTATCTCATTTTGGTTTTGACAACTGAGTGATAACACACATAAGTCATTACTTAACAGAACTTAGTGTATGTCAAGTGCGTAGTGTATGCCAAGCATAAGTTGTCAGATAATACATGTCGAGAAAAATATATAGTTAGTGTCGAGCAGATAATTAGTACTGAGTCACTCTAGTGTCGAACAAGTCAATACACGTCGAATAATTTAGATGCCAAGTAAAATAGTGGATGTTGAGTCATTCAGAAATTGAGACACAACATTAGGAATATAGTGGATGTCGAGCATCAGAGCTTTCAAGTGCCGAGTAAATAGTTTTGGATGTAGTTGTTTGTAATGGAACAAACTCCTATGTAAACCATTTTTGGGCTGACTTAAGGATTGTTTTAAGATTTTAGAAGAATATATGAAGGTATATTGAGAATCCCTATGCAGTGCATGCAACCAATCAAATAGAGGAATGTTCTAAGTAGCGAAATGGGTGAATCACAATAACCCTAGCTCACCTAAATCTTCTTAAGGAGGGAAAACACTAAAGAGTTTTTGTGTGTGGATGAGAAGAGAAGGGTGAATGCTAAGTGAAGAGAGAGCATTCATGGTGACTAAGGAGGTTGTGAGAAAGATGAATTGCAAAATCAGTTATACAGAACATAGAAGAATAGTTAAAGGACATAAGAGATACATATAATCAAGAGGATCAAGTACACATCAAGAAAGAGGAGATCTGATATCTAGTAGAGAGGTGCTAATTGAAGGATCAAGGCTGAAACATTCTAATAGGTGAATCAGTAAAAATATCTTAACCAAGTAGTTCTAATAGGATTTTGTAAATCCTTTAAAAGGGTACTTGTTTTATTTCAAGTTTAAGTCCTCTAACCACTCACACTTTTAGCAAGGTGTTGAAATCCTTTAATAGGGTGAGACTTAATAGTCTTTGTAAGCCTTTAATAGGGTAGATCATAGTTTGTGGTCAAACTTCTTGTAACCTTCATTGGCTACACTTTATAGTTGCAACAATAAAGATTTGTGGGTGTCATCCCCACCCCAGTTTTACCTTCTCATTGGAGGGTTTTTGTGTAACCAAATATCTTGTGTCATATGTTATTTGTTTCATGCTATCGATGAACATGTTTAGTTAGCTATTACAATTTACATGTGAGTTGGATGTGTGGTGAATATTTTATGGTTAAAGTTTTGAAGTGTTGATTCAACCCCCCCCACCCTTCCCCCCCTAGAGTTTACTTTCCCATTGTTGATTCTAACAATAAAAAGGCTTATTATGTGAATGATAATGCTAGTATTTTTTATGATGATTAGGAAGGTGAAGATTGTTTATTTTTTGGATAAGAAGATGAGAAAGAAGACAAGAAAACTAAATTTGAAAATTTTGACATTTTTGTTAAGATTGATGATATTGAAACTATTATTCTATGTTAAAAGGAGAAAGAATGAATAATTGATTGATAGTGGTTGTTCTCATCATATGATTGGAGATAAAAGTAAATTTTTTTCACTTGATAAGTATGATTGTGGTCCTATTAGATTTGGTGATGAAAAATTAGTCTATATTATAAGGAAATTAACAAATCACTCTTAATGGTAAGAATTACACTAATAACATTTATTATGTGAAGGGTTCATATCATAATTTGTTTAGTGTTGGAAAGATACATGTGAGAATGCATATAATGGTATTGTCAAGAATGAAGGTTAAGAAATTAGGAAGATATTAAGAACATTAATTGAGGTTGGCAAGAGAACTAGAAAAATTATGTATCGCTTGGAAGGAGCTACAGAAAGTTGCTCAAATTCCTGAGTTGATGATAGTTGTCTCTAGAACCAAAGAATTTGTTTTATTAACTTTGATAATTTAGTAAGGATAAGTATGACTAAAGCTATTAGAGACTTATCAAATTTGAACAAGCCAAATAGTGATATGCAAAGGATGACAATAAGGAACAATGAGAAGATAAATGTTCAAATCTAAAGATCACTCATCTACCAGTGTGTTTGACCTTGTACACACTGATATTTGTGGACCTATAAGAACAAGAGGTTGGCTAGGTGAAAGGTACTTATTGTGGTTTCAATGCACGCCACATTTCTCCCAGAAATGTGGACCCCCTAGTAAAAATTTGTCTCCGAGACCCTTAGTCCAAGGCTTGGGACATTTTTTGGACTCTACCTAGGGTTCAGATCTTGTTTTGGCCTCTAGCTAGGAAAACCCAGATGCCAAAATTGACAATTTAGAGGGAAGGCAATTTTAGTGCTAAAGAGTGCACTAGTGCACCTAGTGCACATGCACACCTATGCAAGGTGCACAGGTGCATTATATGCACAAATGCACACTTTCTCCCTTTGGCTATATGCACCTTCACAGGTGCGCCCAAATGGTGTGCATGGTCCTTGGTCTATAAATACCTGGGACCCCTTCTCTTCTTCTATCATTATTTTCATTTATGTTCCTGGGACCACACAACCACACCTCCAAAGGTGTGACACTTTTCCAACCTACACATAAAGAACAAACAAGTCAAAGAAAAAGGTGCACACATGGGCACCTTTCAAAGGTGTGCATGTGCACACCTTTATTCAAGCTAAAAAAACTAAAAAAGAAAAAAACCTAAGGCAAACCAAAGAAAAATGTGCATGTGTGCACCTTGCCAAGGTGTGTGTGCGTGCACCTTTCTCATAACCTAAGTAAGAACTTGAGTAATGGTGTGCAGATGCACACCATTAAAACACCAAGCTAAGTCTAAGTAAGGGTGCACACATGCGCACCCCACCAAGGTGTGCATGTGCACACCCTTAACAAGACAAACGTATTTCCCCTTTGCACATTTGCATATAGAAAATGTACATAGTAGCGCACATGTGCATGTGCCATCTCACAAGGGTGCGCACCTACGCAAGTGTAATACTAGGCACTCAATTACCTAAGTAAACAAATGAAGTGCACCTAAAACACCTTCAAGGTGTGCAAGGTGTGCCAATTTGTTTTTTAGAGCTATAAAAGGGGATTTTGAGTTGTTTTGCTAAGTTTTGGTGTTCCGGGTCTTATTTTTTGGTAATTAGTGTTTGTTTAGGGTTTGACTTTCAATTTTTTGGACTAATATTTTCATGCTTTGTGCAAATAAAATAGCTTCCTCATCGTCCTCACTTGTAGAGAAGATGGCTCCAAAACCAATTGTCTTCAAGTTTCAAGGTGCACCAAAGAAATCACACTTTCAAGATGCACATTCAAAGATTATAGATATTGAGTTGGGACACAAAGACTGGAATGCTTTCTTGGTACTCTACAATAAACCTAAAGAGAGGTCACCCATGGTCTCAAGACTTAACAGATTAGGGTTGATCAATGTGGCATCACATCCAACATCAGTACAATATTTAGAGCTTATAATGGCACTGGCATAAAATTATGTGTCAGAAGAAAGAGTTGTCAAGAATATCACAGAGGAGATCGTCTTAGATCTAGAACCAAGGAACATTGAAAAAGTTTTCCATCTCCTTAGAGTCGATCAATATGTGAAGATGACCTATCATCAAGCAAAATATGGTATAGGGAGAATGAAAAGGAGGCTACAAAGATCATACAATCATCATTTTTTATTGATAGGACACCCTTGGGATGAAGAGAAAGAAATGTAGATATGACTAGAGGATATATGATGGACAATATGAAATACTCCATTGTACTTCTAAGTAGAGTCATGGGTCTACTAGTGATTGGGCATCTTAACATTTGGATGGTACATTTCATAGAGACCATCAAAATAGCTAAAATGCCAATTGATTAGGCCACAATACTAAGTGAAAACTTAGATGAATAGTTGGTAGGAGTCAAAGGTGACCCCAAGTTTTACATGACATCAAACTTGGTGTATTTACTAGCAGAAAGGACAACAGATTATCCAGGACTATTCAAGAAGGGAAGCATGCAAGATGCTAATGCATGGTATTGTGTGGTATACCACCAACTGGTGAAGAAGAAGTTATTAGACCAGAGCAAGGAATACAGGAGAGTGAATGATGCCTTCATTTTTGCAATCATGTACTTGTAGAGGGTGATTATTCTAAGAGGATGTTAGTAGAGGCAACAACAAGGATTGCAAAAATTGGTGCCTACTATATCTAGTTCAAGACATTCACTTACCTCAGGGTAGTTGGTACAATGGTGAATTCAAAGAAACTCCCAAGGTATCCATCAGATAGGCTCATCTTATTTGAGATTGCAAGATAGCTCTCATCTGCATATGATAAGGTGAGGAAATAGCATAAGAAGACCTAGGTATGGCCCATTACTATAGGTCCATTTGAAGTAAAGTAAAATCAAGATATCATGACCTTTGATGTAGAATGGGATCAATATCCCTTGGAAGATTACAACTCCCCTTGTTTGTATTTTGACAATATTGACAAAGTTCAACATTTGGCAGGAAAACAATTTGTTTATGAAGATGCAAGAGAAGATCATTAGATGAACGCGATAGATGACTATGATATCCAAATTAGGTATTATTGTAGGATGACTCTATATCTAGCAAGAAGTGCCTTGAAGATAAAAATCCAACTTAAGATTGTGCAACAAGACACTCAAAAGGTCTTGGGTCCCTTATACAATCGTCACAAGATATTTGATAGGCCAATTATGAATGCAAAGATTGATAGGGAAGAGAATGTAGATATCAATTATAGAGTGAGACATATAATCTAATTAACAAGGGATTGGATAAAGAAGTCCTTTAAGCTGGACCCAGTTCCTCATACTGTCACCTTCCAAGCCACAATACGCCCAGTAAAGGGTAAATGTACAAAAGTTATTGTGCCAATATTCCCTACCCAATCTCTAGTTAGGCTAGAAATGGTATATAAACATGATAGGGATGTTGGGTACTTCAAGGCAGACAAAGGTAAGAATAAAATGAAAAGAGATTATCCTGAGCAAGTTGAACCCTAAGTTGTAGAAACTCAAGCCCAAGAGGTAGTTCAAGCACCTAAGAACCAAGATCCTAAAAATGAAGAAGCATCTCAAGCTCAGGATATTCCACAAGTGCCTCTGCTAGAACAAGAATAGGAACAAGAACCAGACCAGGAAGCACTGGAGGTGTCACCACCTTTAAAAGAGGAAGAAGCCTCTCCTTTAGCTATTAAGAAAGCTAGGGTTAGACGTATGATTAGAAGGACAAGAAGGCAAAAAATATGAAGAAATGTTATACCTATTCCTCTAGTCTTGGCAACCATCCCTGAGAAGGGTATTAAGAAGAGCCAAAAAAAAGGCCAATGGATGAAGTATCAAAGGAAGGAAAAATCCCTGAAGAACCTTAGCAAACTTCTTAGGACATAGAGGCAAGAACTTTAGATACTAAAGATGCAGGGACACCAAATCTAGATCTTTCTCTAAAGGAGAAGACTCTAGAAAAGAGGGATAAGGGAAAAGGGCCTATAGGGAAAACCTCCTCTTCAACCAAATACATGTCTCCTATGGGCACTACACCAACTTGGCTAAAGAGGAAGGTTATAGTTTGACAAAAGAATAAGTTGATCCTTAATGAAGAGGAGAGAATGGATGTGCTAGTAAAAACCATCAAGAGACCTGAGCCACCCACGGGTGATGTGCAAAAATTGACCTTCATAATGAAGAATTTAGATCAAGACTTTCTCATATAACCATTCCTCATCCACGTGCTAAGAACAAAGATTTGACTCCTAAGGACTATTAGATCAAAGAAGTCCTATTAGGAAATCCCACAATAGATACAGCTAAAGTAATGATCACTACAGGTGTCAGGGAGGTGTTCAGGAATTTTGTATTAAAATGAGAATGAATTGATAAAGTTGCACAAAGAGAACAAGTTACTAAGAGGATATATGTAGGGAATTGCAGGTCCATTAGATCAAGATCACCTAGAGATTACTCTCATTGTGGTACTAGAAAGAAGAGATAAGGGGAGTGTCCAAGTTGATTCATTTTTGGAGCATGTCAACAATGGCATGACAATTTTGAGTAGAAAGGTGTAGAGATAATACATGCTAATTTGAATCTATTGCATAATGTTCATTCTAATGTGGAGAAATTGGTATCTATAGTAGACTAGGATTTTGGGCTTATGGATGAGGTACTTACCTAGGGAAAAGATCTTCAAGCACTCCAAACAATAAAAATTCAAAGGTATTGTGCACTCACATAACTGTATACAATAGATGAGATTGATAAACTTGAGCATTGGATTGAAAAGATAGTTCTCGAAAATAAGGTCATCGAAGAATTTCATGAAAATATTCAGAAGTTAAAAGGCTAGACTCAAGAGCAAATTGTGGATGCAAATAGGTATTATGATGTTATTTCCCTTGGGATTTTTGAAGATGAGTCAAAGATGAAGCTCAAGTCAATGCAAGCAGTGGTTGAATCATTCTGGAGAGCTTTCAAAGATGTTTTGTCTGATGAAGATATTAGACAAGCATTCAAGGCTGAAGAGGTATTGTTGAAACTTGATGGTAGACTTGACAATTTTGTGAAAACTCGAATGGATATGAGTAATTATCAACAAACAGATAGGCATAAATATGAGGATTTATATTTTTTTTGAAGCTTCCCAAGTGATGGAAATTATAGATAAATTCAAGAGTAAACATCCAGACATCGCTCTAGTATAAAGGGGAAGAAAACCCAGAAGATAGAAATTCAATTTTAACACTTGGGAAGATTTTGGATTTTTTGAACCTGTCATTAAGGTCGGCTACTCCAAAGGTGTGCCACTTCAAAGGTGCACTACTTCAAAGGTGCACTAGAAATTTTGAAGAAGTTAGAGGTCCACCGATAGTTAACTGCCCATTCCAAATTTAGAGCTTTCCATGCACCAAAAATGCATTATGGCAGTAGTTTAACTCCTAGAAACATTCAGAGAAGGTTGAGCTTCTATTTTTAGAGCTTCCAATGCCTCCCAAATTCTCTTACAACTTTCATCTTCTTATCTATTGCTTCTTTCTTTTTTTTAAGACATGTAAAGGCTCATGCACCCATTAATTGATATAAACAAAGGTGGAGTCCTACTTAGCACCATTTAGAGAGTTAGTTTGTACATAATTAGATATGTTTTATTAGTTTTAAGCATATTTTTGCATGAAGATATCTCTCACTCTCAACATAAATTGAGGAGATGATTTCTTATAAATTCAAGAATGTAACAAGTATTCTAGGCTGTTATTTTGATGCAATAATATATGTTATTGGTGCTATCATTCTGAGTGTAGTTGTTCTTGTTAAAGTGTTTTATTTTTGTGGTTTCTTGTTCATGATGATAATGGATCCAATATTTTTGTTGTGTTGATTTTATTGTGCAATCTTTTAGTTCTGGTGTTTGCCACATGTTGACAAATTTTGCTAATGTACTGAGTTGGAGAAGAGATCGCCCTATTGTTCCTACATAGCTTCTTGTCTCGCATGAGCGCACTTTTCGTGGCCTTGCAATTTTATAAGAAGTGAAACATCTTTTGATTTTTTTAAATTCCCATCGACAATCGCATCAATGGATTTGAGGAAGCATTGCTCCTACTTTCATTGGTTTCCTACCCAATCTTTTCAGCGATTTAACTCATAGACATGTTGTTACCATGGTTTATGTCCGTTAGGAATTTCCCTTTCATGTTATTTTCTTTCATCTCTCATTACCTTATCTTCATTATTTTCTTTGCTAACACTTGGTTAAATTAGGAATTCATATATTTGCATTGTTAGATTGCATTCAATTAAAAACATAAAATACCAAAAACATATCTTCTTTTTTTGTGGTTAATTTTGAAATAGCAAGCATATTGATCATCTTATTCAAAATTGGTTAGAACCAACAAAGGCCTCCTTGTGAAAAAACACAATTATCTTCAATTATGTAGATTTCAGTAGGTCGCAAGATAGCCCGAAACCTTGGATTTGATCCCAGAACAGCTTTTCAAGAGAGGATTTCGAAAGGATTCTTGTCGTTAGGCATCGTGCAAAATGACAGCTCAACAATACTTTTATTTATTTATTGATGATTATTCCAAAAGTAAATGTGTTGCATTTCTAAGAGAAAAATAGGAATTATTTGAGAAGTTTAAGATATTTAAGGCTAGTTTTGATAATGAATGTGAAAGGAAAAACAAATATTGAATATCTAAAAGAGGTGGCAAGTTTACTTCTGGTGAATTTGAAAGGTACTATGAGAAAAAAAGAAAAAGGAGGCAACTTCCTACAGCCATAAACCCATAAAAAATGGTGTTTTGGAAAGAATAAATAAAATTATTTAGGAGGAAACAAGGATGATGATCACAGAAGAAAATCCACTCGAAGTTTATTGGAAAGAAGTGGTACAGTAGTGTACACCTTGAAAGAACCTTTGTATTAGAAAAGGTACTTTAAGACTTTGTATGATCTTTGGCATAAAAGGACACCTAATATGAAATATTTCAAAATCTTTGAAATTAAGTGCTATATTCAGAGAGATGAAGATAATTCAAAGAAGTTTGATAATAGATCTGATGAAGGAATATTTTTGGGGTAGTATATCAAAAGAAATTTTTATGGGTATTTCAATAAAAGGCTAAATAAAGTTGTGGAATGTGTAAATATAAGAGTTGATGAATATTTTGAAAAAAACCAGAGATATTTGTTATTATCAATCTAATAGTGAGGAGAAGAAAGAAAATGATAAATGAGAGCAAGAAGTTGAACTGACATTGACACTTTCTTCTATCAATAAAACTCCAAGGTATATTGAAAGACATCATTCTTGTTGACTTGATATTTGTATAGCCCAAATTTGGACTCTTGTGTTCTTATAATACTTTCTAAAAACTCATTTTTTGTATCACTTGATCTTTGGTTGAAACTTCATTGGTTTTATGTATTAAATATTTATGGTAGCTTTTCCCTATATTTCAAATTTTTGAAAAAGGGCATCCCAATCAAAAAAAATTGATTGATTCATGCCCCACCTTTTGCACATTTTTTTGTGGAGAAGAAAAGGTTAACAAATCTTTTTAAAATGTGCAAATTATAGATATTCATTAACCTCATTTTAAAGTAAAAAATAAAAAATAAAATAGAAGTTAATTAACTCACAAAACATATGAAAAAAGAAGGATTGCTTAACCTCTATATTACCCAATTGCCCTCAATTACACATTTTTAAAAGATTTATTAAGAAATTAAACTATGATTGTAATGGGTTCCAATAAATAGTTTCATCTTGTCCAAATTTAGACACTTTTTAGTTGACATATATATTAGACACATTTTATTAAAAATGATCCAATAAAGATGTACGCAAAGTTCACGAGCAACATAATGGCACATTAAATGCCATAGAGAAATATTCACTTTTGAAAAGTAATGGTTTATAAGATTTCAAATGAAAGATATGGGAGGAAGTGATATAGTTATTTAGAAATGAATGTACACAACATATACACATATCATTTGGTAGTGTGATGATGTAGAATATGGATATTGTAAAAAGGTGGCAATAAGACCACCCTTAAAAATCACACATCAAGGGGAAAACTAAGCTAAGAAAAAGTATGTTAAGATTGACTATTTAACACTTTTAGCCTAGGAATAAAGCCTTAGTGTGTGATGTTTAAGCCAATCACTTTTAAACACCACACACTAAGAAAATAATTAAACTTGGAAAAAGTAAGTCAATTTTAACTATTTAGCACTTTTAGCCTAGGAATCAAACCTTAATGTGTGATTTTTAAGTCATCTAAATGTGGTTTTGTGGCATGATCTTAGCATAAGAGTGCACAAATGTATTTAATTATTACAAAAATTCAAACAAATGAGATAAACACTATGTGAAACTCCTCATGTTATCATCCTCCTAGTCCATGTTGATATAGGTATAGTAAATTGATGGTCATTTTGATACAAAGCTAGGCAAAATTGCATAAATTTTATAATTGGAATTACTATGGTCAATTGATATGAAAATCAAGCAAGCTTAGACAATGCATGTGAAACTTTGACTCTTAACATTGAAGCTTAAATCAAGGAATGAAACTAAATGTTTACACAATGTGCCTAAAATGGCTTTGAAAGGAAGATCTCAAAATTTATAATCTAATGAAGACCTCAAGAATGCATTCCAAATATGGTATAGATTAATGTTGATATAGAACAAAAGAAATATCAAAAAGGCTCGTAGTATGATATTGTACATGAAAATGAGGATAATATTGATATGCAAAAGTCCATCAAAACATGAGGAGTTGAGACATTTCTAAATAATTTTATTGGAAATTCTCAAGTCAATATACATACAGAAATTTGAAAATAAATACAAAGATTGCAAGGTTTTTGATATTATGCCTCAAAGAAAAAGTAGTCTTGTGGGCTTTGATAATCATAGGTTTTTTCAAATAAATACAAATGGCATGTACAAATCTATTCCTACAACCTTTACCAACATCTGCATCCCTATACAAAATGCAAACTTTTTATACATTGTATAGGATTTAATCAAGTCATAATGAAGGATTTTTTTTTTTGAAATGATCCAATAGAAAAACATATAAAAATTTGGGCTTGAGAAATGTAAACATGGAGGTATCATCTCATGGAAATGTCACCTCATAATATGAGGTATTGGATGTATGTATATGGTGAATCAGGTACATGGAAAATGCCCTACAAAATGAAGTGTCAACTTGGAATAGGTCATACAAATCTATCAAGGGTGAAACATTTATTACAAATACTAGAATGCAATATTGTTTTGTCAAATGCCATGGTTGTAAAGGTGCAATGACTTCTTGAATACTTGTTTGCCCATAAAATCCAATTTGAAAATAACTATTCAAGATTCACATTTGAAGTACAAAAAGTTTTCCTTGAGGTTTTAGGGATCAATATTTCTTCAATGATAGTGTGTACAAAGATAGTGCATAAAAAAACAAGGGATATGGGTTCATCAAGATAAAAGATAATATTATAATCCTATCATGTTGAAAAAATATTTTACTTTACCATACATAGTTATTGTTCAAGAAAAGCTAGCTAAAGATTCAAAAAAATTAAGTCGAGTTGTTAAGATTATGCATTATGATTGTCTCTATTTGATTTAAGATATTCTTGAGATTGCATTCAAAAGAATTTTGAAATTTTTGTGAGTAAGCTAGAGGGAAATATTGTATTTGTGGGCTTGACACACATTCAATATCTTCTTCTTCTCAACACCCAAAGAAAATGGAATATTCATAAAGGAAAAGTATGATCACCAAATACAATTGTAGTGGATGTGCTTAAAGATAAAGTTCTTCGAATATTAGTAACTAGGAAATTTTGAGATGAATTAAGGCCTTCTAGATAGAATAAATCATTCAATTATGCAAAAAAAATTTCAATATGTATATTTTTTAAGTTATCTTTTTTATAAATAGTGACTTTTGTCACTTTTGATCAAAGGTCAATTGGTTCAATCTTTTTGCACAAAACTAATGAGGTTAGTTAACCTCATTCAAAATGCATAAAAGAAAGTTTGTTATTAACCCAAGAATGTAGTTATCCAAAAGATACCTATAAATACATGGATTTTTTAAAGGTAACAAGGGATACTTTTTCAAAGAGGAAAGTATAGACAAATTCCCAAATTGGCTTTTGGATTTACATCATGTACATAAGTATTTTTGGTTTTGAATATCATCAAAGAGATAATAAAAAATGTATTTATTCCTATGTCTCAAATGCATTCATTACTTTTTTACTAACTTTTTGTACGTTACATTAGTATTATCTTATGTTATAGTGAAATCCAATTACTCTCTAATTTATGTAATAGATGGGATGGAACACACCCATTTATTGGTATCTTGAGCTAAATGTTTTTTAGTAGCATATATTTTTGTATGTTAGGATTTTCTATCCTTATTTATTTGTCATTTCATTTTTTGGTAAATACCTCCCTATAAAAAAATTTCATTATGAATATCAACTCATATTCATTTGTTTGTTGTAGGGGTTTATGTTAGCCATTTTCTTTAGTTTAGTTTTGTCTCCCATTTTTACTTACATGTGAAAAGTACTTGAAAATAAAAACACCCCCATCATATGAGGGAGATGACCCTTTTATACACAAAGGAAGATTGCATTCTAATTATGATCAAGCTATAATCTATCTAATTTTTGGCATGGTTATCACTACTCATAGGGAAAATAAGGTCATTCTGAAGAAATAATTCACTATGACAAATCTAATTACCAACCATTTGAAAAAAGTAGATTATGGGATAAGAACAAAAGTGTGTTTGCCAGTTATAAGCAAGATGGTAAAAGAGAAAGCTTTATACTATCTTCTTTATAAAGTTGAACCTAAATCTATACTAGAAGCTTGTAATGATTAGAGTTAGATTAGGGAAATAGAAGAAGAGATAATAATAGATTTAGAAGAAAGACATGGGAGCTTGTTCCCAAACGAACAAGAAAGAACAAGTTGGATGATAATGGTAAAATTGTGAGAAACCATGCTAGACTTGTTTGCAGATGTTATTCTTGGATTGAAGGAGTTTACATTGATGAGACATATGCACCTATTTTTTGGATGGAGTCCATTAGAATATTCTTGCAATTTATCTCTTACATAAATTTCAAGATTTCTGACATGGATGTTAATTCAAGGTTTATGAATGGTGAGCTAAATGAAGAAGTGTATATTGAACAACCAAAAGGCTTTAGGTTGGAGGCAAACCTAGTTGTAGTTTATAGGTTAAAGAGGGCCCTTTCTGGATTGGAATATGTACCTAGAGCCCGGTATGGTAAGTTGGATAAATATTTGATCAAATGAGGTTTTTAGAAAGGTTCGACAAACAACAATTTATACTTTACAGTAGATATCTAAAAAATTGATTGTTGTAGTTTATGTGCATGATATTATCTTTGGTGACAAATATGATTTATGCAAGAATTTTTATGAGGATATATAGAAGTAATTGGAGATGTATATAATCAATAAAATGAATATCTTCCTTGGATTGCAAGAGAGCCAAAATAATAAAGGTGTTTTAATCTCTCTTTCAATTATGTAAAAGACTTTTTGAAGAAGTTTAGCTTAGAAAACTCAAAGCCAATAAGTTGACTAAGGATGAAAACTCATCAAAAGAAAATGGGAGTAAGTATAGAATGATGATCAGAGGTTTGTCAAGTATCTGACTACATTTAGACGAAATATTATGTATGCAGTATGTTTGGAAACTAGGTTTTAACAAGAACCAAAAGAATCACATGTGATGGCAGTGAAGAGGGTCTTTAGGTACTTGTAAGATATCAAAGATTATGATTTGTGTTATCTTAAAGGATCATATTTTACTTTTGAAACATACATAGATCTTGGTTGGGCATAATCTTGGATGACTAGAAAAGTACTAGTAGGGATGACTTCTTTCTTAGCTCTCAATTAGTTGTTTGGTCAATCAAGAAGACGGATTTTTTTAATGATTCTTGCTATTGAATATGAACATAGTGCAACATCCTCATGTTGTACTAAAGTAGTATTGATGCAAGGTAGGATGGGAATAGTTCAAGGAATCACTCTCCAAACACCCTGCTAGAGTTGCATATTGAAGCACAACAGAATTATGAAAGAACAACAAAAAAAATGTATTCCAATACAAATCTACTGAGACAAAACCCTCACAATATGCCAAGCATAAGTCCTACCTAGTTGCAAAAATTATAATAGAATTAAAATGATAAATATTAGAATTTCATGCTTATAGAATCTTATTCTCTCTATCTATTCCTAATTACTTTATTGACGTCTTATCACAAATATATAGCTAGTAGGGCATATAGGTTGGCTAACATATAGAATTATTAAAAGATATAGGTCCTACCCCAAAAATAAATCAACAACCACACAAATGAGAAAACCAATGACTATGAGCATAAGGATAGGTCCACATGTGATCCAAGAAGAGGTCCCCAAAGCTATATGATGTTGCTTAACCATATGAACTTCAACGAAGCTAAATTACTTGATATGCCAATAAAGAACAACTCTCAAGAAAATATGAAAGGATAACTCCCATGAAAGGTGTAATCAAATTCCACAAATATAAAGCAAGGATCCATGAAAAGTCCACATTAAGGAACTAAATTTGTAGAAGAAACAACTACCAATGACAAGGGTTTCCCCACAAACAACATAGTAAAACATAATAAAGGAGAATATTTTTTTGTTGATGCAAGATTTCCCAAGAATCCAATATGCTCCTACATCAAACACTTGAAGTAGATAAATAATGATGTGCACAATAAGAATTCCTAATGTTCTAAGTAGAATTATAAAGATCTAACTCAACTTGAGATATCCATGAACTGTCTTCAACCAGTTTATTCTACCACTAAACTAGATATTCCTTTTAGTCCTTTCCTCTAGTTTTCTTTCTTAATATAGTATCCAATATTTATTTAATTAATTTTTCCCTTATTCTTAGGATAATTAGGATTATTAACTACATCATAATTAGATTCAAAGCACTCATAGTTGTTTGTAATGTTGAATATGGGTGAAATATCCATGTCCTCAAGTAGCTCAACTTCAAAATCATTTCCACTATCACATCTTCTCAAGATCTTACATGGATCAACCTTCCTTGTCCTTAGCATATTGGATGTACCAACTATAAATATGTTCTTCTTCAAATGAAACATTACTTCATCTCCAACTTCAAAAGTTTTACATCTCCTTTTTTTTGTTTTCTCTTTCCTTATATTTGTGATTACTATTCTCCAAGTTACTCTTCACCTCCTTGTGTGAATTATTCATGAGTTCCACATACTCATTAGCTTTAACACTTTTCTTTACTCCAATACTCAAGTTCCTCAACTTAGTAATGCCTCTAGCATGCATGTCATTTACTTTCTCAGCAGGTGTCTTCCTAGTACTTCTATTAACTAAATTGTTATATGAAACTTCTCTTGTACCAAAATCAAATCCCAATTAGTAGGCTTATCTCCAATCAAGCATCTCAACAAGTTACCAAAACTTTTGTTCACAACTTTAGTTTGTCCATTAGTCTGAGGATGAAATGTAGAACTAAACTTGAGCTTAGTATTCAATTTCTTCCAAAGTGTTCTCCAAAAGTAACTAGCAAACTTAGTATCTCATTCTAAAGCAATAGTCTTGGCAAGTCATGTAGTCTCACAATCTCCCAATAATATAACTATTCTATATGTATTACATTAGATGTCTTCTTACAAGTTATGAATATATATCATTATTAAAAAGTGTTCAACCACCATGAAGATAGAATCATTACCTCTTTGAATTCTAGGTAATCCAAGAACAAAATACATACTGATATCTTCACAAGGGTTGCTAGGAACAGATAAAGGTGTATACAAACCCACATTCTGATTAGTTCCCTTAGCTTCATGACAAATTATGTAACACTTTACCAGTTTCATAATATCCTTATATATCTATAACCAAAAGTATCTTTCAAAGATCAACTTCACTATTTTATCAATCCCAAAATGTCATGTAAGTCCTCCACTATGCTTCTCCTTAATCATGATATCTTTCATATATCATCTAGGTATGCACAACTAAATTCCCTTGAGCAATGTGTCCTAAAAAAAATAGCCAATCTACTTATTTTGTTCATCTAGTGTAATATTTTTACAAGCCTTCTAGGGTTCTGCAAAATCAGGATCAATTTCATACAAATTCTTCAAATCATCAAAACCAATCAATTTAGAATTTTTGAATGTACTCTACCCATTTCATGTGTCTCTGATTCAACTTGTTCTAACTACCCAAGTACCGTAAGGATTTATAGTTGATGTACAACACAAATTTTTTAGGTATTTAGGCATCAAGTAATGTCTCCACTAATTCAAAGTTTGAATAATTTCATAGAACTCTTGATTATTGAATGAATGTTTCCTCTTATCATCATTCAAATTTCACTATAGAAATCTACAAGCTTACCTTCTTGCACAAAATACCTCCAATCACATTCCCACTAGCATCACAATCAACTTGAAAAAAATTAGTAAAATTAAGTAAATAAAGTACAAGTAACTATGTGAACTTTTGTTTCAATGTTCTCAAGCTTTTATTTGCATCATATGTCCATTTTAATTCCTTTTTATCACCTCTCATACTCCCTATCATAACATTATGTACTGAAATGAAATTTTTGATAAATTTTCTATGGAAACTTGCCAACCCATGAAAAAATTTGACTTCATCAACACTACCAAGTATAGTCCATTAAATAATAGCTTTTACCTCTTTAGGATCCATCTTTAGTCCATCCACAAAGATCACAAAACCAAGGTACACAATTTCCTCTCTCATAAAAGAATATTTCTTTAATTGATTAGAAACTTTTCTTCCTAAGTCTCTGTAGTACTTGTCTTATATGCATTGTGTGTTCTTCTTTAGTCTTATTTGTTATTATAATGTCATCAAGATACACAATATTAAAAAAATCCAAATAATTTCTTCAATACCTCATTGATCAATCTCATGAAAGCGCTAGATGCATTAGTTAAACCAAAATGCATAACCAACCATTCATGCAAACCTTCATTAGTATTAAAAGCAATCTTCCATTCAACACCTTCTTTTATTCTTATATGATGATATCTAATTTTCATATTAATCTTTGTAAAATATAATTCTCCACTCAAAAAATCCATAATGTCATCCATCCTAAGCAAGGGAAACCTATACTTTATTGTTATATTGTTTATAGCTCTAGAACCAGTGCATATTCTCCATTTTTTTAAGGTTCCAATGTTGGAGGTACCACACAACCACTCAAAACTTTCTTCAATCAAACATTTTTTAAGAAACTCTTACACTTGTCTATTTAACTCTCAATTCTCTGTAGGTGTCAACCTATGTGATGATTTATTAAGTAAACTAGCTCCAAGTATCAAGTCCATATAATGACTAATACTTCTCATAGGGGCTAAACCATCAGGTACATTATCTAAAATGATGTATTGGAATTATTTCAATAAGGTCCAATCTCATGTGAATTTTCTAATTATTTCTTCTTTCCTATCTCTCTAGGGATCAAAGTTTTAAATTAAAAAAAAAATCTTCTTTGTCTCTAATAAGTTGATTTCATTTGACAAAATAAACTCTAACAATTATACAATGATTTTCCTGAGGGTTCTCTCTCAAAGGTAATAAGATTTGTCTATTTCCATTATCTAAGATAGTGTATTGATTCAATATACCATCATGTAAAGCTTCTCTATGATATTGGCAAGGTCTTCCCAATAATATATGACAACAATCCATTGGCATGATATCACACAAAACTTCATCATTGTAATTTACAGTCTTAAATTTCAAAAGGCAATTTCCACTTACGAATAATTTATGATTATCATTGATCTAAGCAATGTGATATGATATGGTTTGGGATACTTTAACCTCTCCAACTTGTACTATCTTAAATTGGATGCACTCCAATTTAATGAAGGTTTAGCACCTATTTAATGTGATATCATCAATCTCCTTGCATCTTTTATTTCTTATTCCCTTTTATGTCCCTCCTAGGTTGAATTGGGCAAAACCAAATAGATCCTCTTTAAATATCCTATTTTCATAGTGTTAAGCTTGAGATAAGATCTATCCTCCTTGGTCCTCACTTTCCTTCATATATCGACTTGGAATCTTCTCTTTGTACCATAATGACTATATCTCAAATTTTGCGTCTAATTCTAGATATTTGGGACCTGTTTTGAGATCTTAAAGGGATCCTATAGGTTCTAAGACCTAGTTGTCAGGGGTGCAATGTGCCCCTGATTGGGAGCTATTTCAGGTCTCCTCTTTGGGTCTAGTGTCTACATACATTCAAGTTGTTAATTCTTAGATAGGTCAACTTGCAGGATTTAGTCAATTTTGAGTTCTATATAAACCCTTCCATTTGCCCCATTTCTCATATCCATCCATCCACAAGAATGCATCTCATTATCAAACATTCAAGCTATCAAGTTTTCAAGTTCTCAAGAATTCAAGGCATTCAATATTTCTTCCGTTGAAGATCAAGGATTTATGCATTCAAGGCATTGAAGGAGTTTGTGTTGGATCTTCCATTGCATTTTAAACATTCAAGATCTCCCTCAATACATTCAAGATCCTTTGTTGCATCCTCTACATCTATCTATTTAAGATCTACATTCATCTACAAGGTGATTTCAAGAACATACATTCATGAAGGTTTTGGTTTCACTTTGATGTCCTTTTTATATTTTTCATGTTGAATCAAATAAATATATTTACATAATTTATTACATTCCAAATTCAAGATCATATTCATATATTTACATTTCTTCATGTTAGATCTATCACTACTACTTACTAGCATCTATTCCAATTATTTTAATTCAAGATTAATTCCTAAGTTGAGGTTCAGTAAGGAAACCCCCACCCAACAATAAACATAATAATATCTTTGTTTTGAAGGCTTTGGATCTTGGATTGACAAATTGGTTATGGATCTAGATACCCTTTTCAACTTTCTATAGAATTGTGAAATCAGAATTAGCATTGCACATAGTCAATCAGAGGCACATTACACTCCTCATGATCAATTTCTCCCATGAAGATCCAATTTTCCCCTAATAGACCTCTGAATGATTTCTAGGTTTTATCTTCTGCGTAGGTTCAACCTATATTTTAGGTTATAAAAAATGTTGACATCATTCAACAGTACATTTTTAGGTTGGTATTCTATAAGGTATATCATATTCTCCTTTCTATTTCCATACTTTCCATTCTAACATTACTTTATTTATCCTTTTACTTAATTCCTCTTAGATGGGGGTGAGAGGGAAAAAAATTGGAGTCATTCATTCTTCTTTTGTTCATTAGGTTTAGATTGGTACTTCCTCTTGTATCAATATAATCTAATCAAAAGGGGTGGATCTCGGTCTTCCCCCTTTTCATTTATGTGTGGTTGGTTCACTTCAATTTTTTGACCATACATAAATTGGTAAGCCTGACTCATGTCTTCTTTTCATGGAGTTAGATCCTTCTATTTTCTTCTCTGCTTTCCTTCCTTGTTGGTGAATTGGATTCCTTGCAATATTCTTTTTGTTAGCATACATATTGTTTCATGAAGATATTTTTGTATATGGTTATCTTTTTCAATATTATCCTTCTTGCTTCTCTTTATAGCACTTATGATGTTTCAGATAGCTTTATTCATTTTATTTTTTTATGGCTCTTCACGATCTTCTTTCTTATACAATTATGAAGTTAACAAAGTTATATTTTCATTCTTCTAAGACTGCGATAAGATCTTTATGTGGTTGGCTTATTTCCTCTTTGGATTATGTGAGATCCTTAATTGAGGATGCTCCTAATCATCCTCCTAGCCCTCTTAATCCTTTGCCTAACCTTCATAATCCTCCTTCTCCTTATTTGTCTCCTAGCACTTCCCAATCATGTGTTCAAGCCAAAACCTTAGTTCATGATGAGGATGTTTCTACATTCCTTGATGAACCTATTTCTCCTTGTATTACTCATAATAAGGGGAAATAGAAGGCCTCTTTTTGTTCTTCCTCCTGTTATCATTTTTTACACTACTTTTGCACATGATTCCAATGAGAAATCTCCTCTCATTGAATATTTGATGAATAATTATTCTAAAAGTTATTCCATGGTTGTTAAACAAGGTTATATTGGCTTAGGAAAAGCATAGATATATGTCACCTTTTAAGATGCCAAAATCTGTTTTGGTCAAATATCATTTCTCTATCAAAACTCTCTTTTTTTCAAAAATGAAAAATACCCTTTTATATATCTCATATTCAATATTATCATTAAATAAATGTTAGAGTGTTTTGATTAGTTATAATGTGCTATAATTTAAAAATATTATAAGTCGATATTTTAACATTTCAAAAGATGCTCCATCAAAAAAGGGAAAAAATAGTAAATCATAAAAAATTAAAATTAAAATTTTATAGTTATCTCTAGAGGAGAGAGTCCTCCTTAGGAATATGCAATTTTATTTAAAAAGGTGCAGATTTGATAGGGAAGTTTTGATGGGAGGAAAAACCTATTGGCTTCTGATAAGGTCGACCTTGAGTACTTATAAAAAAGAAAACATACATCAAAAGTAATTATTTCTATTTTTTTCCCTTGATATACATGTCATCTATAAGATGTTTTCAAATCAGAAATAAAAAGGAAAAAAAGAAGAAGATGATTTGCATATACTTGTTTGACAGGAAATACACCCTATATTTTTTATTGTTAAAAAAGAGACTTCAAAAAAAAAATTAAATGAACAAATTTTTAATCAAAATAATAATAAAAATTATAGTCATAAAATTCATCCAAATCTACACATTTTATTAGTTTACATCATCTTCAAATTCTAAACACAAATACCATTTTTTAAGTTGAATAGTTGCATTTAGATATCCTTTTTCTTTATAAAAGGTGAGACAGGTTTGTCCTTAAAAATCTTAAAAATCTTATTCATGTATCTCCTAACATGGACAAACATAGTAGTGGATATTCTCATTCTAACATAGTGCAAACATATTCTGGACAATCTCCTCTTCATCTTCTCTTACCTACTCCTGATCTTGATTACCTTGACACTCGTATAGATTTGGCTTTAAAGGTTTATATTAAAGTAGTTGGTTGTGAATCAATATAATTTAGCATACCTCTTGAAGACTCTTTTTTTGTGTATTCATGTCCTTTTCATTATAATGGCTCTCACAAGATTGTTGATTATTTCCATTTTCATTTATATGTTAAGGAGAAGGCTTCAATAGGTATTCTTCCTTATACATGTGAGGCGTTTCAATTTCTACATAACTTTATGTAGTCTCACTTCTCACCTATTGGAGTAGATTCCCCATTATCTTGTATAATGTATCTTTAGAATATCCCAATAGGTATCTTTTTCTTGTTCCTTTTTACTAGGGGGGCGAGAATTCCTTATTTTCTTTCTAGAGATCCTCTCTTCTTCCTATACATGGGCATTTTTTGAAATCTAATGTGGGAAGAGGACTTTGTCATATTTTCTTCATTTCCACTTGTATTTTTCTTTTTGCATGATCCATTATCTCTATCTTCTACATCTCTTTACTTTACATGGGTAAATATTTCTTTCTACTGCATGTTTATAAAATGTTCTCTAGATGTTATAATGGCATATTTTCTTTATCTTCATATAGATTGATATTGTTTATGGAATATTTTCATCTATAGGTGTGTTTTCCTTTGTTACATGCATATCTATGTGTTTTTCCTTAACAAAGTATAATTCAAATATTCAATTTTAATATAATGAAATCCTATATCTTCCTTACATCTATGGTTTCCTTTTCTTGCATTCTAATATTTCTTAGAATTGATTACATCCTCTATAGTATGGTATTATATTTTTCTTGTTGGATATCAGATGTTTGCATTTTTTTGCATGGCTATTAGTTTTTACGTATGACTCATACTCATTTTATTCAAGAATTGGTTATATAATCCAATATAGATCTATTTTCGTGTCTCACACTTGGGGGCAAGAATCTTTGTACATTATTTTTCTTTTTCCTATGGACTTTCTTTCAAGATGTAGAACTTGTTTATTATGTGACATTTTTATTTTCTTTATAAAGAATTATTTCTTGACTATGGTTTATCTCTTTTTTAAGAGGTGCATGTCCTAGGTCATCACCTCTTCTTTATCAATTAAATTTATGTCCATTATGCACACTTTCCCTCATTTGAAGATTATTACCATTCATCCATGGATCCATATTCCTCATATACATAGGGGGTTGAATAGGTGTATTCTTGTTCTTCTTCCCTTTTTCTTTGAGATGTTATCTTAATCAAGCACTCGTCTTAGGTGGAAATCTTGTTATTAATATTTCTCCCTCTTGAGAATTTTCTTTCCATAAGTGACATATCTTTTTCACAATTGTCTATATTCTTATCTTGTAAGAGTCACAACTCTTCGTTATGAATGTAGTCTACATTTTTTTTAGGGTATCTCCTTGTTGAGTAAAGTAGATATCCTCTCTCTTCCTTCTCATGTCTAGTATCTAGACATGAAAAGGAGGGCAGAATTTATACACCCTCCTTATACATAGTTTTTTCTCTCATGGGGTAGAAAATAAGGATTTTGATTATGGTTTAGGGTACTTTATCCCTAGATGCTAGGTATACTTTCTAATTCATTCTCAAATCTATGCATTGTTACTTCATCTCTCTTTTTCACATACAAATGTTAGAAATGGAATGACAAGCAAGTGACTAAGAGGGGGGGTGAATCAAAAACCAATAAAACTTCTTTAACTTAGATGACTAATTTAGATTATCTATTCTACTTCCATGTATGAACAAAAAGTAATAAAGAAATGAACACTATAACACTTTGACACAAGATATGGTAATCCAAAAACCCTCCAAGTATAAGGTAAAACTAAGGTGTGGATGACATCCACAAGCTTCACTATTGTAGTAATGAAGTTGGCCTGTTAGGGCTTACAATTGATCACTTATGGTTATCTACTCTGTTAGGAGTATAAAGGATTGCTAGGTCCACATTGCAAAAGGATTTTACAATAAAATGAAGTATTTTCTCTATTAAGAGACTTAGCATAACACTGTTAAGTCCACCTGGTTAAAATGTTTGACTGATGCACCTATTAGGATGAATCAATGTGATGATCTTTGCAATCCAGCTTGATTTTCTAATAAGATCCTTTTAATAATCTGATCACCTAACTTTGATGGATGAGTCTCTTCTTTCCTTTTTATATTGCCTCATAGCCTAATTACATAATCTACTTTGTATAAATTCTTCTCATACACAATTATTCTTCCTTCACACTTAGACAAATGAATTTATCTTTCTTATATATCCTCCAAGAAATAACTTTAGATTAAGTCTACTTCCACAATATATATCTTCATAAAACCCAAATATACCTTTAGGTTAGATTAAGTACTAATGCTCGGGCAATACAGTACATTTGATCTTCTATTGTCACTCGGGCAATACAGAGAACTCGAGTGATATTAAACCTTGGTTAGCACTAAATTCTTAGGCGATATAGTTGGATCGGTTAACATAGAGAGCTCAATTAATTATGTGAACTTGGTTCACACATGAAGTTTGTTCCACTAAAAATATTGAAGAACTTAGTTTATACTGTGAGCTCGGTTAACACAGTAAACCTTCATCTACTTGGGCTACACTATAATATGTTCCCTAATGGAAATCTCGATTGCAATATTAACTGACCTTCCTAGATAGCTTAAGTGATTTGTTACTAATTGACAATCTATTTTTTCATAGGGTCAACAAAAAACACATACGATAAATCTCATTATGAAAATCATAGATAAACTTGCTAAATCTCATTCATGGATAATGCATTCAAACACATATATGTTAAACATTATATTTGGGTAATGCATAACAACTTACTAATTCCCAATATAGCTATCACATTAAAATAAAACATTCTAAGTCTTATACATGGGTAATGCATCTTTTGTATAGGATCACGCCATGGCAATATAATGAATGTTGATCTATGGATGGATCTTTTGTGGGTTTACTAGCAGGTTACCATCTTATTAGACCATTCAATGTCATCTTTTACAGAATCTCTGTTGGTGATTCATAGTAGGGTGGGCACTCTACTGGGTGAGGTAATCAATTTTTCTCTCCCTTCTCGCTCCTTCACTTTCATGCTCAATTCTCCTTCTCTTCTTCTTCTCTCTATTTTACTGCAAGTGTTGGTTGACCTACACTTTCACTAAAGTGGGGGCTAAATATACCATCTTAAATTGGATGCACTCTAATTTAATGAAGATTTAGCACATAAATAATGTGAGATCATCAATCTCCTTGCATATTTCATTTCTTCTTCTCTTTTCTATCCTTCCTCCTAGGTGAAATTGGGGTAAAACCTAATAGATGATCTTTAAAGATCTTATTTTCATAGCATTAAGCTCAAGGTAGGATCTATCCTCCTAGGTCCTCCATTCCCTTCATTTATTCACTTGGAATATACTCCTTGCACCATAACATCTATATCTAAGATTTTGCACCTGATTCTAGAGATTTGAGACCTATTTTAGGATCTTGGAGGTCCTGAGACATGGTTATCAAGGG
This sequence comes from Cupressus sempervirens, assembly GCA_028749045.1. Taxonomy (NCBI): domain Eukaryota; kingdom Viridiplantae; phylum Streptophyta; class Pinopsida; order Cupressales; family Cupressaceae; genus Cupressus; species Cupressus sempervirens. Next base: position 467,547,006 of record CM053785.1, on the reverse strand, counting down.
AGTAGTGCACCCCTAATTGGGACCTATTTTGGGTCTCCTCTTCAGGTCCCATGTCCAATTACATTTGGGGTGTTAATTCTTAGGCAAGTCATCTTGTGAGTGTTATTTATTTCCCATCTCTATATAAACCCTTCCATTTGCTCCATTTCTCATATCCATCCATCCATAAGAAATCATCTCATCATCAAGTATTCAAGCACTCAAGTTCTCAAGCATTCAAGGCATTCAAGCTTTCCTCTATTTAAGATCAAGGATTTATGCATTCAATCCATTCAAGTATTTTATTCTAGATATTCTATTACATTTTTAACATTCAATATCTCCCTTCATACATTCAAGATCCTTTGTTGCATCTTCTACATCTATCCTTTCAAGATCTATATTCATCTACAAGGAAAATTTTAATCACATACATCCATGAAGGTTTTAGTTTCACTTTGATGTCATTTTTAATGTTTTTAAGTTGAGCCAAAGTTACTAAATTTACATACTTGATGACATTCCAAATTCAAGAGCATATTCATAGATTTACATTACTTCATGTTAGATATATCACTACTACTTGCTAGAATTATATTTCAATTCAAGGTTAATTCATAAATTAGGGTTTGAATGATTAAAACCCCCCAACAAAAAAGAAATAATCTCTTTGTTTTGTAGGCTTTGGATCTCAAATTGACTAATAGGTTACAGATCTGGATACCTTTTCTGGCTTTCTAGAGAATTGCAAAATCAAAATCAGCATTGCACATAGTCAATCATGGGAGTATTGCACCCCTGATGATCCATTTAACTCCTAAAGACCAATTTTTCCTCTAAAAAATCTCCAAATAATTTCTAGATTCCATTTGGATCACATTTTTCATCCTAGTCCTTGAGTTACAACAAATTTTGACATCATTCAATAGCACATTTTTCAGGTTTGTATTCTACAAAGTATATAATCTTCTCCTTTTTATTTCTATACTTTCCATTCCAAAATTACTTTATTTATCCTTTTTCTTAAATCCTATTAATGTGGGGTTAAGAGAGAAATAAATCTAAGTCATTCATTCTTCTTTTTTCCATTAGGTTTAGATTAGTACTTCCTCTCGTATCAATCTAATCTAATCAAAAGAAGTGGATCTTGGTCTTCCCCTTTTTCATTTATGTGTGGTTGGTTTACTTCCATTTTCCAACCATACACAACTATAAGTTTGAAACCAACTCCTTAGATGCTAGATTATTAGAACTATCACTTCTAATGATTACCTCACAACATTTTCCTATGATTTTACATCTGGTCTTGAAAATACTTTTCATAAACAAAGGTTCATTTTTTAGTTCTATTAGAATATTTAGAATAACTGAGAGGGGGTGAATCAGTTATCCAAGGTCCAAATGTACCAATTGAAAAAATAAACACTTCAACTACTTCCTATCTTAACATGCATTAGCTCGGTCTCTATAGTAGATTATCAGTAACATCAAATAGCAGTCCACTATCCTAAATATAACATACTTGTAGAATGTAAACATTAATAGAAAAACATCACAAATAACATCCACACAATTTTGACATTTGGGATTTAATGTGGAAACTCAATTTGGGTAAAACCACCAATATTTTCACTCTCTTGAAGAGAGCTCTATTAGGAGCCAACCCTATTAAAGGTTACAAAACACATTATTAAATGTGATCTTGTTAAAGGATTTAATTGCCCTATTAGGAGTAGGCCTTGTGAGAGGATTTTAGAAAATTCCATTAGAATGCCACCTTGATTAAAGGATTTATATATGACTAATAGGTCAACCTTGATTAAAGAATTTCAATACTGATAGAATGTTTAGAAAGTAACAACATGTTTTGATGTGAATAAGTATGTAACTCACTTTGCAAATACATATCAAAATTTAGTTCATAAGTTGATCCACTAACTGGCCTTTATAGATGATCTCTATCTCTGATTCACTTGGCAACCCTTCAAGCAATCACCCTTCACAACTATGTTTAACCTCCTTCTTAAATTCACCAGTCAATAGCATCAACAACTGTTCCAACCTTGCTAAGTCTGCACACCCACTCACACACACATGAGCTTAGCTTGTGTGCCTCCTTAAATAGGTAATTCTAATCTTTTTCCACTTAAACACCATCGTAGATATTAGCATTAGGTCAAATTGATTGAATCCTTCCAACATTTTATCTCATCTTTTATGTTCTAGAAACTTCTCCAAACTTCTTGAATCATTGCATAGAGACATGAAAACACAATTTCCCTTGATTTAAATGTTTCATGTAATCCATCCTTATCTTCAACACACTTTACATATCCCAAGAGATCAACTATGTCAGTTAGAAATCACAATTTTATCATAAGCTGTCAAAATATTGTCTATTGGCCAACATTGTGTTCTAACACTCAGTCATCAATGGGTTACTTGATTGTTATTAACTTTTTTGTTCGGCACATTTTTTGATGCACAATAAATATTAATGGTTGGTTGACACTACTTTTTCTCAGCTTATATTAGCGCTCGGTTAACACTAGTATTACTCAACATATATTGCAAGTTCCTTAATCTTCTACTATGGTGTTCGATCAAACTTATGCATTTTCTCAATCTTTGATCATTTCTTCTATTGGATTTACAAATGCAAAACATATACTTCTAAGAGGGGGGTGAATCAAAAGTTCAAAATTTCAGCTAATAAAACTTTCACCATTCATTAGATGCATGTAATACATGAACTAAAAATAACATGAAAAGTAAATGCATCTAAAACATGTAAGCAATTTGAACACACACACTTAACACCAAATATGATTACCTAGAAACCCTCTAAAGAGAAGGTAAATTGGAGTGGGGATGACACCCACAATTCTTCACTATTGCAGCAATATAGTGTAGTCAATTAAGGTTACAATGGTTTGATCATGAAACATGATCTGCCCTATGAAAGGCTTGCCCTGTTAAAGGCTTACAAGGACTATTAAGTCCCACCATGTTAGAGGGTTTCAACACCTTATTAGAAGTGTGAATGGCTAAAGGACTTTAGAACATCCACTTGGAATGTCACCCTATTAAAGGACTTACAACAGTCTATTAGGACTACTTTGCCTAGGAGATTTAACTAAAATCACCTGTTAGGATGTTTCAGCATAGATCTTGTGATTGGCTCTGGTTGCCTAATTAAAGATCAAATCCATGTAGTGTCCTTCTTGATCCTCTTTGATCTAATTTAACAATGTTGTATCCTTTTTTTCTTTGTCCTCCTCCAACTGATTCTATAATTCACTCTCACTACTAAGTCACCTTGAATGCTCTTTGAACAAATTCAATCATCCATCCCCTTGTTACCTCCTGTAACATGATCTCTTTCACACTCTCCCAATTCCTCCTCTCTTTAATTATTGGGGATTCATCTTCCTTATAAAGACTATGGTGGCTTAGGGTTAGGTATGAATCTACAACTGAGATTCATCCTTTTGGTTGCTTAATCCTCAATATTTTTTGATTGGTTTCATGTAAACACATAGGGATTATGCAAATAGATTTGTCCTTATCTTCAAAGAATCAAAATCTAACCTTATGTCAACTTGAAAATGGTTTACATAGTTGATTGTGTAATTACAAACAAATATGTACAATTTGTGTTACTCAGCACTTGAAGTTATTGATGCTCAAAACATACTAAATTTTTTTTTTGACTTAGCACCTAAATTGCTTGGCATCTACTATTTACTCAGCACTTGAATCACTCAACATGGTCTATTTGTTTGACACTTGAGTGACTCAGCACATGAGTAACTTAGCACTCATTGCAACTCGGAACAATCTTGTATATATTATACTTGGCATGCATTACTAGTTTGGCATAAACTAAGTAAATGTCTTAAGTGTGTTGACACTCAATTGTCAAAACCAATCTAAGATCAACAATCTCCCCTTTGACATGAGTGTCAAAAAATATAACTATACATAATCAATCTAACCTTCCTGAGTATAACATATTCACAACTCAGCTTATTTTCAAGATTTAAAAATTTAAAAATTTTGTAATAACCTATATACCTCAAAATTTACAATTCCCCTTAATGTTCTTACTCTGTATCCAAGAATCTATTTTCCATTACTGAGTAGATTTGTCTCTTGCGGATACACTTTATCTTCAATGTATTTTCAATTAATGCTTTTTCATCTGATATGTGCTTTGCTCTGTATCTGTTTCTACATTGTATTCTTTCAAAATGTATATCATTGGGTTTGAAAACTGATTTAGCTCCCCCTTTCATTATTCTCTTCTTTCTTTATCTGCTCATTTCCCTATTTGCTCCTCCTTTGGTTAATTTCCCCCTTTATGCATTCTTTTATCTCCCACTTTTTTGACACTTATACCAAAGGGTTTATATACTTAGAGTGTATTTGTCCAAAAAGTATTTGTGGACCTCCATAATTATCTTTAGAGTTGCATCCCAGTTGTCACATGCAACGTCTACTAACTTGAGTTTGATTGCCAGCTTGACTACTAGGTGAAATAGTCCATCTAATGTAGAAAGATGAGGATCTTTCTTTAATGAATTTTCTACATATCCTAGCTCTTTATGGAGTATTTCCATGTGTGGGCTGAGGGAGGCTTGAATTTGTGTCAACTTGGCTCTTATTTTAGCCTCTTTTGTTGTTAACACAGCTAGTTGACTCTTTGATTGAAGCAATGTGTGAAAATGCTTCTCACCTTGAGCTAGGTTTTGAGGTAGTTGCATACCTAATACATTGAGATTTCTCTCCAGAATTAGAATTCTATGTCTTGTTTCTTGAGTGAAGAGTGTTGGGTCACACAAGTTAGTATAAAATGCAAAAATGTTCTCTAGTATTTTCTTCGCATCTTCAACATTTGTGGTTAATGCAACTTGGGTGAGTGCAATCTCTCTAGATATTTTCTTGTTAACCTTATGCTAGAATTTCTTCTCTAACCACTCAAGAAGTTTTGCACTTGTGTCAATATCTTCATTCTTGACTTTCTCAACAATCTCTGACAATTGTTCCAATAGAGGCTCTGTTTCTTTAGGTGTAGGTAGGTTGAATGCATCTAAGACTATCTCCTTGATGTCTTGTAATGCATGCCTTGCCCTAAATTCCTTTATAAGTATTTCTTCATGTTTCTTCTTTTCTAAATCTTGTTGCAACATGTTTATTTGTTCTAGTGTCATTTTTTCATAATCAAACTAAGGTATCACTATTTCTTCATCTAAAGTTTCATTACCATAGTGAGTTACCTTGTCAATTTTTGTAGAGCTTGAACCTAGTGCTAAAATCTGTAATGGTATAGCCTTTGTACTCTACTTTTGAAGGATTTTTGTAGGATTGATTGATGTTGGTAATGTCACCAAGGCTTGAATAGCTTCTTGCTCCTTCTCCTTTGGTAAATCTTGGCTATCTTCAAATCTATTTCCATCAATTACAATGAATTGAGTTGCACCTTGTGGTTGTACTATAGGTTCAAATGTGTCTTTCTATCTTGTTTTCTCTATTGTGGTTTCCCTTTCTTCTTCTTTGGAAGTTTTCCCTTGCTCAACTGTGCCTTCTTTGACAGTTGTGTCAACCTTGATAGACATATCTTTAGTTGGTTGAATCAAGGGTTGATCACTAGTAGGTGATGGGATGACAAAAGGTGGTTCTTGTGTATTCACCTTATCCCTTGTTATGTCAGCTACTGCCTTCTGAAGTTCATCTACACTGACCAATACTGAATTTTCACATAATCTTGCTTGTAGTGTGGATTGGTTAAGAATCTTCTTTAGATCTTATATAGTTAACGGGATGTTCTGAGCTGAGCTATCAAGAACATCTTTCACATTTATGGTTTCTGCAGGTATACTAGTGTCATCAGGGCTCATGGTTGACATTTGTGTGTCTTACACACTTTGTTCTTCCTACTACTTTTCAATTGTAGCCATGTCTTCATCTTTGTTTTGTGTCTCCTCCTCAGCATTATCCTTTTCTTTATCTTCTTCCTCCTCATCATTTCTATCATCACCATTGTTTCTTCCCTCAAAGGGATCTTCTTCTTATTTGACAGTTGTCAATCTATAAATTAATTTCCACATTTGAGTGGATTTCTTCATAGCATCTTCAATGTTTTTCTAAAGAATTTTGAATGCCTTGCATTTTTGTGCAAACCTTCCACCATATTTCTTGTTGGCCTTGATAATCTACCCTTTAGTCAATTTTGGCATTACCTAGGCTAGATTGGATTCTCTAATTTGTTTCTCAAGGTTTAAACAATAATGTCACTTATTTTCAACAATAGTATATAGTTATTTTGGCATAGTGTTATCTCATTCAAGTGTGGTGTTCTTGAACTTAGAAATTATTTCATAAATTGATTCTTCAATCAAATTCTACTCTTCTCTACCAAGTTTGTCAAAATTAATACTTTTCAAACTAGATAAATCTACATTGTTTCTAACATTTTCACAGAGATTCTCAAAATTAGATTTTGTTGGATGACTTGTTGGAAATATTCAAGACTATGCTAAGTTATTGAGAGGGGAGGGGTGAATCAGTAGCTTCTAAAACTTTAACAATTTCAATTTTTATCCAATAAATCAATTAGCACTTAGTTCATCACATCTAATCTAATTGCATGCATGAGAAACTAAAAACATGAAAGAATCCATATCACTTGAACACAAAGATTTGGTGACCCAAAAACCTTCCAAATAGAAAGTAAAACTAAGGTGGGGATGATACCCACAAACTTTAGTACTGCAGCATAAAGTTGACCTTTTAAGGCTTACATTGATCACGTCTAATGATCTGTCTTATTAGGAGCAAATAGGACTGCTAGGTCCACCTTGTGAGAGTAATTTGCCAGACTAGGAATTGAAAAGAGTAGGGTACCTAACCCGCCCTTGGGAATGCCCTACTAGTATGGACTTGAGATTTATAAAAGACTATTAGGTGTACCTTGTTAAAGAATTTTGACTAGTTTACCTATTAGGATGAAGCAGTAGATCTGTAACTTGCAACTGAGTTTACTAATAGAGATTCCTTAGTGTACTGATCAACTTTTTGTGATAGATATGCCTTTGTTGATCCTTATACTATTATGGCCTTTATAATTCTTTATCTAGTGCTATCATAACTTGAACTTTTTGCATCCACATTATAATACATATGCTCACATATTTGAATTCTTTCTCTTACACATTGGATATGATACAATATATTACACACACACATATATATATATATATATATATATATATATATATATATATATATATATATATATATATCAATCCAAATTACAAAATTATAGAGTTGGCCATGACATAAGTTAACACAAATATTACAAAGTTGGCCAACATGAAGATATTCGAGCTCTAAAGACTAGCTCAGTGAGGTTCTGATACTCATCATCCACAGTCAATGCTTGGCATCATCATGCACTTGGTAGACATAGAAGCTTAGTCCATACTGATCACTTTCAAGTAGTCACTCAGTAGATATTGTGCAAGTTGGCAAATACTGAATAACTTGGTTAGCATGAAGTAGTTTGATTAACACTGGCTTCGCATCACTTGAACTATGAACTTAGTAGACACTACAATGCTTGGTAACCACTTATAAACTTGGTGAATACTGAAATACATAGTTTGAACTGTTGAACTTCACACTGACTGAATCTACTTGATAACCACTGGGATTAGTCCAAAAGATTTGGTAGTGAATATAGAACTTAGTGGCTATTGAATTACATGGAAAGCACTGTAAACTATTCAATGATCTTGGTAGCTATAAAAAATCTAAATAAGTGTGTATCACTAATAAAAAAACTTGATTGATATGTCAACATGACTTACCACTCTAAATTGGCTTGTACCTCTGATTCTATCTTCTCATCATATGTTTTTGGTTGTACAATGTATTTTCTCCTTTGTTTCTTCTGCTCTAGCCCTTCTTGTTTTGTAGCCTTGGCCTTTTATGTGGCTTTTTTTTTGGCCTTTTGTGTGGTGGCCCGTGTGCTTTCCCCGGTTGTTGGTTTTTTTGGCTTCGCTAGGCTTGGCTTAGCAATATTCTTAGCCTTTATCTTTTCTACAGGCTATGCTTTGGCCTTTCTCTTCTTTGGTTCTTCCTATTTCGGTGCTTCCTCTACTTCCTTAGCACCTTCTACTTATTCTTCATCCTTATCCTCTCCCAATACTTGGTTTAGTGCAAGAGGTTCTTAAGTTTGTTCTTGTTCTTCCTCTTCATCCTCTTCATCATCTTCTTCTTCTTCACTTGTGCCTTCACCAAATTTTGCCTTTAATTTCTTTACCAATTTTGTCTTTTTTCTTCAATGTGGAGGTTGTCTTAAACTAAATCTCAACTTTGGATTTCATGATATCATAATTACCAAATATTTTAGTTCATTTATCAACTTATTCAGCTAGAAGTGCAGTGATGGTAGCTGAGGCTTCATCAACATTAATTTCATAGCCCAAGGGTCTTAACCATCTTACCCTATGTATGGAAGCCTGTACATATGTATAGCCAATATCAAAAAGAAAACATATGTCATTATAATACTATTCAACCAAGGAAACTAGTATTCTCATCCTTTGTTTCATAGACTTCTTGAAGTCTTCAAAGTAGCTAGTCATGATAGTCTCAAAGTTATCTCCCATTTGCTCAATATACAAATTAACTTGAACTGTAGCTGATATGTTTTTCTTCCAACTTACCTTGCCAAAAGATGGGAATGTGTTTTGAACATAGAAAAATATACAAATTAGGATCGCTCCAAACTTACACTATGCACTCTTAGTTTTTCTAATGGCATCTAGGTTTTCCATTATTTTTTGCAATTGTAGTTCAGCTAGATCATAGCTATGATCCTTCTTAACAATTTTATAGACCACATCTACTGTAATTCAGGGTACACTATTTAACCTACTTGATTGATAATATTTGTGAGAAATTACCCTTATGGAAAAGTCTAATAAAGGATCTGTGATAGTATCAATAGTCATTCCATGTTTGTTCCATTTTGCTCCTGTGTTTTTCTCAATAACTTCTTTTGAGTCACTTTGCAGGGTCTTTGGCCTATCTAGGGTTGGAAAACTAGTTACCCTATGAAATATTCTCTTTGAAATTTTAATGGGACCATCTTCCAACCATAAGAACCCATCATGTATTTTTCTTAGCACTATCTTGATCCATTCAGTTTTAAACATCATGGGAAAATCTAGGGCACAAGTCAAACCCTTCCTTTCGACAATCTTAAATTCTTCTTTCAGAATCACATTTTCACACAATTTATCATATGCTTGCCTTATTCCCATGTCTCATATTCCACCTATCTTGAAATTATATCATTTTCTAGCATCTTGGACCATTATGAGCTTTGGAGAAATCATGAAAAGTGTGCTTGACAGATCTTGTTTATATGCAACGTCTAGAATTTCTCTGAAGTTGGTTGCTTTACTTAATTGCTAACTAATTGGGAATTCAAAACTTCTTGACCCCCTAAATTCCTTGGACTAGACACCATTTGGAAAGCTAGGGTTTAACAAATTTCAAACTACATGACTCGGCTTATGAAGAATACCTTGGAAATTCGATGAGCTGGTGTTGGATCGTTGCTAGAATTAGTGCAATCACTTCAAACTTGGTTTATGACTCACCTTTTACTCTCCTTGTAATTTCTTGAGTTTGAAATGATGAACAATGAGTGAAAATTGACCTTATATCCTCCAAAACTCTACATTTAATGCTTAATGCTTGTACAGTTGTAAACTCAACATCAACATGATTTCAATTTCACTCGGCATCTACTGACATGACCATCACTCGAAAACTACTATAAGCTAGGCCTCAACTAACAGCTTGGCTCTAACTATTATTTCACTCGGCATACACAAAGGACTTTTCATGCTCAGAAACAACATGAAAACTTGAAGATTTAACCTTGAATCTTCTACAACTTCTTGCATCTTTATTTATTCTAATGTAATCTATTCAGTGCTAATTTTATTTTTGGAACTGATGTATGATATAATACTTTAATTATTAGTCCCACATACCTCTTGTTTACTTAGTTTGATGAGGTATGACCACTTGACCCTTTGGCTGAAGTTATCCCTTCTCCATTTGATGTACTGCCACCATCCTTCTCCTTCCATGTCTTATTCATCTCATTCTTGATGTGTTCAACATCTGTCTTGCCTTTACCTTTATCTAATTCACAACTTGGTGCCTTGGACCTAGTTGGACAATGTTTACGAATGTGACCAATCTTCAAACAGATGAAACATGTAGTTTGACTCAACCACTTTTTGTAATTACCACTAGAGTGAGTCCTAATATAGTTTTTAGGTAGATGTCCATATTCCTGACAATAGTGACAACTATATCTTGTATTGTAATCTTAGTTATATAAATTTCCAGACTTCTTACCTTTGTTGACTTGCTTGATGACCATGTGGACTTGGATCTACATTCAAATGCTCTATGTCCATACTTCTAACAGTTGTAGCAATATCCTTCAAATTTTGGTGCATGCATGGATCTAGTTCTACATTCATGTGCCTAATGACCTTGTTTATTACATTTATTACAGTGGACCATGTTCTTAGGCTTAGCATTCTAATTTGTATTCTTACTCCTACACACATTAGCGGTATGCCCTCTCTTTCCACAATGATGACAAGTAGGTTTGGAGTTCTTACCTTTAACATTCCTTTCCTCAATAGCTTTGGATGATTCTCCTTCTTCAGTGCTTGTGTAGCCCAATCCTAATGTATCTCTGTTGGATCTAGGGATTTTAGTAATTGCTCAAGGTACTTGATGGCTTCATTTGGCTTGTTGAAACTTCCAGCAAATTCCTTTTCTCTTTCTAAGTTATTATGCAATTGTTCATTCTGCAACTTTAATGTAGTTATCTCAATGTCCTTGACATTCAAATCATGATGAGCATTCATCATTTGACTTAAGGTATCCAATTAAATGTTTGAGATTCTGGATAGCTCTACTAACTTTTCTTCCAATATATTTTCCAAAATTATTTTATCTTCCTCAATCATGGCCTTGTCTTCTATAGCATTCTTCTTTTGTTCAGTCACCTCACATAGTAGTATAGCTTGTGATTCTTGCTCCAAGTTGAGATTTATAATTTCTTCAGCTTGTGCTCTATTCTTTTCTATTAGATATGCAATTGCTACATCAAATTCACTAGAGTTACCATCTACAAATAGTTTTGTGGTGTCAATATCTTTGTATTGTGTGACATTTTCTGCTATAGCAATCTCTTTCCTTCTTTTCAGGGAACTCTTCAAAGTGTCTTTGGCTTCATTCAATTGACGTAGTATGAGATGTATTTCAATCTCTTGGTTTTCAATGGTCTTTCCCAATTTGGAGACTTCCATTTCAAGATCTTTCCTCTAAGTTACAAAGCTTCTTCTTCTGAGAACCTAGCTCTGACACCAATTGTTAGAATTTAAAATGGGAAACATATACTTATGAGGGGGGGCAGGGGTAGTGAATCAAAAGATCAAAACTTTAGCTAATAAAACTTTCACCATTCATTCGATGCATGTAATACATGAACCGAAAATAACAAAAAATGTAAATGCATCTAAAACATGTAAGTAATTTGAACACACACACTTAACACTAGATATGATTACCCAAAAACCCTCCAAAGAGAAGGTAAAATTAGGGTGGGGGTGAAATCCATAATTCTTCACTACTATAGCAATAAAGTGTAGCCAATTAAGGTTACAATGGTTTGATCATGAAACATGATCTACCCTGTGAAAAGCCTACACTATTAAAGGCTTACAAGGACCATTAAGTCCCATTTTGTTAGAGGATTTCAACACCCTATTAGAAGTGTGCCTAGCTAAAGGAATTTAGAATGTTGTGATTTTCTCATAAATTGTCAAAATGTTGTCTCTTAGCTAATATTGTGTTCTGACACTCGGTCATCCTTGGGTTACTTAGCCGCTATTAACTTTTCTATCTGGCACATATACTAATGCACAGTAAATACTAATGCTTGTTAGATTGTGGTGACTAATCAGGAAAGTACTGTACATACTTCATAAAGCAGTTTAATACTTGTATAAAAGGGCTTAGGGTTGGGTATTTTTCATAATGTTGTGATACAAAATTGGTTCTTGTGGCGGTATTGAGCTGTAAGGGATTACGAATTGTAATTAGGTTGTAATCACTGGATTGTAATAAGATCGGACTTGTTGTTTGGTGGACGTAGCCCAGGGATTGGGTGAACCACGTTAAATCTTGGTGCCTTGTGTTCATTTCTGTGTGTTCTATTATTTTTTGTTATTGGTTATATTTGCATGTAGTTTTTATTTTTGTCCGTGGTTTATCCTAACAAGTGGTATCAGAGCAAGGTTGTCTTTCAGTTATCCTCTGCAGGAAAGTCTCACGGTTAAGTGGGAGTCTCACAGTTGAGTGGGAGCAATGGCAGATGAGGGTAAGTTGAGGGTTGATAGGTTCAATGGGTAGAACTTCCAGTTATGGAAGATGCAAATGGAAGATTATTTATATCAGAAGGATTTATGGAAGCCGTTGGAAGGAAAAGCCAAGAATCAGGGAACTATGTCAGAGGCTGAATGGGATCTTTTGGATAGAAAGGCACTCGGAAGCATTCGGTTATGCTTGGCACCATCAGTGGCATTTAATATTACAAAAACAAAGATAACAAAAGATTTGATGAAAACCCTAGCGACACTGTATGAAAAGCCCTCCGCTTCAAATAAGGTATTTCTCATGAAGCATTTATTTAATATGAAAATGGCAGAAGGTGGATTTGTTGCAGATCATTTAAATGAGTTTAATACTATTACTAGTCAATTATCTTTTGTGGGTATCAACTTTGATGAAGAAATTAGGGATCTCTTGATTTTGTGTTCTTTTCCTGAAAGCTGGAATGGCTTGGTAATGGCGGTGAGTAATTATGTTCCTGGATCTAGTACCCTAAAATATGATGATGTGATCGGTGTTATTTTAAGTGAGGAAACTCGTAGAAAATCCTCAGGTGGATCTACATCAGGAAGTGCTTTAAATGCACAAAGCAGGGGCAGAACGACTGAAAGAGGAAGTAACTCTGGAAATCGTGGGAAATCAAGAGGAAAGTCAAAGGGGAGGAGGTCTCAATCGAGAGGACCAAATGATTGCTGGTACTATGGGAAACCAGGGCACAAAAAGAAAGATTTTTGGAATCGAAAGAAAAATGAAGGAGATAAATCAGATGAAGACAAGGAGGCAAATGTGGTAAGTAAAAAATCCAAAGAGGATGCTTTGCTTCTGTCTTTAGAGAGTGTTGATGATTCATGGGTTTTAGATTCTGGTGCTTCATTTCATGCTACACCTCATAGAGGTTATTTCATTGATTATGTCCAAGGGGATTTTGGGCTTGTTTATTTGGGGGATAATGAACCCTGTCAGATTGTTGGAAAGGGAAAAATTAAGATTAAGTTGCAAAATGGGAATCATTGGCTACTACATGAGGTAAAACATGTTCCAAAACTAAGTAGAAATTTAATTTCAACAGGGCAACTCAGTGATGAGGGTTGTGTAGTTACTTTTAATGATAAAAATTGGAAGGTTTCAAAAGGTTCCCTTGTAGTAGCAAAAGGTTTGAAAGTAGGCACCTTATATCTTTGTACAGGTCATATTGTTCCTTCTACTTTGATTGTTTCAGAGAAAAATGAATATTCAGGAACAATTACTGCAGTTGAGCAGGGAGAACAAATAGCTGCTGTAGATTTTGATATAGCGTTGTGGCACAATAGACTTGGGCACATGAGTGAGAAAGGTATGAAAGTACTTCATTCAAGGAAAGTTTTACCAGGTCTAAAATGTGTGAATATGGATTTCTGTGAAAGTTGTGTGTATGGAAAACAAAAGAGAGTGAGTTTTGTAAAGACAAGGAAGGAAAACAAAAAGGAGAAATTAGAGCTTGTGCATACAGATGTATGGGGACCAGCCCAGGTATCTTCCCTTGGTGGCTCTCATTATTATATTACATTTATTGATGACACAACTAGAAAAGTATGGGTTTATTTCCTTAGACAGAAATCTGATGTATTTCAAACTTTTAAGAAATGGAAATGCTTGGTTGAAAATGAGACTGGTAAGAAATTAAAATGTCTCAGATCTGATAATGGTGGTGATTATTGCAGTCATGAATTTGAAGATTATTGCTCCACTAATGGTATTCGTAGACAAAAAACTGTTCCAAGGACTCCATAGGAAAATGGAGTGGCTGAACGCATGAACAAGACTATAATGGAGCGCGCAAGGAACATGAGGTTGCATGTTGGGTTGCCCTTACACATGTGGGTAGAGGCTGTCAATACTGTAGTATATTTGATTAATAGAGGTCCCTCTACTCCTTTGGGCTATGGTATTCCAGAGGAAGCATGGACTGGTAAGAAGGTGAGTTATTCTTTTCTCAAGACCTTCGGTTGTGAAGCTTTTGCTCATATAGACTCTGAAAATAGAACCAAGCTAGAAGCTAAATCAAAGAAATGTGTCTTTGTTGGATATGGCATTAATAAATTTTGTTATAGGCTTTGGGATTTTGAAAATTTTAAAATTATTAGAAGTCGGGATGTCATATTCAATGAGAAAGTGTTGTACAAAGATCTGTTGCAGCAACATGAGAAGAAAGAAGATGATTATGTAGTGCTAGATGATACTCCAAAAGCTGATGTTCCAGCCATTCCTCATGATGTGCAACAACTGCAAAAACAAATACCACACACACCAGTGAATGTTAGACGATCAACAAGGCAAATTAGACCTCCACAAAGGTTTTTTCCCTCTTTGTATTCTATTTTACTTACTGATGCTGGTGAACCTAAAAGTTATGATGAAGCTGTGCAGGTGGATACTAAGATTCAGTGGGAGTCTGCAATGAAGATGAAATGGACTCTTTGCTGAAAAATAAGACATGGGATTTGTGCAAGTTGTGTGCAGGTAAAAAGGCTTTACAGAATAAATGGGTTTATAGGTTGAAAGAAGAGGAAGGAGGTAAGAAAAGATTTAATGCCAGGTTAGTTGTAAAAGGATTTGCACAGAAAAAGGGAATTGATTTTGATGAGATATTTTCTCCTGTTGTTAAAATGACTTCTATTCATACTATGTTAAGTCTTGTGGCTACTGAAGATTTGCATTTAGATCAGATGGATGTTAAAATAGCCTTTCTTCATGGTGATTTGGATGAAGAAATATATATGGCTCAGCCACAGGGTTTTGAGGTCAAAGGCAAGGAGAACTTAGTGTGCAAATTGAAGAAAAGTTTATATGGTTTGAAGCAAGCACCTCGACAATGGTATCTGAAATTTGACAGTTTTATGCATGAGCATGGATATAATAGGTGTCATTCAGATTACTGTGTTTATTTTAAGAGGTTGGATGATGATAGCTACATTATTTTATGTTTATATGTTGATGATATGCTTGTAGCTGGGTCTAACATGGATCATATTAAGGGGCTGAAATGCCAATTAGCACATGCATTTGCTATGAAGGATTTGGGGGCAGCAAAACAAATCCTTGGTATGAAGATTATTAGAGATAGGAAGAACAGAACATTGACGCTATCTCAAGCTGATTATGTTGAGAAGGTGTTGCAACGTTTCTCTATGGAGAATGCTAAAGCTGTCAGCACACCTTTACCTGGTCATTTGAAATTGACTAAGGAGATGTGTCCCAAGACACAGGAAGAGGAGGATAAGATGTCCAAGGTACCCTATGCTTCAGCTGTAGGAAGTTTGATGTATGCTATGGTATGCACTAGGCCAGATATTGCACATGCAGTGGGAGTCGTTAGCAGGTATATGAGTCATCCAGGATTTGAGAATTGGAATGCTGTCAAGTAGATTCTCATATATTTGAGAGGAACATCCAATAAGTGTTTACACTTTGGGGGATCTACTACTAATTTATAGGGCTATGTTGACTCAAATTTGGTTGGGGATATTGATACCAGGTGGAGTACTACAGGTTATGTCTTTACTGTTGGTGGGGCAGCCGTGAGCTGGGTTTCTAGGTTACAGAAGATTAATGCTATCTCCACTATAGAGGCAGAGTATGTTGCTGCTACAAAAGCATCCAAAGAGATGATATGGCTTCAGTTCTTCTTGGAAGAATTGGGACATCCTTAGAAGGATAATTATTTGTTCACAGATAGTCAGAGTGTCATTCATCTTGCTAAGAATTCAGCTCTGCATTCTAAGACCAAACACATACAGTTGCGGTACCATTTCATTCGGTCAGTTTTGGAGGATGGACAGTTAAAGCTAGAGAAGATACATACCAATGAAAATCCAGCAGATATGTTGACAAAGGTTGTAACAAGGGAGAAGTTGAACTCCTCTTCAGCTTCGGTTGGTCTTTTAGACTGAACATGAATAAAAAAATAGTAGAGTCCAGGATGGTTTGATCCAGTGGGAGCCCCATGTGGTAGTGGTATTGCTATAGGATCAGTCTCCAAGTGGGAGATAAATGTTGTTTAGTGTGGAGCTTGATCAGTCCCCAAGTGGGAGATTGTTAGATTGGGCAGTAGCCGACATGGTAGTCGACATATTATGGCCGACATATGGCCGACATGTTATAACCCTAAAGCAGTTTAATACTTGTATAAAAGGGCTTAGGGTTGGGTATTTTTCATAATGTTGTGATACGAAATTGGTTCTTGCGGCGGTATTGAGCTGTAAGGGATTACGAATTGTAATCAGGTTGTAATCACTGGATTGTAATAAGATCAGACTTGCTGTTTGGTGGACGTAGCCCAAGGATTGGGTGAACCACGTTAAATCTTGGTGCCTTGTGTTCATTTCTGTGTGTTCTATTATTTTTTGTTATTGGTTATATTTGCATGTAGTTTTTATTTATGTTCGTGGTTTATCCTAACAATGCTTAGTCAACACTACTCTTTCTCAGCTTATGCTAGCACTCAGTCAACACTAGCATCACTCGACATATATTGCAAGTTTCTTAATCTTCTGCTCTATTGCTCAATCAAGCTTATGCATCTAGTCAATATTTGATCATTTCTTCAAGGCTTTACTGTTAGGTGTGACCCTGTTAGAGGATTTTGATCAACCTGTTACATCTAGGTCACAATACACACTGTTAGGTGTGATCTTATTAGAGGATTTTGATCACCCTATTAAGACTGGCCTTGCTAGAGGTCTTTAGAATAATTCAACTAAACTATCACCTCGTTAGAGGATTTACAAAATGATTGTTAAACCAACTCTGTTAAGAGATTTGAAATCACTACTATAATTGTTAGAAAACAACAATGAATTAACCTAAACAAGATGCAACTGAATTTTCTGATTACAAGTTTTTGTTCTACATCATTAGATCCTCCTTGATCAAATATGGCTTTATTGCTCCTTAATGATCTCTGATCATACTTCAAATTTGCTTCCACAACAATCAGTCCTCATTCCATTCTTCCATCTCACACACACTTAGAATTCACAACTTGACCTCTTAATTATACCATTTAGATTGTCAAGTCAGCCCATTTACATGTTACATTTATCAATAAACCATACATCAGTCAGCTACAAAGATTACTTTAAACAAATAAACATTATTTCATAAAATAATGAAATCCTTTACTAGCCTACCCTGCTCGATAAACACTGCTTCCAAAATTTCTTGAGTTAACCTTCTTGACTCGGTTAACATTGCAATATCTGTAAAATCCTTTGGCTGCCGAGTTTACTTGGTAAGAATTGAATTCCTTCATGAGAGTTTGGTAAGAACTGCTTCTGCCACATTTCCTTTGATGACCGAGTGAGCTCGGTAATAACTGAACTTCCTTTGATTACCTTGAAAGCTCAGTAACAACTGTCTACTCGATAGACACTGCAAATTTCTTTACTACCCTTTTGGGCTCGGTCGACTCTGTCCTTTTCTTTGTTGACCATCTGCACTTGGTAGACTTTATCCTTTGCCTTGTTGACCATCTACGCTCGGTAGACTCTATCCTTTGCCTTGCTGACCATCTGCACTTGATAGACTCTATCCTTTGCCTTCCTAACCTTCTAAGCTTGGTAGACTCTATCTAATGACTGATATGACATTTGTGTGACATCAAGGACAACACACAATTGAACAATTATATCCAACAATCTCCCTCTTTGGCATTGATGGCAATACAACATGTCATAACAGAATGAAATTTGAAAACAAGTATTTTTACTAATAGAATAATTCACTTTCTTTTTCAAATATAGCAAGCTCCCTCTTTCATAATAATCTCTCCCTCTTACATTCAAATCCAGCAAGCTCCCTCTTTCATAAATTCTTATTATTTGCAAATTTTAGAAAGATATGACAGTATACTCTCCCTCTTTGATAGCACATGCCAAAGAAAACTCAAAACAACTAAATAGCATTGTATGTAATGTATTGATTCATATGCAATGTCTTCATTGGTTTGTTGCATCAACCGATAGATCTTCAATTCTGTTCCTGTTGATGCATCATTAAAACTATATTTTAGTGAGCTTCAGATAGGGGAATGACCCCTAACTTACCTCTTAGATACAAGAATGCATCCTTAGGTAAAGGCTTTGTGAATATGTCAGCAATTTGTTCCTTTGAATGAACATATTCCAATCTGATTCTCTTTTCTTGTACCAATTCTCTAACAAAGTGATACTTTATGGCAATATGTTTGGTTTTTGAATGCATCACTAGATTCTTAGAGATGTTAATTGCACTTGTGTTATCACAAAACATAACAACAAGTTCTTTGATTTCTTGCTTCATACCTTCCAATAATTGTTTGAACCACACAATGTTTGAGTAGTTTACTACTACAACATATTCAGCCTTTGATGTGGATTGAGATGCACAATTCTACTTTTTGTTTGTCTAAGAAACCAACCTTTTTTCAAGAAAGAAAGCTCCTCCACTTGTGCTCTTCCTTTCATCAACATTCCTTGCCTAATCTGCATCAGTGAACACCTTTAAATCCAATTTTCATCCAAATTTATACCATAATCCATAATCTTCAGTTCTCTTTAAGTATCTCATGATCCTTTTGATTGCCATCATGTGATTTTCTTTTGGTTTTGTTAAGAATCTTGCTACAATTGCTACTGCAAGAGAAATGTTTGGCCTTGTGTGCACCACATATTGCAATTTTCCAATCATAGATCTATACAATGTCTAATCTACTTCTTTTGATTCATCATCCTTGGTAAGCTTTAATTCGGTACACATAGGAGTTCCAACCGGTTTGCAATCTTCCATACCAAAAAAATTCAGTATCTCCTTGATGCATTTGGATTGAGTAATGTAGATACCATTCTTACTTTGATGAATCTGAAGACCAAGAAAAAAGATGATTTCTCTAAACATTGACATTTCAAATTCCTTGTTCATTTGTTCTAAAAATTCTTCGCAAAGATCATCATTTCCTTTAAACAAAGTATCATCTACAAATATTTTTGCCAAAACAATCTTATTATCTGGTCCTTCCTTTATGTACAAACTACTGTTGTCATTAGTTCTTTGAAAACCAATTTGAATAACATAGTTATGCAATCTTTCATACCATGCTCTGGGTTCTTGCTTCAGACCATATAATGCTTTATGCAATTTGCAGACCATGTCCTTTTTGTCTAGATCAACAAAACCTTCAGGTTGTTCAATGTAAACTTCTTCATCCAATATGCCATTGAGAAATGTTGATTTGACATCCATTTGATAAACTTTGAATCCTTTGTATGCAGCATATGCAAGTAAGGTTCTAACACCTTCCAATCTTGCAACAGGAGCAAACGTCTCTCTATAGTCTACACCTTCTTCTTGAGAGAATCATTTGCATGCCAACCTAGCTTTGTTCCTTGATACCTTACCATCTTTATTAAGCTTGTTTCTGAATACCCACTTAGTTCCAATCACATTCTTATCTTTGGGTTTAGGTACAAGAGTCCATATTTTGTTTTTCTCTATATGTTCTATCTCTTCATTCATAGCTTCAATCCAACTTTCATTGTCTAGTGCATCTTTGACATTTCTAGGTTCAAAATCAGCAAGTAAACAAGTGCCTTTCAACTTACTTCTTGTCATTGTCCCTTCTGATTTATCTCCAATTACCTGATCTGATGCATGTTTTTTCTTGACATACTTGGTTAACCTTTTGTGCTTTAACTTCTGGTTGCTCAGGCTCAGTAGATGCTAACTCGGTAGCTTTTGTTTGCAACTCGGGTTCTTGCAGCTCGGTAGGTACTGACTCGGTTTGAACTTCCTGTGACTCAGTTAATGAAGATTCAGAAGTTGAAGATTCCTGATTGACAGATGTATTTGGTATTGTATCAGGTTCAATGTAAACAAATCTCCTATAGTCTTTAGGTTCCCTTTTGCTTTCTTCTTCTGTTCTTTCTACAAACTCATCAACTTTCACGTGTGCACTTTCTATGACTTTGTGAGTGGATAAGTTCAAACATCCATATGCTTTACTTTTGCAAGAGTATCCCAAAAATATTCTTTCATCACCTTTTACATCAAATTTACCTTTTTTAGATTCTTTCAAAATGTAACATTTGCTTCCAAATACTTTTAGGTAACTTACATTGGGTTTGTAGCCATACCATAACTCATAGGGGATTTTGAATGAATCCTTTTTCAGCTGTACTCGGTTCAAGGTATGAACTGCAGTGTTGATGGCTTCCTTGTATGCAGCATATGCAAGTAAGGTTCTAACACCTTCCAATATTGTAACAAGAGAAAAAGTATCTCCATAGTTTACACCTTCTTCTTGAGAGAATCCTTTGCATGCCAACCTAGCTTTGTTCCTTGATACCTTACCAACTTCATTAAGCTTGTTTCTGAATACCCACTTAGTTTCAATTACATTCTTGTCTTTGGGTCTAGGTACAAGAGTCCATGTTTTGTTTTTCTCTATCTGTTCTATCTCTTCATTCATAGCTTCAATCCAACTTTCATTGTCTAGTGCATCTTTGACATTTCTAGGTTCACAATTAGCAAGTAAACAAGTGCCTTTCAACTTACTTCTTGCCATTGTCCCTTCTGATTTATCTCCAATGATTTGATCTGGTGCATGATGTTTCCTGACATACTTGGTTAACCTTCTATGCTTTAATTTTTGGTTATGATTCCGGTTGCTCAGGCTCGGTAGATGCTGACTTGGTAGCTTTTGTTTGCAACTCAGGTTCTTGCAGCTCGGTAGGTACTGACTCGGTTTAAACTTCCTGTGACTCGGTTAATGAAGATTCAAGAGTTGAAGATTCCTGATTGACAGATGTATTTGGTATTGTATCAGGTTCAATGTAAACAAACCTCATGTAGTCTTCAAGTTCCCTTTTGCTTTCTTCTTCTATTCTTTCTACAAACTCATCAACTTTCACATGTGCACTTTCTATGACTTTGTGAGAGGATAAGTTCAAACATCTATATCCTTTACTTTTGCAAGAGTATCCCAAAAATATTCTTTCATCACCTTTTACATCAAATTTATCTTTTCTAGATTATTTCAAAATGTAACATTTGCTTCCAAATACTTTTAGGTAACTTGCATCGGGTTTGTAACCATACCATAACTCATAGGGGGTTTTGAATGAATCCTTTTTCAGCTGTACTCGGTTCAAGATATGAATTGTAGTGCTGATGGCTTCCTTCCAGTATTTGATAGCAATGTTTTTCTCAATCATTAAGGTTCTTGCATAGTCCATGATAGATATGTTCCTTCTTTTTGCTATTCCATTTTGTTAAAGAGTTCTAGGTGCTAAAACTTGTCTTTTGATTCCTCTTTCAATGAAAAAGTTATTAAACTCATGTGAAATGAATTATCCACCTTTGTCAGACCTTAAGCACTTCAGTCTTTTGCCTATTTCATTTTCTACTCTAGCCAAATACTACTTGAACTTTTCAAATGCTTGTGATTTCTCTCTTCAGTACATGACAGTCATCATTCTTGAGTAATCATCAACAAAAAGAATGAAACTCGCTAGTATAGCTTTCAATGCCAATAGGTCCACACAAATCAGTATGCACAATTTCTAAAACTTTTTCAGTCTGATAGTTCTTGCTTTTAAAACTAGTCTTTCCCATTTTACCAATTTGACAATTCTTGCATAGACCAACCTCAGGTTTCTTTATGTTAAGAATGCCTCTTACTTTCCTAAATTTACTAATTTTTATCAAGTTTTCAAAGCTTACATAACATAACCTCCTATGCCATAACCAACTTTCTTCAATTTGAGCAATAAAACATGAACATTCACCAAGTTCAAGATAGAATAAGTTACCTCTTGTTTGAGTGCTTGATCCAATCAGCTTACCTTTTTCATTCAGTAGTCTTGCTTTTCCTTGCATGAATTCTACTTTAAATCCATTATTAAGTAGTTGTGCCACACTCAATAGATTTTGCTTTAGTCCTTCTACCCAATATGCATTATCACATACAAGTTCCTTGGTCAATGAGATTCTTCATTTTCCTTTTATGGAACAAGGTTCATTGTTACCAAATCTTACATTACCACCATCATAGTCTTCAAAGTGTTCAAACTTAGTTTTATCACTAGTCATGTGATGAGAACAACCATTATCTATGATCCATGTATCATTTCTGCTCATATGAGAAATGAGTGCCATTTCTTCATCATTATCAGACTCATCTTTCATAGCAACGTAGACAATTTCATCTTCTTCTTCATCATCAGAATCATTAAAATCTTTAGCCATGAAACATGTTTTCTTACCTTTATCCTTGAATGATTTGAAGTCTTTCTTGCCATTGTACTTGTGACCTTTCTTCTCATCCTTGTCTGCTTATTTGGGCACCTAGCAGCAATATGTCCAATTTCTTCACACAAAAAATAGATTAGAGGAACCTTACCTTTGTATTTCCCTTTGCCTCTTGAATATTTCCTTGCTAGTAGAGCTTCAACCACCTCAAGATCACTATCTGAACTTTGTTCTGATTCTTCATCACTGTCTGACTATGGATCCTTTATCTTCTTCCCTTTTTCTTTGAGTGAAAGCTTGGCTTCAAATGTCGATTCAATGTTCTTTGCAGCTGGAACATAATTATCAAAGTTTTCTAGCTCAAATGCAGTCAATCTTCCAACTATGGCTTCCAAATTTATCTTATGATTTGCTTCACATCTTCTTTCTTGAATTGCAGAGACTTTGATTGCATAGATAAGAAGTAGAGTTCTCAGAACTCTACTTATAACTGTATCCTCCTTGATATCTCCTCCTGATGCTTTGATAGCACTAACACATGCTTTTACTCTTTCAACATATTTTGCAATGTTTTCATCTTCTTTCATCCTCATTTGATCAAACTGACCTCCCAAACTTTCTGCTTTGGCTCTTCTCACATTATCATCTCCTCCATAGATCTCTTTCAACTTGTTCCACATTTCAAAGGCATTTTTGCAATCTTTGATATCATCCAATTCTTTATAACTCAGGGCAGATGCTATATCTATCATCATGTTATTGTGAGTCTTCTTTTCAGCTATCATTGATAGATAATGTACCAACAGGTTTTTCATATTTTTCATCAAGATATTCTAGTCCTGAATCACCAATAGAAAGCCAGATGAAGTCTCATCAATCCTTGCCATGCTGAGAAGTTGTCCCTATTAAGTCTTGGAATTTCCCTCTTGTAAGACATCCTGATCTTTGGCTTAGATCCTTGAAATCTTTTCCTGTAAGCACCAAAAGCTTTGATACCAATTGTTGGGATTAAAGATAGAGTAACTGAGAGGGGGGGTAAATCAGTTACTAACAAAAATTAATCCACATATCCCTTAGATGTCTTAAAGATCTAGTTACTACTGAAACTCGATAAAAAAAATGTTGTAACTCGATAAATTAAACTGTTACTTATCTTCAAGCACTCATGCATGTAACTAAAAATAAAATGAACACAAGAGACACCAGATTTAATGTAGAAACCCAATATGAGAAAAACCACCAAGTAACTAGTTACCAATTTTTCACTCTTCTGAAGTGAGCCCTGTTAGGAGCCAACCCTATTAAAGGTTACAATACACACTATTAGGTGTGACCCTATTAGAGGATTTTGATCACCTTGTTAGGAGTGGCCTTGCTAGAGGTCTTTAGAACAATTCAAATGGATTGTCACCTTGTTAGAGGATTTACAAAATGGTTGTTAAACTAACTCTATTAAGAGATTTGAAATCACTGCTACAATTGTTAGAAAGCAACAATGAATTAACGTGAACAAGATGCAACTGAATTTGTTGATTACAAGTTTTTGTTCTACATCGTTAGATCCTCCTTGATCAAATATGGATTTGTTGCTCCTTAATTCTTTGATCATCCTTCAAATTTTCTTCCACAAAAATCAATCCTCATTCCATGCTTCCATCTCACACACACTTAGAATTTGCAACTTGACCTCTTAATTATACCATTCAGATTATCAAGTTGGCCCATTTACATGTTACATTTATCAATAAACCATACATCAGTCAGCTACAAAGATTACTTTAAACAAATAAACATTATTTCATCAAACAATGAAATCCTTTATTGGTCGACCCTACTTGATAAAAACTGCTTCCATAATTTCTTGAGTTAACCTTCTTGACTTGGTTAACATTGCAATATCTGTAAAATTCTTTGTTTGCCTAGTTTACTTGGTAAGAACTGAATTCCTTCATGAGAGTTTAGTAAGAACTACTTCTGCCACATTTCCTTTGATGACCGAGTGAGCTCGGTAAGAATTGCTTCTACCACATTTCCTTTGATGACCGAGTGAGCTTGGTAATAACTGAATTTCCTTTGATTACCTTGAAAGCTCGGTAACAACTGTCTACTCAGTAGACACTACAAATTTCTTTACTAACCTTTTGGGCTCGGTAGACTTTGTCCTTTTCTTTGTTGACCATCTGCGCTCGATAGACTTTATCCTTTTCCTTGCTGACCATCTACACTCGGTAGACTCTATCCTTTACCTTGTTGACCATCTGCGCTCGGTAGACTCTATCCTTTGCCTTGCTAACCTTCTGAGCTTGGTAGACTCTGTCTGATGACTGATATGATATTTGTGTGACATCAAAAACAACACACAATTGAACAATTGTATCCAACAAATCTTTACATCCCTTTTCACTCCATTACTAGGGAGCTCTAAGCCACCATCCAAGCTTTCCAATCTATAAGATTCATTGGATAGAATAGTTTAGAGAAGTGCACAATTCTAATATACATTTTTTGTGCCCACCATGGGGCAGGACCTCTTTGTTTTGCCTCTCCATTTTTATTTTTTTTCTTGCATTTTTACATGTTGTTTCATACTGTTATTTTTCTACAAACCAAATTATTATGTGATACTTCATCACTAATGTACAACAATTTTTAGTACTATTGTGCACTACTTTACCAGTTAATGTATTGCACTCTTGTTCATGAACTATCACACTGAAGTTGTGAACTTCATTGTACCAGTAGGGTATACAATATTGCAAAGAGCTAAAACATTGCCCCTGTATACTATAAAGTATCATACGATACTCTATCAGCACAAAGTATCGCCTTGTCTGAAACAATTCACTATTTGGGATACTTGGTCAAATGTTGAGTCTTGAACATTCTATTTTTTGGATTTTCTCAGAATTATTTGTTGTCTAACATAGGTATTTTGTAGTTTTGTTATATTTGGACTAACCCTTTAATGGAATAATGCACTTGTTTTATACGGTTCCCTAAAAATTGCTTGTAGATTTTTGTAAAAGAGTGCATGTTAAATACCTTGTGCTAAAAGGGCTACTAACTCTTGTTCATAGGGCTACCCCAAAGGAAAAATAAACAAATCAAGTGTGCTTTTTTTCTTATTTTATTTCAGGTGCGGCAATAAAATAGTTTTTTCTCTCCCATAGGCACATAAGACTTGCGAGTATGGTCTTTTGGTAGTAGGAAAGTATGTTCTTCACCCTTGTGGTGAATCAGAAATCTTGACCCACCCTTAGATCTTGAAAGTGAGTGGTATACTCCAATTTTTAGTGGTTTTAATTAATCTTCTTGGTGTGTGTAATGAACCTTCTCTATCATTCTTTTAGTTTTTCCCAATTTCTAACATAAAGCTATTTCTAAATGTTTTTTTTCCATGATATGATTTCCTCATTTATATTCTTACATACGAAAGGATGTGTCTTTCCATCTCCTTAGTTCTATTACATTATTAATCTAATTATTATATGTTTATATTATTATACTATCAAATATAATACTATTATATTATCAAATATAATAATATTATATTTGATATTATCATTTGTAAGATCAACTATATTTAATATTTAATATCTAATTATGTTTAATTTATATCTTTATAAAGTGTTACAAATATATCATTATATACAGTAGATTATATTTTACTTTAATATTATTATTCTTAATTATTAATATATTTTTATTATAATAATATATTATTTTAACATTTATATACCTTATTAATTTGGGCTCATGACAAGTTCGTCCTTCCTCGAATTGCTTGCCCTCAAGCAATTTCTATTTTTAATTCAACACCTTGTAATCATAAAATAAAATATTATTAAAATAATGATCATGCTCACAAAATTATGAAGTATAAATATATACAATGTATTAATGCATGAAGACATGAAGTATACAAATTGGTGTAAGAAGACATGAAGCACAAACAAAGTATACACATTGATGCAAGAAGACACGAAGTATACACATGAAGACATAAAATATGATGTATAAACTTCAAAGTGTACTATTTATCTCTTTGGTAGGCATGTTCTTAGAGTGAGTGGTCAGATTATTGTGCTTGTGCATGGAAATAGTCTACTTGATGCTCCCTCATGAACAAAGCCCAATTTTGGAATCTTACCTCAATGTGACCAAATTACTCCCCTCTCCCTTCACAAGATTTGCATTCACTATAAGACTTTTAGGCAGATGTGTGTGTGTGTGTGTGTGTGCACGCACGCGCGCGTGTACATGCACGCGCGTATTGTTCATTTACATTGTCATGTTCCTAGAGTGAATGGTAGAATTATTGCGCTTAGGTAGAAATAGTCTCCAAGAGGCTTCCTCATGAATAAAGCTCATTTTGGGAATCTTATCCTCACTATGACTGGATTACTCTCCCTTTCACAAACTCCCTATTCACTAAAGGAGTAAAGAAATCATCAATCATTTGTTAAGTTGATAATATCAACAATAACATTTAAATATCAAGTAACTAGATTGAATTAATGAAGGGTAGAATTAATGCGCTGAAGTAGAAACAAGCTCCAAGAGGCTCCCTCATGAAAAAGTCTATTTTGGGAATCTTCTCCTCACTGTGCTTCGATTACTCTACCTTTTACAAACTCCCTCTTCATTAGAAATATGGAAAGACCTAGGTTGAATCTTGAACAAATTATGATACTAAGATATGTGATGTCTCATTATCGTAGCAATATCCAGATTTAGCATTTAGTAATGGTAATGTAATAGTTTCAACATATGTTCTAATGAACTTATATAAATAATGGTTATCCATTTAATATAAAATATTTATTATAAATGACCCTTACACTTGGTGGTTGAATGTTCAACCTCAAGTGACATAAATGTTTAATGAGAAAGGGTGTTTCTTTTAGTTAAGACTCTCCTTGGTAACCATACACTCCTCCCATAAGTTAGATAATAGTAGGTTTAGGAGATATATTTTGATAATTCATCTTGATATTATCTCTCAATTTAATAGTATTTGATTTTATTTCTATTATTGGTTGTTAATTTTTTATTCTATTTCTATATATATTGTAAGCATCAAAATATAAATTTAAGATCATAACTCTATTATATACATTAGTATTAATTTTGAATATCTATGAAACTGAGTATGAAGCAAATATAACCCACGAATAAGCTACCAACCTTGATTTAATTTCCTCATTATTCTTTTCATCATCAATCATCTATACTAGTGTTACCGGCTAATGGCCTTATAATAATTAATACATTCAAAATTTAAATTAGCTTTACTTATATCATTAATCATTTATGGCTATCATTTATTGGTTAACTTAGTTGCACAAATAAGTTACGTTCTAATTAAAATGTATTAGCAAAGAATTTACTTAATAAATCAGGTTACCTCCTTGATACCTTCATCTCCACATGAGTTTGATGTTGACATCCCAATATCCACTATGGGTGTCCCTTCGTAATATAGACTCAGTTGTGCCATGTAATACGATGCCCATACAAATATTATTGGTTAACAAACTCAATTTCTAATTGGGACTCGTTGTCCCTCAGTTGTAGTTACTCCACATGGGTATTGTGTTCCTTATATCCTTTCATGTAGTATCTCCATTTAAATAATGCACATCATACTTTTCGTCCTCTTTCCAAAATTCACACAATAGATTGCAATTTTCTCAGTCCCATAGCACTTTGTTGTTACATTTTATCTTTCCTTATTTCTCGATCGAATATTCCACCTTTATTGGTTGCATTCTGACGAAATGGAGTTTGATATTTGGTTTATTTTTTATGTGTGATGTTCAATGTTTGATGCGTAGATTATTCATTGTTCCCATCATATACTTCCATATTTAATCCCTACAAATGCCCATTCATTCATGGTACATTATTTTTACTCTGTCGTATACTTTATACATTTAGTCCTTTGATTCTCTTATGTGCCTGAGGCTCCATTCTACTAGTGTCAAGTCACACGTGTCACTGTATTCAATACGTCTCTTATATCATCATACTCCCTTGTGTCATTGTCCCTATCTTTATCTGATTTCCTCCTCTACATAGACGTAACTTACCTCTTATAGACATTGATTAGCTATCAACCATATTCTATTGTGCAATGTCATCTTAATGTCATGCTTGGTTTATCAACAATTTGTACGCTACTTACATATTAAGTGCTCCCAATATAAGCTAGTTTGATGATATTGAACCTAACAAATCTTGGATAGTTATCAATTTCTGATTGAAACTTTGTCTTCTTCAGATGAATGTTTCATTTCTCCTTAATTGGTTTGGTGCTATCTGAAGTCTACTACTGATTGGATATAACTTAATACTCTCTGTTTCAAGTCAATTTCCTTGCTAGCTCATAATACATATATAGGAATGATTCATAATCCTTGTCCTGTTAATATATGCTTGCAACCAATCTATTATTAAATTTGGTATTTAGCATTGCTCTTTATATCAATAAGATCTATATATTGATCATTGGTTGTATTCTCCATCATTTATATTTTTAATTTATATATATATATATATATATATTCTTCATATTACTCTTTCTACTAAGCTCTTGAAATTTTTCCACAGGATGGTAGGATTATGCTTTGATAGCATTTGTAATGAACCTTCTCTATCATCTTTTTAGTTTTTCCCAATTTCTAATATAAAGCTATTTTTTAATGTCTTTTTTCCATGATATGATTTCCTAATTTATAATCTTACATACGAAAGAATGTAACTTTCCATCTCCTTAGTTCTATTACATTATTAATCTAATTACTATATGTTTATATTATTATATTATCAAATATAATACTATTATATTATCAAATATAATAATATTATATTTAATATTATCATTTGTAAAATCAACTATATTTAATATTTAATATCTAATTATGTTTAATTTATATCTTTATAAAGTGTTACAAATATATCATTATATACAATAGATTATATTTTACTTTAATATTATTATTCTTAATTATTAATATATTTTTATTATAATAATATATTATTTTAATATTTATAAATCCTATTAATTTGGGCTCATGACAGTGTGTTTGGGGGAAGCACTTGGAATAGGAGAGTGTGCTTCCCCCTTGAGGTGAATAAGAAATCTTGACCTCTAAGAGTGGATCCATTTTGTTGCTATCTACTAGAGAGATATTACCTTAGAGGGCTTGTTGTTGGTGGAAAGATACCAATAGAAATGACCTAATGTGGGAACAAGAAAATCCCAGCTAACTCGACCCACGATAATCAAAAACCCCTTGACAAAAGCCAAAGCCTTGGGGAGAACAACACTTTTCTTTGTTTAGTAGAAGTACTTGTGGGATTGAGACCGTGAGGAAAATACTAAGCAAGAATTCTTAAGGTACTTTTGTAGTCATGAGTTCCATTACCTACCTTAAGATAGGGTATCCTATTCATAGGTGTAAGAGGAGTGTTGCGAACGAGACCCTTTCTAAACATCATAGGTATAGAAGCTACCTTATTTATCTTCTCAACATCTTGGTACAAGGATCAATCCTAGTGGACTACCTGGATCACCCCAAGATTTTACATTCACCATTTGTGTCTTTTTGGTTGTGCCAATGCCACCTCCATGATAAAACCAACATCTATTGTGGGAAACCACTTTGTGTAAGGTGAAGGGGCATCAAGTGTGGGCCAAGTTGTTGAGTAATAAGTTGTGATTATAGGTAGTTATCCTTGGAATGTGTTTTTGAATATGATGAGACTTGTGTAAACATTCTCAAACACCAAACATGGTGTTAACATTCGTAGGATTTTCTTTTTGATATCATAATTTCTTGTGTTGACAAGGCTTCTTTGTCCCTTGTTCAACTATTTGAGACATGTGCTCATTTTCTCCATTGTTTTCAAAACATTATGTTTACTACTTCAAATTGAAGTTCCAATTTGTCACTGTTGCATTCTAGTTTGAAATACTCAAAATTTTGAATTGAAACATAGCTATTATAGGCATTAAATTTCACTTTACACCCTTTATCTCATGGCCTCCTAAGAAATATCGTGTGATACTGCGCACCTGAGAAAGTATCATCTGGTAATACACAACTCCATTGTACACATGTTATAAGGTTTGTTGCACCCTCTGTCCAAAATTATCGTATGTCCAAGAAGTATTTCCTGACTAGTAAGAGAAATATCACACGATATTATTTTTTGAACAAGTATTGCACACTTTACTATGAAATATTTCCTAGTTCCTACTGTAGTCAAAGTTGAGTTTAAATTGCATCTTAGTTGAATTCAGGGTGTTTTTGCCTAGTGTTACCACAATCTAGTCTAAAATCTCTATGTCTAGTATGGTCTATATCCAAAAATATGGTTTAGTCTCTTGAATGAAAACTTAACATCACTCTCGTTCACTTTTCAAAAATCTAGTTACCTCATTCTCTTGACTACTTTCTATCGAGCTTCTTGCTCTATTCTTGTCTAGAATCATTAGTGTTGTAAATTCTTGAGCACTCTTGACAAACCTATTTCTCTACATTATTTTTTGACAAGTGGTCATTGTGAAAATACAAGTTCCCCCCCAAAAGGCTTTGTTCTTCTTTCTATGCTAAAGACTAACCGTTACATGCCAGTTGCAACTAGGCTCCAAGTTGGTCAAGGAAGTTGTCCCTCATTCACTTTTGAACAATTAACAACTCCAACTAGACATCCTTGTAGGAAAACCTATGAGGGAGAACTTGTCCCTAATAGGCAAGAAGAGGCTAATGTCACTATTTAGCACAATCCACTCTGTAGCTTTGATAACTTCTTTGATACCCACTTTGACACCCCTAGGGCTCTAGACAACATTTCACTCACCATGCATCCTAAATAGAGCAATCGCCACCTAGAGGAAATCTTTGCACAAAAAGAAGAACAAGCTCATTTAGATAGAGAAAGACTAGAAAAGGATAGGCGCATGACTGCTAGAGAAATGTCTTATCAACAAGTTGAGACTAGCACTCATGCACACAATTTTAGGAGTAGACATGCACATGGTAACTAGAACAATCCTTCAAAAATAACCCATCTAGTGGAAACACCAAAAACAACATGCCACCAAGGTCTCCAAGAATACACACAAAAGTGTGTCCCTCACCACCTAGACCCTCACAATCATATCATGAGAGTGAGGTAGAAAAAAAAGTCACTAATGAAGACCTTATAAGATTCCAACAAGATGAAATCCTTCAAGAACTCATGCTCAAGGCTTTAGAACAAAACATAGACCAACACTTCCAATACATGACCTCTAGGGAATAAAAATTCCCCCATGACTATGATGTTTAGATGATCATACAAAAGAGAGAACCAGGGCAGAAATCTTGAGAAAAGAGATGCAAGAGTTAAGAAACCAACTCGCACTATTACAAATGGTAAAATAGCAACCTAAAACATCTTTTGTAGAATCTATATGTGCTCTACCATTCGATAGGAGTCTCTACATCGTACCAATTCCAAGGGATATTGAGGTTCCCATATATGATAACTATGATGGAAATGGTGATCCACACAACCATGTGCATCACTTCTATCCTCTTAGCATGGACTTTATGCATGAAGATACATATCTCATGAGGTTATTTCCTAGAAGCTTGAGGGGACAAGATATTGAGTGGTTTGCTAAATTTTCAACCCTCTTAAAACATTTGGTGAACTTGCACAATGCTTTATTCAATAGTACTCTTACAACATACAACATCCCATCACCATGTTGTACTTGTGCAATATCAAACAAAAATAGGGTGAACACTTTGCTACATACCTATAATGCTGGAGATCATTGCACTCAATGTATCCTCGAAAAATACCTAAAATTGAAAAAATTGATATCTTTGTCAACACTCTTGTGCCTGAGCTATACTGTGATCTTAGAAAATAATTGTTCACATCACTCAACGACATGGTTGAGAGTGCTTACCGCATCAAAGATGTGGTTGTCAAAAAGGGTGATATCATTCTTAATAAAGACCAAAATGGCAATAGAAATGGGAAAGACAAAGGTAAACCTTGGAACAAAAATAAATACGTAGTCAATGATGGAGTTGTGGACAGTCCTAAGACAAGGGAATCAACCTTCAACCTCTCCAACACCATATATTCTACAAAACAACAAGAGACCTCACAACCTCAAACCTTTGACAAGGCTAAGAGGTTCTCTAAGCCAAAGCACACTTATACACCAATGGTTGAATCATATGACATGGTCTGAAAAATATTGCTTTCTAATAAGCTCATTATACTACCTAATAATTCTTGACTTACAACCCACTCGTGAAGCCTAATTGGTAGAGGGATAATCATTATTGTAATTATCATCAAAATAAAGATCATAACATTGAAAGTTGCTTCAAGCTTAAAGATGTTATTCAAGATCTTATTAACAAAGGCAAAGTTGTCATGGATGGTTTATTCAAAAACTTTGATCACAAAGCTTTCAAGCAACCCTTACCTGAATATGAGAAAGTTGAAACATCTAAAGCAAACAAAAAGGGTAATGACACTAATGTTAACTATGCCTATACCAACATGGACAATGTGATCAATATGATTGAACCCCTAAGTGAAATCATTTACATGATGGGCCCTAAGTTTAATGAGGAACCTAACTATGATATTGATGATGAGAAGCCTAAGGTAGTCTTGTGAATATGCAACTCGATCTAAGAAAAACTATAGAGATGCTAGGCCTAGGTTGACTCTTAAGGTGGTAGAACCTTCCTCTTCACATGGTGAGACTTTAAATGCTATCACTAGGGGGAAATATAAAGTTATTCTCAAAGTAGAAAATGATCCTAAGAGTGCCTCATCTCCTAAACAGGTGGTTGCACTAGCCATATCTAGTTACCATCTTGTCAGTCAATTACTTTGAACCCCTACATAAATCTCTATTTTTTAGTTGCTAAAGTGTCCCCTTTGCACAAGGAGATACTAGAAGAAGCTTTATGCACAGCTATCATCCCCACATATATTGATGTTGAATAGTTCCAAGCCATGGTTAACCATATCTATTCACCTCATTATCTCACATTTTCTAAAAAAGATGACAAATCTCTTAGTCATCCCCATAAGCTCACTCTTCATATCACTACTACATTTGGGCCCAAATTGCAATGACAAGCCATCATAATCTCGTTGTTTGAATGGTTCCCATTGGACAAGCATCAGACTTTTGGCATCACAACTTGTGATAGAAATCTCGTTTGTCACAATTATGACATCAAAAGTCATCATAATTGCACAGAAGGCAAGGGCAAGAGTTTGTCATTACGTTGTCGTAATTACGATAAGCCACCATCACAATTATGACATCAAAAAATTTCACAATAATGATGCCCATGCTCAAAGGTTGATGGTCATCCATTAGAGTTGGCATCGCTATTGAGACGATTTGCAACAATAGTGTCATGGGTGTGATGGATATCCATTGCAATGGCGATGTTCATGCAATAGAATTTTTGTTTGTCCAGTGTTGTTCTATTACATGTGGTTGTCAGAGTTGTGATGGCCTGTTGAACTATTAAAAAAGAAAATTGTTGCTAGAAGGGGAAGTGGAGGGGGAACATTCAAACAATGATTTTGTGGAGGAGTATTTCACAATTTTGTTGATTAACTAACTAGGTATAAACAACAAGAAATTGACCTGTAATTTCCTTTCCTCTTCAATACTTCTTCTGATAACTTGTCTTCTTCTCTCTAGTCTTCATCATGCACTACTCTCTCATTTCCTTTTCTCTTACTATTTTACCATTTCCACTTAATAACCTAATTAGGTTGGCTAGAACCTTCCACAAGATTCCCTTGATCTCTTTTCTCTTTTCACACTAATAGGTCTTTAGCTTCTCTGATACATTAGTGCTCAATATCTCTTTGATAACATATATAACTCTGATAACACTTCTCCTTATGTCATACAACATAATATAAAGGTTTTTACCAATAATAAAAATCACATCATCAAGAGTATAGGATTTTGTCCCTAGTAACACCCTACATACATCTAATATAGAGAATTTTTTTCTTTGTGGCACAGAATGTCTTTTTTTCTAGTCTTGTCTACAATAGTATTTGGTATTTTAATTTGGATTGGGAGATCCAGAGTTTAAATCCCAGGAACTCCTAGACCATGACCCTTGATCTTTTCTACTTCTGAACTTACAACAAACCTCCACCATCAACATGATTGGACCATAGACCTACAATGCAAATTCCCACATTCGAGGTAAGCCCCATAGGTTTCAGACTCTTTTTCACTATGGATCTAGCAAATATTAAGTATATCTTCAAGATTAAAATTGTCAAATATTTGAAGGTTAATGTTATGAATTTTCTCAAATCTATGACTTACAGTGAAATTGGAGTTATGATTTAAACTTTTCTTTTTAAAATTTGTTTTAATTTTGTTGGCATAGTGCTTCTCATGAGAATCAGTGTCAATTTCTGGTTGATGGTATTTTTACAACATATGATCAAGTGTAGAGACTTCAACGCAAATCTACAATTTTCACTTGGCTCTTTTCATCAAAATTCAAAAAATCTTTACATAGATGTGTTTCATGTTATCTTCAACATGCATGAAGACTGAAAAAAAGAACATTGGCCCTTTCCTTTAGATCACCTATTTTTGGTCTATTCTCCAAAAACCAACTCCTACTCCATACATGAACCAAAATCATCATTCCCAAAGACCCTTTTCATCATTATTCATCAAGAGAATCAATTGATTTTTTTTCAAAAAACTAAAAACAAATTGGTTTGGCTCAGAATTTTTGGTCCACAATCATGACTATGCACAGAATGTTTGAACATGCAAGCTAAGAATATCACCCAAGCCGTGAGAATGGCTAAGCACATCACAGACTTTGATGATCATGTTTTCTATTGGAAGAATTCAAGTCGGTTAAAAAAATTCATAGATGTCACAAATGAATTATTAAAGTAGAATTTTGAGTCAGAGTGACTTTAACTAGCACCCTTTCTATCTTCAGGTGTGAGGAATTTACTTCTAACAAAAGAATTTTCCAATAAAATAGCCTATCAGCTAATTTATTAACTTATTCAAAGAGCATCATGATTCTATTATGCAAATTCAAAGAGAGAATCCAAAGGTCTTCTCTTGTTTGAGTATTTTGTTCAAGTGAGGAACATCAATTTCTTACAATAAGGGCATGTTCTCTTTAGATTTCAAGAGCTTCATTGTGTTCAACTACTCCAGTGACTCCAAGAGTTGGCAAAAAATTCCTTATCCCTCCCAAACTGATTTCTCCCTAATCCTTTCCCTCCTAGACCCATGATATAAGATGCCTACCAAGACTGGAATAAATAGGAGACGTTGAAATCACTTTGATGCCTATTGTATTGAAAGCAAACTTTTTTCATTGTTGTTATTTTTCACTAATTTATGAGTTTTGGGTGTTTGCAAGGTATTTATGCTTGTTTTATGTTGATATTTGAGTTTGCAAGTTGGATTTTAGTTTGTTCAGAAGATTGTAAATTTGACCATGTTTGAAGCTCTTTCAAACCAAAGGACGTTGACCTAGAGTTTTACTTTTGGAATTTTTTTGGATGTTGAAAGAAAAAAAAATTAATTACACTAAAACTAAAATAAATGAAGAAAGGAAACCCTTCTTTTATATGATCTTCTATTCATGTTTGCATGAAAGGAAATGCTTTATAGCCAAAAAAAAGAAATCTAATTCTAAAATCAATAAAACAACAAATCTTGGCCTTCTTGTAATTACATGTAAATAAATCAGAACTAGAACAAAAATAAGTACATCAAAGTAATGATTGAATAAACTAAATTTTCTTGTTGCTTTCAGGCCAAAAAATGAATGCTTTTATATTACAATTTGTTCAGTACTAACTAATTTTGATTTTAGTGCTTGGATGAAGGAATTGTTCTCAGTTCAAAAGAAAACTTATTGATTTATTGATTTCCATTTTTTTGTTAGTTGTTGGTTGGTTTGGCTTGCTCTATGATTGATTTTCTTTTAACAATGATTTTGCACAGATAAATTTTGTTTATCGACAATAATTTAGATCTACATCTATCTAATCCAATTGTAAACAATACTCATTTAAAATTTAATATAAGAAAATTTGTATGCTACACCATATCTAACAATTAATCTACTCTAGGATAACAGGATACTTTATTAAAAACATAAACTTAAATTCCACATAGAACAAAAAAGTGATCCAAGATGTAAAATAAATTTTTAGTGTAAGTCGATCCTTAGGGACCCAGTTGTTCTTCTTGTCCTCTTCACTCAACCAAAGACTCCCCTCTGTAGTTGAAAAGGAGACAAGAAAAGAAGGACTAACTTAACACTAAAGTGGATGAAAGCAATGTTGCAACTATTAGCAATGTTGAAAAAAAAAAGCTTTCGAGATGTTTGAAATTATCAAATTTGACAATCAAGCTATACTAAAGGGAGTTGAGGTCATATGAGTTACTAAGAACCATTTTTTGTGATCAACTTACCAGTAACATTTTATAGTTGAGCAAAATTTACTATCCTCAATCTACTGGAAAATTTATTTCAGCTCACTAGTACCATTTTTTCCTTTAGCAGTAGCATAGATGATGTTGTTACCCAAAATTCAGGCCTCAATGTTGTCTCCTTGGGCATTTTTTTATTGTAATTTTTATATGAGATTATGCATATTGATAGTGGAAGCATTTTTTGTTGATGTGATTGTCAATTCTGATGTGAAATCTCAATTCAAGTCTGATGTTATGAATTAAGCTTTCATTATGTTTAATAATGAATGATTTAACAATGTTATAATGTGAATAATTAAAATTTTCTATACTTTATCAATTTCCTTATTTTAATTATTGTCCCTTACCATCCTCCCCATCCCAAAAACTTAGGGGATAAAAGGAAATATTGGATCAAGGTTTTTGTGAGATCAAAGATGCAATTTTTTCTTGCAATGGCAACAAAAAAAGGAGTTATTTCTTGTTCTTCTAAACATATTACTCCACAAAATACAAATCCTTTGTCTAACAAATGATTTCACCCTATGCCAAAAGATGCATTCGAGATGAGAATAAATAGACAATTAGGTAGAAACAAAGAAAGAGTGATGTGAAAACACTGGAAGAAAATTGAAAAATATAATTGTGAACAATCAATAGAAAACTATAAATATATCCCAATGAGAATGTAAATACAAGATGAAGAATCTGGCGATCTATTTATATCAAAAGTTAATGGAAGTTGGACCAGATTATAAGTATATCAATAACACTTCTCGTTATGTCATACAACATAATATAAAGGTATTGACCAATAATGAAAACATATAAAAATCATACCATCAAGGGTATAGGATTTTTTCGTTAGAAACAGAGATGTCCAATGAATATTTTCAATAGTAATTTGTAGAGCAAGTTGGTCCTAAATTTGCAAATCAGGCCTAATCTTGCTTGATCTAGGGGAAGGGAGTTAGGAGAAAAACCAAATTCTCATTCTTTGCTACTATTTCCTATCCTGAAAAGAATTTCTAAATATGCAATTTAATTTGGGGGTCATTTAGGATTTATAGGAGAAAAAACTCAAATACCTCATTAGGAGGGCTAATTTTATCATGTCTCTTTTAGCCCTTACTGCAGCAAATTAGATTGTGGATTTTTTCGTGGATATGAACCAAAGTATCTATGGTTACATGTTGGGTCTAAGTAACATATAAATGCATTCATTCTCTATGAGAAATTCTAATTTGATTATATCCTAGTTAGTAAAGCACTTGTGGAAAGGTAGTCCTTGGGAAGGAATAGGTTTCAAGGTTTGTTTGGTTGGAGAATTTGTAATTCTACCAAGAATTGTTGGATTGTCTTGTTAAATACCTTAGGAAGGAAAAGGACAAGTTCTAAGTGATTCTTTAGGAAGGCCACTAATGAGTAGACTATTAGATGGTCATTAAGACCTTGTTAAGAAAAAATGTGTCTGGTTAGTTAAGCCATAATCCCCTCTGCGTCATATTGGTATCAAATCCATTATTGTTGTGATCAGTCTCCAGGTATATGTTAGTCACCAAAGAATCATTATTTCTAGAAATATTAGAGGCCAGCACAATGAATAAATATCAAAATGTAGTACTCTTATTTTAGTACTTAGCCAATGGAGAAAGTGGTATCCCAAGGACTGAAAAATGTCTAAATTATAATATGGAAAATAGCATTTAGAGGGACTCTGACATTACATTAGAAGCAATTTTGGATGATGAGTTCAGGAGGTTGAAACTCCTTTACTATCTAACATCTATGTTTTTCTAGGAAAAACTCTAGTTTCCTTGTCTATAGGCATTTCTTATTATTTCAAATAATTTCTTGGCACCTCTTAAGGATTGTATCTAAACAAGTTGAACTTTTCTTATATTGACCAACTCTACATATTACTGGATATTTAATACAAATTTTATATGTCTTGTCTAACAGCATGTGCATTCAAGAAAGGAAAAGAACTATTAAATTTTTCACCTTTTTTTAAAATTGCACCAAACACTCTTCAATTACAACCTAAAAAGACATGTTCCAGTTGTTTATATCATCACTAAGATTGGAAGCCGGATCAGACATGGCACCAACCATTGCTATAGAAGCTTGTGATTTTGATTGTTATGCAAGGATAGCAGAAATTTATATGATATTAATCTACATTTGAGGTTGTTGCACCACATATTGTGATCAAGATGTTTAATGAACATGTACAATAGAAAATGACTAGAATGGCCTACAAATTGACCAACAAAAAAGCATGAAATATCATAAAATATCATTTGTTTCCACTATT
Source organism: Cupressus sempervirens (assembly GCA_028749045.1). Classification (NCBI taxonomy): domain Eukaryota; kingdom Viridiplantae; phylum Streptophyta; class Pinopsida; order Cupressales; family Cupressaceae; genus Cupressus; species Cupressus sempervirens. The sequence continues at coordinate 467,507,413 of CM053785.1, read as the reverse complement.
CAAATTCTTCATGTCTCCCAATTTACAATAACAGTTATCAAATGCAATTAAACATGATTGCAAATAAATAGAAACAATAGAATACCTTACAGAAGAATAATTTGAGGCAATCCCATGGTAAGCCATTCTTTCGAATATTTCATATACTGAAACTAAATTTCACAAATAAATGAGTTTGACTACGGTGTCCTTTTGCATTGCCTGAAACCAAGAGATTCACATAGTTAGTTGTCATGCAATCATAGGTTAATGTTGAGCTTCACTTAGTTTCAAGAATAGTTTAATATTCTCTACTAATCAGGGCCAACCACTAGTAAAATTTTGGCAAATAAATGACTACATGACTAAAGTTTTTAATCACATGACTAAAAGTGATCAAATTCTAGTAATATTTTATAATTTATAAGTGTCTAAATAAATGACTAATTTGGTCATCAAATAAAATCACAATGTTAGACAAAGATAAGTGACTAAATAAATGATCAAATAAATGACTAAATAATTAGTCACCCAAATAAATGACTAAATGAATGATTGATGATTTTTTATCATATCAATACATGCTTTAACTTTTTTATAATATTTATTTCTTATCGATGGAGTTTTTTTCCTATAAATGTATCATTATCAGTTTACTTCCCTGAATGTCCTCTCAACTAATAGTGAACTAGAAATGAACTCAAAATCACCCAAATCTGCACTCAAACTCCTCAAAATCTATCTATGAACTCCATAAATTAGAAAAATTTATAATGTTTAAAAGAATTAGGTGAGAGTTATTTAGTTATAATAGAATAATTTGTCTTATTGCCAAAAATATAAGACAACGTGAACATATTTGACATGGGGCTTATTATCTTCCCAATAAGATCTTTCTTTCTAGGATTATAGACTATGCACAATTTGTGTCAACAAATTATTAAATTTCTCCTTAATTTTTCCAAATAAGAGCTTTATATAAGGGTACAGAGTCTACCAAAATTAAATGGAAGGATATTTTAATTAGATTTTGAAAGACTCTCTCTCTCTCTCTCTCTCTCTCTCTCTCTCTCTCTCTCTCTATATATATATATATATATATATATATATATATATATATACATATACATATATGTATATACATATATGTATATACATATATGTATATACATATGTATATACATATGTATATACATATATGTATATACATATGTATATACATATATGTATATACATATGTATATACATATATGTATATACATATATATATACATATACACATATATATGTATGTATATATATATACATATATATATATATGTATATATATATACATACATATATATATGTGTATATGTATATATATATATGTATGTATGTATGTATATAGATATATATGTATATACATATCTATATATATGTATGTAATGTATATGTATATATATATATATATATATATATATATATATGTATATATATATGTATATGTATATATATATATATATATATGTATATGTATATATATATACATACACATATATATATATATATATATATCCTATTAGTAATGGATCCTAATTATCTTCTTCCTAAGGTTTTTCTTTCGAGGATTCATAAAATATGCATAATTTATCTAAAACATGCGTCGTTCTCCTTAATTATGCCAAAAGAAGATCTTTATAATAATTAGGTATAGATAAAAACTCAATAGCTTTCTCAAGGCTTGTGTTTGTAAAGACAAAAACCAGGCCAATCGATGCATTTTTCATGATTTATACTGCAAAAGAAATGCAATAAATACCAAAACACTTCAAAGATACTAATCAAGATATAACTCTCAATATTTTATTTTATTTATATTTTTAAAATGAACACATACAAAAATACATTTCTTTTGCTAATATAATATGAAGAACATATTTTATTGTATTTTATTAAAGCAACCAAAATAAGGGGGTTGGCCCCTAGAAACAAAACATTGGTATAACCATTAACAATAGACTTCCATCTACATAATAAATGGATCATAAATATAAAGAATATAATTGTTAAGAAGAAATTTTTTTAAATTTTTAATCATGTTGTGATCATTTTATAGAATTATTAATTAAATATTATAATAAACATCTAATGAAGGTGAATAATAATATATATTAAACTTAAGCGACACATTTTTTGATATTAATTTTATTTTATTTTTAAAATAATATAACATTATATTTACTATAATAATTTATAATTTATAATATTAATTATAAAATATACTTATATCATAATCTATAATTAAATATTCACATATTTTATATATGAAAAATTAAACTATATAAATGAATATTTAAAGAAATTTTGAATAAAAATTAAAAGGCCTTCTTTTGAAACTCTAATTGCACTTAATTACTTATGCATCAAACATGTTTTACAATTATTTTATATCAATTTTCACTAATTTTTTGATAAAATATAAAAATACCTAACAAATATGTACATTATTCTTTGAATGTAAATTATAGTTTATAATATTTAAATTTAATGAGACATTTCTTAACCTAATAAATAATACAAAACCCAATATTAGCAAGTCAAAATTTTAAAATGATATTTTTAAAATAAAAATCCTATGTATTATATGTGATAGTACCTTTCATTATTATGAAAAATGAGATAAATGTTTTGTTAGGGTTATTGTTGAGACTTTAAATAAGAATAATGCTTGAAATATTCTTCCTTTGACCATCATTGTAGGAAACATTTTTTTTAAGAGAGGTATAACATATATAAGTGAGGGAATATACTCCAATCATACATATCAGGTTCAGAAACAATGCAATGCCACCAATTCCTTCATTAGAGAATACATAGCCTTCTTTGACTATAAAATCCTTGTGTATTTTTCTTGAAAGTAATCCACTAGTTCAGAAAGCTCTATATAATCTTTCAAAATTGTTCATTAGGTCTCCAAACATTTTCCAAAATGTTCATTTCTAAACTTCCTCTTAAGATATTAAAAATTATATATAGTTAAACTCATTGTCGTATATTTTAGGAGTAGTGGTTCATAAGAACGAATAGAACATTTATCAGTCATTGCATCTAGGTCAAAGGGAAGCACTATTGAGACTTTTGAAGAATTCACCCAACTAAGTACCAATTGATATCAAGCAATCTTAATTTTAAGGTTTCCTCCATGGTTTAAATCATTTTTCTTACAAACCCCATTTGCATAACCTTCAACAAGTGTTGTGCCTTGTGAACCATTTCTTAGAAAGTCGTTGAGCTCATCAATTGACAATGAGGAGATATTTTCAATAGAAATTAAAATTGTGATATTTCTATTAGGATTTAACTATGTATTTTTTTGAGTCAAACTCATTGACCTATGTTTCATGAGTAGAAATTTACATGAACTCATATTTCATAAGAATGAATGGAACACTTAGTAGTCATTGCATCTAAATGATGTGCATAGAAAGCACCAACCTATTTTAACTAATCAATTGAAATACTATACAAACAATTTTTATATGTCACATCTCTAAGTAATTTGTATTCGTTCATTTTTTTATTTATTGCCAAGATAGTTCTACTAGCATTCCCTTTGCACTTTTTTGATCTAGGTACTAGTTAATATTTGTAACTAGGATTTGAAACCAATTTGATTTCCCTTTTTTGTCACTACTACATAAAAAGTATTTTAAAAATATTTTTTGAAAACAAAATTAATTTATTGTCTTAAATATTATATTATCTTTAATCATGATAAACAAAAAATAAATGTGAAACATAAATGTCTTACAAATTAAAAACTGTAAATCAATGAATTTCAAACCTAAAGCCACTATGAAAACAAAATATTTTCTTATCTAAAAACTATAGGTGAGACAACTAGTATGATGGCTTTCCATGCCATTATCCTTATTATATTAACTCTAATTAACATTAACTAATATTTAAGTAGTATTATTGATAATTCAACATAAATTAATTATTATTAAGAATCTTCAAATTAGTACTATGATATTTTTTTAGGGGATATATTGGAGTTAAATTAATGTGTATACAAATATATTCTCTAAATATTAATTGTTAGTTATTAACAATTGACCTGATATGAATTTTTCTATTGTGTAATATAAAATATGAAACTAATTTAATGTTGGCAAGTGTTAAAGTTGATAAGAATAGATTTCATGAAAGTATGTATAGAGTTAATTAATTAGTAAATATATTACAATGTATCATTATTATCAATATTTTAATATATATTATGTGATTAAATATTTACTTATGATTATCAATCAAAATGATAAGTATATAAGAATATGTAATTTGACTATGATTAATATCTCCTCCTTGGATATTATAAATATTTTAAAAATCCTAAGAATAAATACAAAGCCATTAAATATGTTATGGCATCAATTTAATATTTGATTTATATCTTCATCAAGTCTGATCCATATGATAAGGTTTCACAACCCTAAAAACCCCATATTTAACTGTGCACTTTGATCTTCTTCATCTGCTAGAAGCTTCTAGAGACCACTGCCAATGAAGGGTTTTGAGGAAATAAGAATTTTTGTGACAAAATGAAACATATTGCTATCTTACATTGTAATCCTTATGTTATGTTTGTGGCTTTCTATGTAAGATCTGGATTCTTTGCATTTCTTTTTTTTATGGAAAAAATCTGAAGATAAAAACTTCTCATTTCCTTGTTCATGTTGCCCCATGCCCTTTGGTTGTTAAAGCACTTGACCTCTATCATCATGCAAATTTTATTTTATATATTAATGCCTCCTTTTTGTCTTTCTCTACAAAGTGTGATTTTAGCATTGTGACCTCAATGAGAAACCTTTGCACTGGTAGTGTCTTGAAAAAGAGAAAAAATTCCAATCTTTTGTAACGATGAATGCCTACTATAATTTTTATTCCACATGCTAAGCTATGTATAGAAGTCCTTAATCTATTTCACTCTTTGAATGTGCTATTATTGAGTTGTTGCTTTCAACTGGTAATATACATAGTGTTGGGGATTTGACTATACTTAAAAATGTGTATCAAAAAGAAGCCTTGTTTTCATAACCTATTATGGATCTACATTCTTTTTCAAAGCCCTATATTTAATTTGGTTTGTAGTGAAAAGACCTTCTTGTAGCTATATACAAAGATATAAATGACACTCCTTGTATGGAGAGTAAACATTGAATAGATTTGATGGTTGTTTTGTTGATTAGGATGCAACCCCTGCTATAATGTAATATCTGCTAATTTGGAAGAGGGGCTTTTCCATGTTAGATATGTCACTTCTCTTTTTCTTTTAGTGATGAATCTTGTCCCTTTTGCATATACTAAATTCTCCAACAACAAGCATTTTTTCATTCATAATATCTTCTCTCTATATAATTTGTTTTAGGTTTAAAAAGTAGAACCATCTCTTTAACCTCCTCTACCATTTGGAAAGAAAAATGGTGTTCACTTTATTTTCAATGAGCATGATTTTCAATATTGAATTCTTTTTATAACAACATGTCCTTCAGTATTAAAATTATTTAATCTCTAACAAATACAAAATATGAGCTTAAAACCTCTTTAAAATATAATTACTTTTGTTTCTTACTCTAAGATTGAAAACACACAGTCAGCTAAAAATGTAATCATGGTATGATTTTTCTGAACAAGTCATGAGAAACACTCTTCTTGTTTTGATAACTCATAAGAATTCTAATAGCTCCTATAACTTCTTTAGAAAACTAACATGTTTGAGCATACTATGTTATAACTCAATTAAGAAATCATTTATGTTTTGTTTCTAGGAATCCTTCCTACACCTCTAGTCATATCATGATATTTAGACATGTCTAATTAGGTAAAACTTGAAGGGTCACTCTTTTACTATTAATAGTATCCTACTGTAACAAAGTTTTTTGTTGTTTATGTAATGTTGTATACTCTATTTTCTTGGACTATCATGCAAATACCAAGGTAAGGAAACTTAACCATCAGGTTGCTAGCACCTTGAGTACTGCTTCTATCCCAAGCTATTCATAGCTTGGGATTTTTAAATAGACTTGCATCGCTTCTTTTTTTTGGAAGACTGGACTAAATTTACCAGTCTGTGCATTTGGAAATTTCCTCCCCTATAACTCTATCATAATGCTTGGTCTAGAAAGAATCTACAAACTTATTATTTTTTATGGAGGAAGTGACTTTGTGATTATGTTTGTTTGTATTCATTCTAGTTTCATTGTAATTATGAAATATGTGCTGAAATAATAATGTTTTATACCTCAATTAAGACACCAACCTGTAACTATGCAACAGAGTTAATTCTATAGCTTCATTTTAGTATATGAGATGAGTTGGCTTGCTATTCCTATTATTTTCCTTTGAAATAATTGAGTTTTTACTTTCTAAACATGACTTAGTTACTTCTATTTCAAGTTCTTTCCAAATTTATTCTTATTGTTGAAAACTTCAACATTACCCAATTTTTGCATTCATTTTTATCAATTTAATAACTTTAAACATTTCTTTTCTCTACTGGCATTGTACATAGTATCTATTTTATACCAATGAAATTGAGATGTCTCTATAAAGACATTGTGAATAATATAAGTAACATAAAAAATGGCTCAACAACCTTATTCAACATATTGAATATATGATTGCTTGACATATAAGTTTAACTTTTCTTTACAACAAGCTCTTTTTAAGTTGATACTTTGATTCTTTGTCATGATCTCGCATCATTAAACAAATTCTATTTACTCCTAGCATGTTGTCATGATCTGAGGTTGTCTCTGCTATAAGATTTGATGCAATATTTGTTGTTTTGATTTTTCCCTTCAATTTTGTAAACTATTTTAGCTCTTCTATGAATGCATATTTTATGTTGATATACTTCTAAAACCTTCAACATCCTTCCTATAGTTTGATGATGAAGTTTTATTTAACATTATGCTGAGAGTACAGTCTATCATGTTAATAAACAAAATGCTTTCTGTGTTCCTTTGTACTTCATGTTGTCGGTTTGTATCTGTTTGGCATATTATGCTAGAAACATTATGAAATGCCTATAAAAAATGTGTATGAGATGAAAAAAAATGGTTTCTATTTTCCTTTGCTAAAAAGTGGCTCTATGATGAGAGTTTCATCTCTATTATATGTTGTATATATCCACACATCTATCATAATGTGGTATTGAAGTTGAATTATAAGATCTTTCTCTATGCTCTTTTGAAATTGTAGACTTAGTTTTCTTGAGTTGTTATATATGCATGTATAAAACCATTAACAACTTTTCGTTCCTTGACTATCTGAATATTTTGCCTGCATGAGAAACTAACCCTTTTTCTAGAAAAAACTATATCATGGTTTTTTGAGATTCATTTCCATTTGTCTACAAAAGGCATCACAATATATATGTTCTATTTTTTTTATTAACATGATGTAGCTTATCTGATGTTTGAAGTATTCTAGTTGATGCTAACTCTTTTATATAAGGCTCTCCATCAATATAGCTTGTTGAAATTGTTGGTTACCTTGTAAACTTCAATACACAATGGTGCCATGGCCTCATTTCTTTTGGGAAAAAATAGTGCATTTTTTCACTGTCATCTCCTTAATGAAATTACTCCATAGGATTTCATTTAGTGAGCTCAAGTTGCATATAACTTTATCATGTCTCCTTATTACATGGATCATTAAATATTTGCACTAGCACCTTATTTCCACATAAAACAAATCACTATATTTATTTGCTAAAGTGAACTTAAAAAATCTTTGTTTTTATTAATTACCATGATTCCAATTGGCTATGGAATGTGGCTTTGCTATATATCTTGATGCTATGAATTTTCATGCCTTGTTCCTATTTTGTTTGTCTTATGATTTACTTAACAAGCTCTTACACAAGTTCTTGTATGATCCATTATTTCATATGTTTGGCATCACACCTTTGTTGATTACTATTGATCATTAATACACTCTGAACTTAAACTGATAATGTAATTCTCACAAGCATTTGAATATCAATGTTATAATTTTTAATATGTTCCTACTCATTTTTTGAAACATTAGTGAACTTTTCATGTTGTTATGTATTGTGTTTTTGTGTCTTTTACAAAAAATTGGCATGCACTTGTATTTTCTATTTGGACTCACTTCAAACTCACCTTCAAGTTTTCTATTAACATTAAACAATTTTGAAAGACATTTTATTCTCTTACCTTTTGTGATGCTAAAGATCATCATTTCACACTTCATGATAATGCTTATGAGTTTGATAAACATATATTGTTGAAAACCAATGCTCGATAGTGTAGAGATCTCAAAATCATGTTGATTGCTACTTTGTTTCTATTATGTACCATTTTTTTAATGGAGATGTTGGTATGATTTAGGTTTCTCATTGCTTAGTCTCATGTAAACTAACCCCCTCTTTCAATATTATGTAGGTATGTGTTTGTGAGGAGTACCTCAACAACTTGCTAGTTCATAATGCTAATTTCAGCCTAATATCATGCTCAAAGAAATGAAACATCTTTACGTTACTTTTGTTTCTTGACTTAATCATTGAGCATCCAATTGCATTGTATAGCTCATACACAAGTTGTGTGGAATACTTTACAGTACTTTTCCATTTTTATAGGTAAACAAAAACATTGAATTGCAAAATATTATTATATTTGTAAATGCAACTTAAAGCATCTTTTCATAGAATAAAATGATATATCTTTTCATGAATGAACTATAATATCTTTCTTTTTGTATTTTGTAGTTTAATCACCTATGCACATGTATATTTTAACCAGTAAACATGACATCTTTAAATGTCTTCAATAGCACCAATGTGCTTTAGCAATAAAATCTTGTAGAGGTATGTTGATTTTAGCATGATGCTAAAATTGGTAACAATTATTCGACTACAAGTCAAAGTTTGAAGGAATTTTTGTAGAATGCTTCTCGTTACAATACAATACTTTAAGGGTTCATTCAATATCTTGATGAGATTATAGAGTAGGATACAAAAAAAGGATATTTTGCGGTAAACACTCTTTCAGATCAAATCATTCTCATGATTGAATTGAGCATGCCAGATTGGAATGGAAAAGTTCCAAATGAGTGCATTGTGAAGACTTAGTCTATGGATTGGTGGATTCATTACAACTTTCATGTTAGTAGTGATGATCCTTACTTCCAACCCATATTCAATTTTCCAATTCAATTATTTGATGAACTCTATCATCTTGCATATGATGATCCTATCTCAAGTTCTAATACCCATTTCATTTGCAATGTCCATAAAGAATAGGGTACTTTTTTTGAGAAGTTGGTACCATGGCTATATTACACCTATAAAGTGCAATGCCAATCTTAACTATTAGTGAGCTCTTTTATTGTGGAAAGTCCATAGTAGTTAAAGTGGTAAAGAAATTATTACTTTCTATGCAAAATAGGGCATCCAAATATATAAGTGGTAAACATATGCAACTTCTGTTGAGTGATTAGTGTGCATATCTAGCATGCAAAAGATGCTATGCAAATGAGCACAAAGAGGAAAGTAAGGCATATTCTCAATGCAAGTTTGGATACAAGTGGAACAAAGGTTAGTAGATATTTTGTTTTATTTATTAAAAATCTAGAAAAAATATCAATTACAAAATATTTTTCATTTGTCTTATATAATTGTGCTTTATGTGCTTTATGTGCTTTATATTCCCCTTTACTACGAAAACTATGTGGGAAAAGGTACAAAATCTTGTATATCAGAATGGATTAGGTTTGTTGTTAAAGTAAATATTGTTTTACATGATTATTTCCCTATGCTATTTGGACTATAAAATATGTATACCAACACAATTTTCACCCTACGCAAAGTATTATTAGGAGCTTGTGCAACCAAATTTTGCCTTGTCAATTTCTTGAATGTTAATATACCATGGGTCAACATAACATGTGTTGTGATATTGCTATTAGGATTTAACTATGTGATTTTGAGTTAAACTCATTGACCCATGTTTCATGAGTAGTGATTCAACATGAATCCATCTCTCATGAGAATAAATGGAACACTTAGCACTCATTGGATCTAGGAGATGCTATAGGGATGAAGCACTAGGAATTCCTGGGAGGTCACCCATCCTAGTACTACTCCACCCTGAGCACGCTTAACTACAAATTTTCCTCCATGGTTAAACCCAAAGCTTGTAACCCCATTTGCAAGCTTGATTCCATCATGTTTAAACATGTGTTACAAAAAAGTGATATAGAAGGATTAGCTGATTGATTCCATCCTATTTAAACACATTTTGTTTTGCATGATTTTGTGAAAAAAGATAATGATAATTTTTTCTAACTTGAAATCCCTTTTATGAACTCTTTTCTTTGAGTGGTGTAACATTGATAGTTGAATAGAACACAAGAATAAACCATCTTGCGGGGCATTTTTTTGTTGTATGGAATTTGTTTTTGTGGTGATGTTTCAAAGACTTACTTGACTACCTTTATATTGTAGATGGTATTCAAGCTCTTACTCTATCCTCTCTTTACAATAGATAATTCAAAATTTTTGAAATTTGGTCTAGCTTTTTGAGTACATGTTTTGTAGATAAGCCCAATTTTCAAGAATCATAATTAGATATTTTGTTAAATGACAAGGATGATGTCCATTACAATATGTAGGGATAACAATCTTGGAATTACCACCCTCATAAATATAAATTTATTTACAAGATACTAAATTTTGGTGGGAAAACATGAAGGGGTAAAAAACCACCACATTGATGCAACTTCGCAAAAAAATATCATGTAGGAGGATGTTGTTCGATTCCATCATGCTCTAAGATGACTTAGCTTATGATTATGATGAAATAAACAACCAAATAAAAAAAAAAAAAATAGACAACTAAATAAGTAATCAAATAAAATACCCAAGAAACTACCAAATAAATGATCAAATAAACTACCAAATAAATGATTATATAATATACCAAATAAACTACTAAGTCCACTATCAAATAAATGATCAAACAAACTACCTATTAAATGATCAAATACACAACCAATTAACAAAAATCAACAACCAAATAAATGATTAAAATAGCTTAGTCATAAATTTGGTAGTGAGGTAAATGTCTAGCAATAAACTACTATTGGTCACGTGATCAAAATTAGATGTATATCTATAATTTTTAGTAGTTCATTTAGTTATATATTGTTTATTTTGTACTAAAGAACCCACGTGAAGGTGGAAGCTCATTTGGCCCCACCCACATTTAAAATGCATTCATTCTATAATAAAATGTAACATTCATGAATTATCACATGATAACATTCATTAACATATTAGTTTCATTAGAACATTCACATTAACATTGAAACGTAAGATTCATTAGTTTATTCACATGAACATTCAATAGAACATAAATAAAACATCTATACATAAACATCAATCATTATCAAATAAGTTACATGAATCATTTATTTTCCCCTTTTTTGTCCTTCCCTATATTTTTTTTGAGGCATATCCATGATGTCATTGATATTTATTCTCACCTGTGAACGTGCACTTACTCCCCTTTGCAAAGGAAGGTCCTCTGCAATAACAAATAAAAGGGTTAAATTTTATAAAATTGAGACTTTAAATATTTTAAAGAATATTGTAGCCCTCTTTACCTTGTCCAACCACATCATCTTACGCACCATCTTGGACCTCAACATGCTCATCAGGAACAACCTCTGCATCCCCTACAACTGCAATACAAGATGTTTTATTAATCCCAACACATATTATAGTTAAATTTGTATTTCTACACCAGATTCAATTTAAAATGTTTACTTATATTAATAATTCAAAAATCAAAATTTGGGTAGAAAATATAAACCTTGAGTACTAGGGTCCACATTTGAATCGTCACCTCCACAGTGCAAGGTTGATGTATCAGGATTGGCAGGATGCAATCCAATGTAAATAATTAGTGCATTTATCATAAATATATACATATAAATACAAGACAAATATTGAGAAATCTTAATCATTCATTTTAATATGTATAAATATATTCACTTTAAAGTTTTAAACAAATATATAATCATTGTTTCCTTACTTTAAACAAATATAACAACTTATATTTTTGGAACTTAATATCAAATATAGTAATTGCTAAAGTATTCAATTTGAAATAAAAATCAACTAACTTATTTACCTCATTGATAGATCTAGTAGAAGAACCTTGCGCACTTATTGCTCGGTATCATTTAGCCATGGTTGTATAGCCTTTTGTGTAGGCTAATTTCTTGTCCTCTTCAGAGATTATTTTTTAAACTCTAGGGCCTACCATTTTTCTTGGTATCATGAATTTTTTTTGTAATCAATTTCATCAAGACAAAATTGTTTACAATTTATAAATATTTGCATATTATTTTCATTTACTTATACTTACAACTCGTGCAACAAGTTATGAATATCCACCCGACCTGAGCTTGTGTTGTTTGTGCTTCTATTTTCTTGCTTCAATTTCCTTTGATGTGTCAAGCAACCTATGTGAATTTTGAAATATGTTAGATCACATAAGCATTAACAATAATTATTACATAATTTCATTCTTAATATTATGACATACCTTCTTTCCTCAGGTGGTACCATTTTTGCATCATCTAATGCTTTTTTAACAGTGGCATTCTTTATAAGATTCTCCCACTCAATAATGAGAATATAGGGGGTCATTGATAACAAGGGTTTTTTTTTTCATTTGGGTCCTATAGTTGAAGCTAATAAACTTCAAAGCTTGGCCCACTTTCTCAAGGAGCCTAAGTCTTTGAAAGATGTTGGGTCCAAAAAGTGTTGTCATGGCATCAATGAGTTGGTCCTTTAACTCTTTCTCTTGCAAATTCCACCTTTTAAGAAAAGAAAAAAACTATTAGATTCATAAATGAACTAAAGATACCTTTTAATTTACATGAAGAAATTGATCAAATTAAGGAAACATGATACCCTGTGTGCATGATCAGCCCAAATATACACAAATATTCATCATTAAGTTTTACATAAAATATATTATTCCCTGCAAAATAATAATGTGATTAGTAGTTATTGCAAGGGACTGCATGGGAGATTAGTACATTTGATTATGAGTATAAGATTGTATAGTAAAAAAAAAGATCAATCTTTAAAGTACCTAGAAGTTGGGGTACTTTTAGTGGAAGACCATCTTCATTACTAATGAGAAATTGATCACAATTCTTTAATGTTCCTGTACATCTAACATGGGAGCACCCAGGAAGGTCCTCATTGCCTCTTACATAAAATGAATCCAATAATACAAAATGCCCCCTAAGAAATAAAAGTTCAAGTGAAATAAACACATTAAAAATGAGAGAGAAGAAGAGGAATTGGCTTACCAATAGGACGACATCTGTCATTGAGCTATGTGTTGTCGAATTTACGTTCACCAATGCCTCTTTGGTTCTATTCCTTGAAGGAAGTGGCATAATGAATAGAGAATCAATGGTAGGAGCTGATAAATGTGATTGTTAGAGCACAATAAAACAATATCGTTAGAGCTATTAAAACAAAATTGTTCAAGCAAAACACAAGTGTAAGATAGAACATGTGATGTACTTGAACCATCTGAAGTATCATCCTCTAGGGGATCACCCCTTAACATCCTCACCATCCTCTAAAAAATAACACATGTATTTTATTTAATGACATAAATAAAATAGTATACTATAAAAATCATTATTGAACTTTTGTTATAATTAAAAACTACATTAATACTTACTGTATATGTGCGAACTAGGGTCACCAACCTATCAATCATATCTTGTGATGTAGGAGTCTAAGGTTGGGTTAATGCCAATTGTGATAATTTTCTTCCTATATCATCAATCAACTTTTTCAATGCAACCATGGGATAAGGGGCTGGATCAAAATCAATAATAAATTCAGCCATCTCATCATGTGGCTCCTTGTCCTTGTGGACTACTTTTTCCTTTCCCTTGTCCGGATCAACACTCATTTGTGAGAGTAATATTATTAGCTCTATATTTAAAATCAATCCAAAATAGTAGTGAATAATAAAACATAATAAAAAATATGCATTAACATATTTCTTGTATCTAATTTGTACAACAACAATGAGCTTGACTTGTCAAGAAGAAGAATCATCGTCGTCATGCATATCCTATGGCTGTTGATCTATACTATAGCCCTGCATTTCAAAAAAAAAACCATTGAGACATGTTAAAACACATGTTTTATTCTTATAAGTTAGCAAAAAATATGTACAAATCTAATGGTGTGCCTATCTTCATTGCTTGGAGTTGATTTTAAATGTGCATAGTATGTACCACCTCACCCATGATAGTGGCTTTGTTTGTATCTATGCAATTCAAATTGTAATCAATAAGAAGCTCTTCACCTCCACGTATTGATTTTATCATACATACAAATAGAAAATTCTCTCATGCACCTCAAATATACAATTGGATTGCTTCTTAGTTGATGCAAGTCATATACTATTTATAAAACCTACAATATTCCCTGATGCTTTTGGCCTTCTGTCAATGTATATAGCTACTATTTTACTTTGTTCACTAACTTTTTGGTGTATATAATTTTCCACGAGTGCATACCTACACATACTTTTGTTATATCTAACAATCTACATCCAACTACTATAATCATAGCAAGGTATGACATACTCCATCAATTCAACAACCTTGTTGTAAGAGAACTTTATTCCATCCATGGAAAATAGGCCCAAACCATGTAATGAGGATGGTTTTATGTGATATATCCTCTCTCCAACACAAAAAATTGTGTTTATTGGATGAAGTTCATTGGGGACCCATTATTTCTATAGATTTTTGTACCTAAAAGGAACATTAGAGTCACCTTTACTCTCATCATCATAAGAACATGACCCCCCTTGAGCAAGGAAAAATTTCATGCACTTATTAAATTTCTTTTTAATATTTTGACCTCAAGTTGATCTCCCTGATTTAGACATACAAAATGTCTCACTTTCTTCTTCCATTCCTACATTTTCCTCGCTCAAGGAAGACAAATCTAACAAATACCTATTTATTGGTACCTATACTCCATGAAATAAGAGAGATAGGTAGCAATGAGAGACAAATGGTAAAAGACATTAATCTCTATGGGGTGTATTGACTTATACCTGATGATCCATGAGACTGTATGGGATGCTCATGAAAGGGCTTCATGTTTCTACAATATTAAATCAATTGTCTTATGTTAGCTAAAAAAATCATGATACATATACTCAAAATTACATCAAATATTAGCATCACATATTGTTGGCATAAATTAGTATCCACTATTTACACTTACTTAAGTTTACTTAAGTTGATGCATTATTTTATTATTTTGCATTATTTTATTATTTTTATTTATGAGACTTAGGAGTTTGTGCACCTTTTTGAGTTGTCATGTAGACAACATAGGAATACGCAACTCTATTTTAGCACATGGTGTCTACAATACTATTTTGTGTGTCACACCCTTGTAGGCTTATCCTCTCATCATCGCACATACTTTCGTGCTTAATAGAGGATAACCCATATCTGGTGGACATGTGCTTGGTTGTTGACATATCATGTAGCTTATTACGAGGCATTCTAGATGTATCTCAGAGGCTTTTATATACAAGCACTCCTATTGTACTCTTAACATGGCATATTGAATATATCATCATTCTGATCATACTCTCTCTTTTGGTCTACGGTTGCACTTGTATTTGAGTTCTTAGTTCCTGGGTGAATTTTGCCCTTAGGAAAATTTTTACATGGTATCAAAGCTTGGAGATTTTCTCATCACATAGCCATTTCAAGATCACACTTGCTTCAACACCTCAGCCCAAATCTGGCATACTGCAGAAATTGGGAGTGTCTAGAAGCAGATCTGACCTCGTCATTGTGTTCAGAACACTGAACCAGTGAAAATTGACTATAAACATGCCTACCTTGGCCCGAAGTCGACCGTGAGGCAAATTTTTTTTACAAATCAAAACCTAGAGGCCCCAATTTGCAATTCGAGTATGGTCATTATTTTCATATCTGTAATTTAATTTTAATTCGGATCTATATTTTCGTCATATTTTTGTGCAAATCTTCAAAATTTATTTCCCAGCAAAGAATTTTTTTTTGCTAAATCAGGCTGTCAGATCCCGACTCTATAGTGTGGGGTTTATTATTTTGGTGTAAGAATATTCTATTATTTTAATAGGCTTCGCAGTGGGCATAGTACAAATTTGGCCTCTACATATTTTCCTGCGGCCGTACACATTTGAAGGAGGCTACATTATTGACACAATCAAATTTAGGCCTACGGCCTAAATCCAGCAGTGCTCCCCACTGACCTGGGTACAAAGTAACTAGCATCCACATAACACAAGACCCAGCGGCTTGCCTTTGTCAATGCTCGGTGGCCTTCCCATTTAAACAACGCTTAAAGCACTCCCACCATCAATGTGGGACAAAAGATTTTAAGAAATTTGGTGACATTTTATTTACCCCCACATATTGCAGATATTCCTTTGCATGTTCCGGCCCTACTCCAACCTCAGCATCTGCTTTAGACACCGGCATTGCCAATCAGACCTTCCTGGCAATTCGTGGATTTTTCAGCGTGATTGATTCAAATTTTCTAGTCCGTTGGAGTTTTGCGGCATGCATTTGTGTTTTTCAATGGCAATTTCCATTCCTGGCAATGAGTAGTATTTTTGGCCACTGCAACTTTTCCTGGTAGCCCGCAATAAACTTTGTTTATTATTTGAAACATCCCAGCCACATCAAAAACTTCGACGAGCACATTTTTAATAACCCGATGCAGGGAGCATATTTTGGCAGTGCTTAATTATTTCTAGCCAGCGACTATTTTTTCGATAATTGTGTTGAAGATCTAGCCTTGCCATAAAATCTCCTACCCAACTAACCATGACAACTGCAACATGACTCCTTGTAATTGGTTTGGCCCCGAAGGAACACATCGACTGCCACATAGGACTTAGTCCACATATGACAGTTTCCCATGTCAGCACCCACTTCACACATCAATGTAGATTCCAGGATTGCCATGTCACCATGTGGAACTCATCCTTTACTGCTACATCAGCATATGGATCCATACATTCTATATAGTATGACTCATAGTCAGCATCTGAGTCAGCTGCCACGTCATCCCTGGCATGCTAATTTTTTGCTAACATCAACAGAACACTAAGTTAAATTTGATGACTGTTTGACCATCATACCCAAGCATTTTACAACTATTATGATGGTCATTTCACCATCGAATTTAAACTCACATTTTTTGCTCCAGACCCCTCTTGAGATTGCTTTTCAATTTGGTAGCCTAACTTTGCAAGCCCATAACTTAGACATCTGGACTCTGATTTAGGTACAATTTTTTTTGAAATTGGGTAGAATTTCCTAAATTTTCTAGTAGTGGTGTTTTTTTTGGTTTTGGTGCATAGATTTTGCAAAAATTTCATTTTTTGGTGACTATACCTACATAATCCTGCATTTTGCAACTTCAGAAGCTCTATACGGGCACATATGGTCACTTTTTTAGGTTCTATTTTTTTTGAAAGTGTGTATTTTTTTGTCTACTTTCCATATCTAAAGTCAAATTCAGGGTTGTGTGGACCAATTTTTCACTTTTAGAATTAGGCCTTTTTGGCATTGTAAAACTTTGATTCTCTTTTAGAATTATTGTAAATCTAAGCTACAATGCTTAAGTGATAGATTTAAGCCTCATAAGGTAGTTGTAAAAGCAAAATTAGAAAGTCTACTTTGTCCATTTTGACAAGTGGCCCACTGTAAATGCACTACTTATAAAGTGCCAAAAGCATCTTTTTTGGGGGGCTCTTTTGATTGAGTGAAAGGGGGGGTTGTATACTATGTTTTTTGTGTCTCTCTATTGTGCTCTTTTCATTTTTTGCATCATGGGTTTTAAATGTCCTCCTCTAACTTCACGCAACTATTCTACATGGAAAGATGTTGCATGGAGTAGATTAATGGAAAAAGGATATAGTCTTTATGTTGATGGTACAATTTCTAAACCTACTAATGCTAAAGAACTCATTGATTGGAAAACTTAAGACCAACAAGCTTTAGGATCTATCAAGAGTTGTGTACATGGGGATCTTCTCTTCCACATTAAAAATTGTTTAGAATCCAAAGAAGCTTGGGATAAACTTGAACAGTTGTATGGTAAGGTGGATGAAGGAAACAAATTGAAGATTGAAGATGATCTACTTCTCTTGGATCCAAAGAATTTTCACACAATTTAGGATTACATCATCAAATTCAATGAGTATAGGGCACTTCTTAAAGATTGTGAAAATCCCATGAAGAATGACAGGTTGATTCATCACATCTTGAAGAGGCTACCTTCTGAGTATGCTAACTTTGTTTCGAGTTTTACTACTCACAGGTTGACCATGGGATCTGCTTACCACAAGCCTTCATTTGATGCATTTATAGAGATGTTGATTGTTGAACAATCTCACTTGATGGATTTAGGACTTCTCAAGTCATCAAAGACCAAAGCCTCGGTGGCTAGTGATGAGCACAAATCAAGTCAAGGAGGGAAAAGCAACAACAACAAAAAGTAGTGGAAGAAGAAATCACAATCTGAGACACACCAATCCTCCTCTCAAGAAGGTGGTTCTTCTTCCAACAAGAAGGGAAGTAATGACAAGAAGGAAAAACTCTTTTGTGCATATTGCAAAAATCCAAATCATGATGAGCATCATTGCAAAACAAAAAGAATCGATGAGTTAGAGAATCTACTCAGGAAGAACAAGATTCAAGTGTCAAGTACTTCTAAGGATTCAACTCCAACCTCTTCAAAGGGTAAAGGGAAAGCACTTATGGCAAACACAAGTTCTTCTTCAGAATGGATACTTGACTCAGGTGCCTCTTACCACATGGGTTCTTCAAAGGAATACTTTTCTTCATTGAAGCAATCAAAGGTACCACACATCTTCATGGGAGATTACACTAAGATGGAAGTTGAAGGGAAAGGACATGTGGAAATGAAAAATGGGGAATTCAAAGATTTTCTCTACATTCCAAACCTTAGCTCCAATCTCCTATTAGTTTACCAAATTACTCACCTTAGAGATGGTCACAAATTTGAGTTCCTTCCAGATTCAGTGATGGTGTGAAGTCTTAGAGATGATTCATTGGTTGCAATGGGGAAATTCAATGATGATAAGAGGCTTTAATCATTCTCCCACTTTGTTCCTAAGTCTCCTTCTCAAGCCTTGTTGAATCACTCTACTTTACACATCAACTTATGGCATGAGCAATTTGGTCACCTTGACTTTTGCTCTCTTCAACAACTTCACTCTAAACATATGGTCAAAGGTCTACCTAATATTAGATTTTCTAAGGGAGAATTTTCATCATGTTTAGTGGATATGAATCTTAAGGAGAATTATGATAAATGGAAGTCTTCTAGAGCTCCAATTGTTCTTCAGCTAGTTCACATGGTTTTAGTAGGACCCTTTGTAGTGACTTCGATCAACCAAGGCCACTACATACTTACATTTGTTGATGACTTTTCAAGATTCATGAGGGTCTACTTCCTTCATCACAAGAATGAAGTGGTTCATAAGCTTCAAGACTTCAAGACTCATGTTAAACACAAGTCAAGAAAAGCCATCAAGGTACTAAGAGTGGACAATGAGAATAGATATGTAGATAGAAGACTTACGAATTTTTGCAGAATTGAGGGGATTGATCTTCAAAACTCACCAGCATTCAATCCGCACAAGACAAATGTTGCAACTATGAGGATTAGGACTCTCAAGACCATGGAAAGTTGCATGATCAAATCCAAGTCTCTCGATCCTATATTAGAAGTTGAAGCCATTAGCAGTGCTACTCACATACTTAATAGGTCTCATCATAATGCCTTAGATGGGAAGACTCCATTTAAGGCATGGTGTGGCAAAAAACTAGTTGTGAGTCACCTAAGAGTCTTCGGCTATCCATCATGGGAAAACCTATCTTCCAGGAGTTGCAAGGCACCAACACCTAGGCCTTGTACTTTCATCGGTTATGAAGACAATGCAAAGGCTTATAGACTTATGGATCTAGAGACTCATGAGATTTTTGTGGAGAAGGATGTTCATTTTGAGGAAATTTCACCCAACTTATCCTCTACTCCTCTCTGCACATCATACATAGTGGAAACTTATAGTGACACATGTGATAGTGCTTCGATAGGTTCAGACATGTGGGGTTCTATTGGCAGTTGCAGTGAGAGGTCACATCAATCTAGTCCACATGCTTACATTGCCATAGTGAAAGTTCCATCATAGCATGGTAGCTCTAGCTTCAGTTGACTTGGGAGATAGACTGTAGGATTCACATCTTCTCATTGTTGAATCTACAGTTGTTGCGAGGGCTCACTCTGACCCTCATGTCCATTCTCTACATGATCAATCTTCATAGGCTATCATAATTGTGGATCCTTATGAACAACAACTAGTGGAGGTCTCTTTGATAGTTGAGGATATAGATGGTTCAATGGAACAGATTCAACAAACATCCTTGCTAGATCTGCATTCATTCTTTTTAGCACAGTTAGAAGGGGTGAGCATTAGCATCAGTACAAGGATACTTGAGTAAGTTTTAGGGCCATCATACATCTTCAGGAGTGTACCTTTGCCTTTGTTTCTTCCTAAGGGGAGGAACATCATTCTACATTCTTGGAGCAGCTTTCACTTGTCAGCATTCTTCTTGGGGGGGGGGGGTGTGGAGCCTCTTCTGTCTCTCTTGCTCCTCTCATTCTCTTATGTATATACTGGATGTATGTCATAATGGGGGGGTCTTGATTACTCCATCCATCGATGCATCCCTACTTATCTCTCTTTTTGGGGGAGGGTTTTTCCCATGAGGTTTTCCCTCTTTCTTTGCTTTATGAGAGATTGCATTTTCATTATGTACATGGGTACCTAACATGGCATAGTAGTTTGGACCCATTATGAATCTTCATCCTAGTTTTCGTAAGCTTGTGGCATAGTAGCCTGGACCCATTATGAATCTTCATCCTAGTTTTCATAAGCTTGAGGGCATTCCCCTAAGTTGCACTTAAGGGGGGGTGTTGGTGTAAATTAGTATTCACTATTTACACTTACTTAAGTTTACTTAGGTTAATGCATTATTTTATTATTTTTATTTGTGAGACACTTAGGATTTTGCACACCTTTTTGATTTGTCATGTAGACAAAATAGGAGTATGCAACTCTATTTTAGCACATGGTGTCTACAATGCTATTTTGTGTGTCACACCCTTGTAGGCTTATCCTCTCATCATTGCACATACTTTCATGCTTAATGGAGGATAACCCATATCTGGTGGACATGTGTCTAGTTGTTGACATATCATGTAGTTGATTATGAGGCATTCTAGATGTATCTCAGAGGCCTCTATATACAGGCACTCCTAGTGTACTCTTTAGATGGCATATTGAATATATTGTCATTCTGATCATACTCTCTCTTGGTCTATAGTTGTGCTTATGTTTGAGTTCTTAGTTCCTGGGTGAATTTTTCCCTTAGGAAAATTCTTAAACATATGAATTATAAATAGTAAAAGGTTATAATCATCATCATCATCATCATATCATCATCATCCTCATCATCGTGGTCAATAGAAGCATCATCATCATGATTAGTAGCAGCAGTATTTGCATCAGGAGCATCATCTGCTTAATGTTTATATCTGCACATATGATTCTGAAAGAAAAAATTGGTGTAATTAATGTGTCTATCTAAAAAAATATTGGATATTTTGTACATTTAATATTTATATCTCACATATGGTTTTGAAAGAAAAATTTGGTGTAATTAATGTGTATATTTGCAAAAATATTGGACATGTACTTAATTTTTATATCTGCACATATGGTTTTGAAAGAAATATTTTGTGTATTTATGCCTCTTAATTTTTATTTTTGTTCAAGGGAAGCCTATCAGTGGTAATAGAAAACAAGAATGCATTTTATAAGAGTTTACAATTGTTCAAAAAAATTACTACTTTACAAGAAAATGCACCTGAAGAACTATTAGCTTAGAAGCAAGAACATGGTGTTGATATTAGATCTACCTTAATAACTCCTAAAGGGTTGGGCTATTATTATTTGTCCCCAAAACATTCACTTTAATAGCCATGTTACGGAGGTGATCTCACCTAGTTCATCCTCATGACTTTAAAGTCCTTAATCATGATCTTGGGTACTCAAATTAATGTCCAAGACATTTGCGCATAGGGCCCTACTTGATCATCATTTGAAAGGGCCTCAATGTCAACCATAAAATGTCTCTCAATATGTTTAGAGGTTTATAGGTAATTTCACTATGGTAGTAATTTCACTATGGTAGAGGCTTCTACAAGGGAATGAGCCTTGTGATTATGGCATTCACACAAAAGCAGAACTTGCTTCTTCAACTCCTTTCACTCAACTCTTCACTAAAGTTATTCTTCAACATCCCCTGCTTTCTTGTTGGGCCAGCATATGGATCTTTTATATCAAATAATTTAGTATAAGTTGGGGGATGCACTTCATGCCTAGCATGCAAGTGATGCATCTGCATATGCAATTTTATCACCTTGAAAAATTGTATTTGAAAATTGTATTTGATCCTGCTAGCTAGGAATAACTAATTGTTCAAATTATTTTCAATTGAAAAATTATTTCTCCATCTTCAACTAACCTAAATCCTTGCTTCTCCCAGTTGTATTGTTTCTCTATTGTTATATATTGTAGAATAAATTTTCAATTTCTTTCTCCATATTTTTATGATGCATAGAAAAGCCCATATCATCTTAGGATAACACTAAGGAAAATGGTTGCAAATATATGAATAAAAAACTCAAAAAGGAGTTCAATTAAATAAATAATTTGTGTGTCTGATGCCATTTAATGAAATACTAAACCAGCTAATCATCATAGACTTATAACAATCAAAGTATGCACAAAGTAAGATCTTGGTACATAAAATTTCAACAAAAAATAGAGGGAACAAAATTCAAATAGGGAGTCGTATAGTATCTAACTATAATTGTGAATTAAACATAATATCAAAGACAACCCTATTTACAATGTAATATCATTTTGTGTATTTTGTTAGTCCACAGCAAAATCAATAACAAGACAATGAGAAAGAGAATATCATACTATTAGTTTTAAAGATTACATTAGTTTTATATGTATCTCATTCACTCAGAAGACTTGGAAAATCTATGTCATGTATAAAGTTTTGAAAAAGGGAGGGTCCTAATAGGCCATATCCAAATACATAATGAAATCCAAAAACTCTCAAGATATAGCCATGCATAAGAACTCAAAAAACAAAGTTGACAAAGAGAGTACCCATGCTTACAAACCATTACCTTCAAACCACATTTCAATATGAAACCACCCATTAATTAAAATTAGAACTAGATACCTAGGATCCTCATAGGGAGACTCAAATACATGCATGGTTACATCCCTGGCTTCCATTTTTGGGCCAGCATATGGAGCCTTCATATCAAACCATTTGTTATAAATTGGAGAATGAACTTCATGTCTGGCATGCAAGTGATGCATCTGTATATGCAATTTTATCACTTTCAAAAATTGTATTTTATCCTACTAGCTAGGAATAGCTAATTGTTCATTTTATTGTACCTAATATGATGATAGCTCTATAAGAATTTGTAATCAACTAGCTATTCAACAACTAGACCAATTTAACTGGGTTATAGCTTGCTTCTTTCTAAAAATATCTACTATGATATGTTTTTGTAAAATTTCTTGCGAACTCTGCCCATTTTTTGTGGTTTGAATTATTTTTGTGAAAGATCTTGAGGTAAGTCACTTATCATGAGTTGAGTGAGTTTTATTGTTTTATTATTTGGATTCTAGAATATGTATGCATTTTGATCATTTCTTCTATTGTGAGATATGTAATAAGCACCTTAAAAGAGATCTCTCTAATTATATAAAGATATACGTGTTTAGAAGGAAAGATAAAGACATACATGTTTAGAAGGAAAAGAAAAAAACATTTACATATGTACCTGTTCTTAACCCTTGAAAAAAATTGTAGAGCAAGGGAATGTAGATCACAAGGGCATGGCATGGCAATGAAATCATAGAGCAAGGGCAACGCATGACAATGAAATTGTAGAGTAAGGGCAAGGTAATGAAATGCAGAGATCATGAGGGAACAACAACCAAATGCATCAATCACAAGGGTACGACAACATTCATAGCTCTCTACCCTCATTTCAATATTGGCCAAAGTTTCTAAAAACATTCATTAGTGTTACAACTTCACCATGATCCCTACAAATATTTGAGAATTCAAAGTTCCAACATTGGCTAGAGTTTCTAAAAATATACACTAGTGTGACAACTCACCAAAGAAGAGTGTTGTGGTTCCACAATGCATGCCTCATTTATAATTGAAACTGGGACCTCCTACTTTCTTTTTTGTCTTTTTAGATCCCTAGTCCAAGGTTCGAGTCATTTTTGAGGTCTTACATAGTGCCTTAGTTCAGGTCCAGGTCCTAACAGAGAAACCTAGAGGTCAAAGAATCAAAATTCTAAAGAAGAACAAATCATTTTGCAGATTTTGGCGCACCAGGCACACCTCATGAGGTGTGTTGATGTGACAAGACTTGTTAAGTGTACATGTTATGCGTAGCAGTGCACTAGGCCCACCTACACCATTGCACAACCCTGCATGGAGAGTCTTGGTCTATATAAAGGGGCAGTCCCCTCCCTCCTTACTTTATTTTCATTCTCTCCTCACTTGGTATTTTCTGCGTCCTTCAAACTTTGTCTCCCATAGCTATTCAGTGCTTAAGGTTTGCTCCTTCTGCCCTACGCACAATAACACTATGTTAAAAATACCAAGGTAGATGTGCATCAACACACCTACCTAGGTGCGCTAATGTGCACCTACTTCGGCACATCAAAACAAAGTCCAAAAAATTAAAAAACTTAAAACAAGTCACAAAAACCCAAAGTGGGTGTACATTAATGCACCTGCCCGAGTGTGCTAATGTGCACCCATTTGTTTTGTTAAAACATTACAAAAATCTTAAAAGAAAAAAAATGCATTCAAAATGAAGTTTGAAGGTGTGCACTAGTGCATCTAACTAGGTGCGCTAGTGTGCGTCCTCAATATAGAAAGAAAACACCTTAACTCCATAATGAGGTGCGCATTAGTGCACCCTATGCGGTATGCTAAGGCGCACCTCATTATATTGTAAAATGCACCAAAATGGCATACCAAGAACACCTACTTGGTGTGCCAAGTGTGCTATATTTATGCATTTTAGGTTTAAAATAAGGTTTTAATGTTTTCTGGTAATTAGGTTTTCCAATCTTGTTTGTACCATTATCGATGTTTGTTTTAATCTTATTTTCTTCAATTCTAAACTAATGGACATTTTTTTGTACAGATTCAATGGCATCTTCATCATCTTCCCTTGGCAAGAAAATGGCACCAAAACCTGTAGTGTTTAAGTTCCAAGGTGTTGCAACAAAATCATGCTTTCAAGATGACAACTCTGAAATCTAAGATACTGATTTGGGACATACAGATCTAGGAGAATTCTTGAAGATATGCAAAAAACCCACAAAGAAGTCCCAAATGATTTTTGCACTCATCCAATTAGGACTTGTCAATACAGCTTCGCACTGGTGTCAGTGCAATCTTTAGAACTTATTATGGCACTTGTATAACACTTTGTTCCTAAGGAGAGGGTTGTAAAGAGCATAATGGGAGAGATCATTCTTGATCTTTGACCTAAGAACATTGAGAAAGTGTTCCATCTCTATGGGTAGATCAATTCATCAGGCTAACCTATTGTTGGTAAACAAATTTTTTCTTTCATATTATTACACTTTAATGCCCAATTTGGAACAATATCTGATCACACATAGTTGGAAAGCTCTTTACAGATATTTTAGTTTTCCTCTGAATTGGTAGGTACAGCTCCCTGAAATAGATTTACAATGAATTCTATTTTCTTTCTAAACTACTTTAGGGTATGTTCTTAACCCAAGAATAGTAGAGCGATAACTGAGCAAGACCTAAATAAAATCTAACTCAAGTAGGTAAAACTTCTCAATTCTGAAATAGATTTATGCATCCACACATCTTATGAATCCATAAATTTCATCCACATAATTAACTGGTCCTTTACTAAGCTAATTTGAATCTAAACTTATGACTAATAAATTAGAAATACTGGCAGAATCCCTTCATCAAATGAATTATAACAATACTTATCACATTCATCCGTTGCTTTGAAACATGGGAGGTAAAACTCTATTCTTCCCTTATTCCAATTCAAAATGAAAGAAAAAATGTAAACTAAATATAATAGTAACTGGAACAGAAAATGATTGACATAAAATACCATTCAATTGTCTATGCAACAAGTAGTACTTCACACCAAAAATTTGTTGACCTTTCATTAATCTTTTCAATTCATACATATAGAGTTTTGAGATGACCATTACAAAGGAAGTTTAATCAGTTCATCTTTTGAAGGTGACAAATGGCAAGGTGCCAGTTTGTCATATTACAAAATTACAAAAGAAAACAAAAAAAGGGTATATAATATGAATCATTTAGATTTCTTCCCCTTTTCTATTTTTTCTCTATGTGACTTGGCAGCAACCATTATTGGGATTAGCTCTTCATGATTGGGCACATATATATTGGTGAATCTAAAAAGCCATTTTACATGTTCCCTTGCCAACTCTTTTATGGCATTCAACTATTTTGGCAACTCTTCTACGACCACATGTATCCATCCACTGAGCACCTAGATTTCTATAGTTCTGTCCTAGCTACTAGAAGCTACTACAGACAAATTATCTAAAAAAGTAGAGAAAGCACTTTTCATTACTTCTATTCTGATGAAGTCCTTTCCTTGGCCACTAGTTTGAGAGTTAGTGTGTAACCCTCTCATTAGTTCAAATCCTCTATCTTGAGTCCTCTTTATTTTGTCCTCTGTCTCCTTGATCCCTTTCTTCTTGGATCATTTCTAGTTTGAAAAACATACGTTGGAACCATTCAAACAAAGGTTCATTCCCTTTCTTTAGAATCTTGGCTTTGACTGCTTCCTTGGCTTTCATCTAGATGATCATCTTCAAAAGGGAGATGCATTCATCACATCTGACTCTTTCTCTAGCCAAAGTATTATTGTTAGATAATATGTTATCCTTTTCTATTTCCAATTTGATCCATGAGAGAAATTCCTTCTGATTTGAGTCTCTCAATCCACTCTCTATCAATCTGTCCATAGTGTCTATCTTCCTAGAGCTGGTAAATGAGAGCTTGCACTTCAGCTGCACTAGGGGTCTGAGTCACAAACATACCAGAAATAGTTGCTAGTGGAGTGACTAGCTGCCTAATAAACTTATTCAATTCTTCTATTTCTACCTTCATCTTGATCTTTGACAACTTGAGACTCTCTAATTGTCCTTCTATCACTTCGTTACTCGATCTCCACAAGACAACCTTTGTATCATGTCTAGCTTCCCCAAGCTCAATTGAATGCAAAGTAAAATCATCGAGAGTCATATCCTCAATTCTCCCTCCTTTGTTCAGCTTTTCTATCTCCATTATCAAGTTCCCTATTTCTGGATCTTGTCCAAGTATGAACAGAGTCTTCTATTTCTTGACCTTTCTCAATGAAGGCCCAGAACGAACTGCAAGGGATACAGTGTCTTTTGCAGAAACACCCTCATATTTTCTCTTTCTTTTCCTTTCCAAAGTATCTTCTAGCCAAGAATCAGTGCCTATCACCTTGGAAGGTGTTCTAAGTGATTCAATGTTGAAAATCTTCTTCTTCACTGGAGTCATGGCCATAGTAATTGAAGAGAAAGGATTCCTTGAATCCTTCGAGATGAGTCTGGAAGAAGCCTAGCCCTTTTCTATTTCTGAAGTATTCTTCATCTCTTCATTTGATTCAGTTGACTCACTAGTGCTACTTTTTCCATCCTCTAAGTCTACTATCTATATGAGAGAGCTACCTAGCCTCAACAGGGAAGCACTTGTTGATGGCACATGGCTATGATGAGGGGATGGGATTGGAGTGGTATGTGGAGAAGGAATAGGGGTAGTGTGAGGATATGGAACGAGAGTAGTATGTAGGGAAGGTACTGGAGAAGGAGCACTGTCCTTTGGTTCTTCTACTTTCTTCTCTTCGATGCTAGTTTGGGTTCCTATAACTGGCAAGGATACATCATGACATGTTGAGGCTATAGTAACATTCTTGTCTAGTTGTTGATCACCTCCACCCATAGGTTGAGCTAGTCCTTGGGTGGAAGCTATGGTCACACCCACTATAACACTCTGAGATGAAGTAGGTGTTGTAGCTACTAGAGAGGCTTGAGTGGTTGAACCCTTACTCTAGCTCTTTTTGGTTGTCCACTCAACCCACTTCCCAGTTCTTTTTATTATCCTTTCCATCATAATATCAAGACTCTCCTCCACATCCACATATGGCTCAGAACTGATAGGAATTCCTCTTAGTTTAGTAAGATATGTATTGTTATACATATTTTGACCATCATCCTCTAATCCCTGTACATTGAGATCAATGCCATATGTCTTTATTTGTTCCACCGTGAGTCTGGCAAATGCATGATCAGGACTCTCCAACTCATCTTTGTGATCTACCTAATAATCCTCTAGAGTGGTGACATGTTTGATCACACTCCCAATTTGAAGCACCTCCCTTG
Source organism: Cupressus sempervirens (assembly GCA_028749045.1). Lineage (NCBI taxonomy): Eukaryota > Viridiplantae > Streptophyta > Pinopsida > Cupressales > Cupressaceae > Cupressus > Cupressus sempervirens. The sequence goes on along the minus strand of CM053785.1, from coordinate 467,478,635 downwards.
CATATCCATTTGGGTTGAACATGGACCTCATAACTTCATATTCCTCCAATTTGTACTTACTGTTGAATGCCTTGAGCATGTTTTTAGCATCAGACCAAGAATTGCAACTGTAAGTCCCAACCTTCATGGGGAACTCATATCCCTTCTTACTTAGAGTGGCACTCAACATGTTCACTTGGATAGCTTGTCTTATGATCTCTATGAGCACGATCATGTCACTTGGGTATCTAAGTAGCTTTAGAGGACATTTGTCGAAACCTGCAAGATGCAAATATGAGAAGGATGAGAATTGAATGAAGTAGCTACCAAACTAACTGATGGCTACCATCACTTCTGGACTAAACCTCCTCTTTGGTCATCCTTGTGGCTCCCTATAAATCCTCATTGTAAAAGAGTCATTAACCCTGACATACTTTGCATAACTATTCTGTAACTGCAAGCATGGATAAAATTCATAAATTTTTACATCATCAGGAAAATCCTCTATTCTGGGAGGGCCCAACCACAATTGTAAAGAACCCAACATGTAAATTAGGAAAGAAGACATGTAGAAGGTATTGTAGAACTTTGTAGCACTGAGAGCTTTGGATAGATGTTCACTCACCTCATACGCCCAATCAACATAATGTGTGTATGAATAGATGATTTGCACTAAAAAGAAATATTGTTCTATGAAATTGAGTGCTTCTACCTCACCTTTCAATTGGTGCAAAAGAACCAAGATGTCCACGATTTTGAGCTTGAGATCAATGCCAAAAAGGGTCTTAGGAACCTTACGCTTAGGTCCTCATGGCTTTTTGAACCAAGACTTCATAATTTCCTTCCCCCACACCATCTTCTTCAAGGAGAACTTGAACATGGCTCCTCCCATGGTCAAATTGAAAAATTCTTCCCACTTTGGAATTTGGAGGCAATTGACTATAGTTTTCTGGTCAATTGAGATCAAAATTGTATGATCTGGCAACATAATTTGTTTATTATTTGGATTGTAATGGTTAATGCATTCAATGATCAGCTCAAGGGCTTGAATTGCTGTTGGAAACCTGGCTGCTTCCACTAGTCCGCTTCCTAGAATTTTCTGTGTTATAGGGTGGATTGGCTCCATCTTCAACCTTCTTTGAAAATCCTGCATGTCGAAGAACCAAAGTGAAGTATCTGTGACATTTTGCAATGTTGACTTAATCCCATTTAGTCCATCAAAACCAACAAATCTTGTTGCCATCTTAACTAAGATATAGATGAGCTGTAAATCTTAAAATTGAAAATAGTACAAAGAGTAGAGCTTTGCAACTACAAGGATTCTGAAATCACTATTCAATTCAACAGCATAACAATTCAACTAAGAAAGTGGTAGTTTGAAAATTCGTTATGTTCATCTCTATATAGAAATCCCAATCCACCTGTCAATCTTCAAGATCCGCACCACACGAGTGAATTAAAGGATAAATCTGTTAGATTAGTAAATGTGGGGGTTTTTAACAAATTTTTGCATGTCATTTCACTATTCTCATTGGCCCAATGGTTACTTTCCTTTATTACAGACATACTTTCCCATTTTTCACCAAGTTGTGGAGAATTAAGAATGGAGTACTCCGTGGGGATAAATCTGCCCAGCCAGATTTTGCTCAAGATACCTTCCCAAATGTGATCAAATAGCTTCCATTATCCTTTTTAAGCATCTTATGATTGATCTATGAGCCCAACACATTTGCAGAAGTAATTTTTCATTGGATGCGAAAATTTGCTTCAAAGGGTTGAAAACCCATCGAGGAGAAGGCAACTTCTGTTTTTCTACCTTTGTCTCATTTTCACTTAGCCCCTTAAGTCAATGTGTCTCTAAGCTTCAAAAAAATTTAAAAGGGTTTCAAAAATGAAAAATGAACCCACTTACTTGCTTTTCTTCCTTACAAATGTTTTTTGTCGAAAAACTAACTTCTTGGGTCAAAGACTTGTCGTGGAGAAGCTACTTCGAAATTTTCTGCCAAATGCTGCTTGGATTATTATAATGATTTTTGAATAATTCCTGAGGTAAAATACTACAAATTAGGAACAATCTATCCATAAAATAACTTGTTTCTTCTTTTTTTTAGCCTGTAAACCTCATTAGTTGGCCTTTGCAAATAATCACCTACACAGTGCGAAAATTTGCCAAGGAGAAGCTGATGCTAGGTTTTCCACAGACTTCATTTTCTTTATGTGTAAACTATAATGAGTCATAAGCAAGTTCTTTTTTGGAAATGACTTTGTGAAGATCATCATACAAACTAAGAATCTCCATCGAAAAGGATCTTAGATTACCCACAAACTCATGACAACAAGGGGAAACCCACCCAGTTATGTAATGCGAGAGAAGGAGGAAGATGAAAATTCAATGGAGAGACTTTTCACTTGGGGAAAAGAAATAGACTCAAACATACCTAAACCTAATTGAGACACAAGACCATTTTCCACTTTGCATAATGGGTACAGGATGAAAAGTTGGGCAACACCTATGAGCAAGTAGAAAGATGGTATCGGGAACACATTGAAGAGACTTTTGAGATCATCCAATCTTCATACCTTATTGAGAAGACTACTTTGGGAAAGAAAATTGGTAAACTAGACATGACCAAGGGATACATGAAAGAAGATATTGGATACTCAACCATACTCTTGAGTAGGGTTATGAGTCTGTCGATAGCTGGATACTTGAACATCTTCATGGTGCACTTTATTGAAATAATTAAGAAAGTAGAGATGCCACTGGATTGGGCTTCCACTCTCAGTGAGAATTTGTTTAAATAGTTGGTGGTGGTGAAGAACCAAAGGAAATTCTACATGACATCATACCTAGTGTACTTGTTGGTTGCAAAAGCGATAGATTATCCAAGGCTATACAAGAGGGGTAGCATGCAAGATGTTAATACATGGCCATATATTGTGTACCCTTAGCTGGTGAAGAAAAGGCTTTCAGAGAAAAGCAAGGAATATAGAAATTTTAATGATGCCTTCATATTTGCTATAATCTGATTCATAGAAGAGGATTATGCAAAGATATTATTAGATGATGCAGTGGCTCAGATATTACTAGTCGAGGTTTATTATATCCAATTTAGGACATTTACATATTTTAAGGGTGGTAGGTACAACCATTAATCCCAAGAAGCTCCCAAGGTATCCCAGTGATAGACTTGTTCTCCTGGAGATTTCTTGACAACTCTTGTCTGCTTATGACAAAGCTAGAAAGCAACATAAAATATGTTGGACTTGGCCTATGACTATAGGACCTTTCCAAGTAGATCAAAGGCAAGATATCCCCTCTTTTGAATGTGAATAGGATCAATATCCCTTGGAAGAATATAGTTCTCCTCGGCCATGTTTTGATAATATCAGGAGAGTATAGTACTTGGTGGGCAAAACATTTCAACATAAGGAAGCCATTGAAGATCATTGGATGAATGCGACAAATGACTACAATATCTGAATTAGGGATGTATCTGGCAGAAAAGGCCTTGAAAATAAAGATTCCATTGAAGATATTGTGGCAAGACTCAAAGGAGTAACTTGATCCTTTGTTCAACAAGGATAAAATTGGGGAATGGCCCATTATGAATGTTTAGGTTGATAGAGAAGAGAATATAGATATCAACCATAGGGTGAGGCACATCATCAAAATGATATAGGATTGGATCAAGAAACCCTTCAAACTTGATACAATTCCTAAAATAGTGATCTTTCATACACAAGCCCATCCATCCAAAGGTAGAGGGAAAAAGGTCACCATCCCTACATTTACAGCCTAATCACTGATAAGGCCAAAAATGGTACACCAACTCAATAGCTTGGTTGGTTATTATAGAGCTTAGAAGGGTAAAGGTAAGGGAAAGAGGAAGAGGAATTCTCCTCAACAAGCTAAACCTAAAGAGGGAGAATTGGTACCTCCATGTTAAGGAGAGGAAAACATACAAGGGTTGGAGAATGTAGAGGCCTCACAAGCCCCGGAGGATCCCCTAGTGTCACCAGCCACACCAAGCCAAGAAGAAATAGAAACTAAGGTACAAGAGGTGGTGTCCTAACCTCAAAAAATAGAGCAAGCCTCCCCCTTAGTGCCAAAAAGAAGAAAAATTAAGACTCTGGTGAAGAAGAGACAAAAGGTGATCAAGAAGGCGATCCCTTTCCCATCAATCCCTGAACCAATTCTAGAAGAGGCAGAAGAAGAGGATGATGAGGATGAGGAGTATGATCTACCCTTGAGTCAAAGAACTTAGCTAGCTAGGGCTATAGAGCAAGAATAAAGAAGAAGCTCTATGATTATGCCACCATATATCCTTGATGAACCCTTGCAGACCACCACATCAGAGGATGAGATGCAACAATGGGTTGATAAATAGTATGTAGAAGGAATTGATGTCTTTAAGATGTCAAATTTTGACTTTATGCCCATGGGTACCAAGTTGGTTGGGGACAAGATCAAAGATACACCAAACAATCAACCTCAACAGAAGGATTGGACTCAGATGCCCCCTGAATCACAAGGACTTGAAATAGTTCAGGCATCCCAGTTATAGGTTATGTTTCATGTTGACAAGGGATCAGCTACTCCTCTCCCTCCTTATATAGAAATTGAATAGGTTTAAATAGAACTTGAGGAAGAATCACAACAAGTATCCACTGATGAAGTGTTGAAAGAGGGACAAATAGGTGAACAACCTCAACAAACTTCCCAAGACACAGAGGTGAGAACTGTGGGCTCCATAGATATAGGGACTGCTGATGAAGAGCCTTCATAAAGGGAGAAGACCCTAGAGAGGAGAAATAAAGGAAAGGGTATGGTTGAACAAACTCCTTCATCCTCTAAAAGAAACTCCCCAACATAGCATGTTCCAATGTGGCTCAAAAAAGAAGTAATCAGAAACAAGAAACAACAGTTCACTGCTGAAGAGGAGGATAGAATGGAACTAATAGAAGTACTAAGGAAACTTGATTCACCTCCAAAGGATGCAAGAGTATTAGCCTTCATCATGAGTGATCAGAATCAAGACCTTTTTTTTCATGTGGCTATCCCTCCTCCAGAATCAAATGTTGAAGAACTGACTCCTAGGGATTATTAGATCTAGGAGGTCATGCTTGGGAAGCCAACCTTGGAAATTGTGAAGCTGGTGGTTGCTACAGGGATGAAGGAAGTTTTTAGAAGCCTGGAATAGGATGGGGCAGAGTTGATAACACTTAGGCAATAGAATGAAATCCTAAAAGGATATTTGAGTGAAGTTGTTGGCCCTTTGGATCCTGCTAACCTTGAGGAGACTTTGAAAGCTGATGTTGAAAGGAGAGATAGGGGAGTGATTCAATTAGACCCATTTTTGAATTTTTGTTAGCAATGGCAAGAAAGTTTTGAGGAAAAGGGTGTATTAATTATCCAAGGAAATCTTAAGCTACTACATGTTATGTAGGAGAATGCAAATAAGTTCGTAGCAAACTTGAATCAAGATTTTGGCTTAATGGATGAGGTGCATAACTGGGGAAAGGATCTACATGCATTACAGGAAATCAAAGGCTAGAGGTATCGAATGTTAATGGATGCATATATAGCTAAGGAGTGAGATAAGATAGATGATTGGATTGAGAAGATAGTGGATAGTAATAAATTAATGGAATCATTACACACAGAGATCCACAGGCTCAAGGACCAAGCACAAGAGTGAATTTTGAGAGCTGAGAGACATTATAGTGATGCATGTCTAGACATTTTTGAGGATGATGCACAAGAGAAATTAATACCTATAGAGGTAGCAATGAGAGATTCCAAAAGATTTCTAATGAAGTTTCCAATGATGAAGATATCTGACAAGCATTTAGGATAGAGGAAGTTTTATTAGAGCTTGATACAAAACTCGGGGATTTTGTTGAAACCTATATAGAGGTGGATAACTATAGGCAAAAAGTAAAGGAAAAATATAATGCCTTAGATTTATCATATGTGGTGCAAGTCATTGAGATAATTGAGAAATTCAAGGTCAAGTACCCAGACATAGCTCTAATATAAAGGGGAACAAAATCTAGAAGCCAGAATTTCATTTTTAACACTTGGTAAAATTTTGCATTTTTTGATCCCCAAGCTGTGCTAGTGCGTAGGTGTGCAAGTGCACTTTTTGCTACAATTTTTTGAAGAAATTAGAGGTGTGTAGGTTTGCTTCTTCTAAGGTGCACTTTTCCAGAGGTGCACCAACTATTAACTGCTAGTTCCAAAATTAGAGCTTTCCATGCATTGGAAACACATTCTAATAGCAGTTTAACTTTGACAGATGCCCAGTGAAGATGGAGCTTCTATTTTTGACACTTCCAGACACTCCTACATCAACTAAAGGCTCTCTTCTTCTTATTCTCTCATGATTTCTTTGTTTTATGACATGTAAAGGCTCATGCATCCAATTAATGATATAAAAATGGATGGAGTCCTACTAAGCACCAGTTAGATAGTCAGTTTGTACATAATTAGTTTGTTTTATTAATTTAGAAGCATGTGATTGCATAAATATATCTCTCACTCTCAACACAAATTGAGGAGATGTTTTCTTATAAATATAGGATTGTAATATGTAATCAAGGCCACCGTTATTTTGCAGTAATATATGCTTTTGGTGCTCGCATTTGGAGTGCAGTGATTCTTGCCTAAGTGTGTTATGTTTTGTGAATGTATGTTCATGGAATGTGATTGAGCCAAAAGTTTATTGCATTATTTTTTATTGTGTGATCTTTTAATTTTTGTGTTTGCTATGATTTTACAAATTTCACTAACGTATCTAGTTCAAGAAGAGATCACCCATTTTGTTCCTACATAACTTTTTGTCTCGCATGAGCACACTTTTGATGGCCTTGCGATTTGATGAAAAGTGAAACATCTTATGGTTACTAAATCCCCATCGACAATTGTATCAATGGAATTAAGGAAGCGCTACTCCTACTTTCATTGGTTACCCACTAATTTCTTCAAAGGCTTAATTCACAGACACGTTGTTTCTATAGCTTATGTCCATTAGGATTTTACTTTCAAGTTATTTGCTTAAACCTCTTGTCACCCTACCATTGTTATTTTCTTTACTAGCCCCTTGTTAAATTAGGAATTCATATTAGTTACATAGTTAGATTGCATTCATTGAAGAATAGAAAAATACAAAAACATAGTTCTTTTTTGCGCATTTTATTTTGAAGTGGCAAATAGATTCAACATCTTATCTGAAATTATTTGAACTAGTAAAGGCCTCCTCATGAACACTTACATTTATCTTCAACTGAGTGGATTCCAATTTTTCACAAGCTCACCTAGAACCTTTGAGTTGATCCCCAAGATTGACTTTTCAAGAGAGAAGTTTGAAAGGATTCTTGCCATTAAGCATCGTGCAAAATGACAGCTCAACAAAGAGCATCATTTCATAGTCCTGGTAAAAGGGGAATTTTTAATCAACCCAGCTAATCAGAAACTAGACCAATTTAACTGGGTTATGACTTCTTTCTTTCTAAAAATATCTACTATGATATGTTTTTTGTAAAATTTCTTGCAAACTCTACCCATTTTTTGTGGTCTACATTATTTTTGTGTAGGATCTTGAGGTAAGTCACTTAGCATGGGTTGAGTGAGTTTTATTGTTTTATTGTTTAGATTCTAGAATATGTATGTAGTTGGATCATTTTTGGTAGATTGTTCATTTTATCATACCTAATCTGATGACAGTTCTATAAGAATTTGTAATCAACCCAACTAATCAACATCTAGACCAATTTAACTGGGTTATGGCTTGTTTCTTTCTAAAAAATATATGCTATGATATGTTTTTGTAAAATTTCTTGTGAACTTTGCCCATTTTTTTTGGTCTATATTATTTTTGTGTAGGATCTTGAGGTAAGTCATTTAGCATAGGTTGAGTGAGTTTTATTGTTTTATTATTTGGGTTCTGGAATATGTATGCAGCTGGATCTTTTTTTTTGTGAGATAATATGTAATAAGCACCTTAAAAGAGATATCACTGACTATATAAATAGATACATGTTTAGAAGGAAATATAAAGACATACATGTTTACAAGGAAAACAAAAAAAAACATTCACATACGTACCTCTTCTCGCCCCTTGAAGAAAATCACAGAGAAAGGGTACATAGATCACAAGGGCATGGCACGACAATGAAATCACAGAGAAAGGGAATGACATGAAAATGAAATCACAGAGCAATGGCATGACAACAAAATGCAAAAATTACAAGGGAATAGCAACCAAATGTACCGATCATAAGGGCACAACAATGTTCATAGCTCTCCACTCTCATTCGGAGTTGTCCACCTCTTTCATGCATAGCTCTACATAATCAAAACAAATAGAAAATTATTTATGTCATGTTTTCTTTTTCTTTTTGTTTATGCTCGCAAGGGCATCACAATTGTGATGCCAACAATGTTATTGCGACGATGTTGGGGATAATTGCAAAAAAAACATGAAAATTACCACAAATTACACTACTATCACAATTTGACCTCAAATGTTGTAATGTATTATAGTCCAAATATATCATAACTAAGTCTAAAGAATCTTGATAGGAAATGATGTGGGGTTTAACATTATTTCCTTCAACATGATACAACAACTTGGAATGCCATAGTTTGCAATTAACCCTAGAAAGAAGATCACTATCAAAGCATATGACAAGGTTGAACAATCTTCTAAAGGTTTAATTGTTCTTTCTATCCATGTGGGTCTCGTCAAGAAGGATGTGGTCTTTCAAGTGCTAGATATCCCACTTGCACATAATATTTTGTTGGGTTGACCTTGGATCCATGAAATGCAAGTTGTACCATCCATGTACCACAAATGCATAAAATTTTTGTTCAATGGTGTAGAAATACTAATTCTAGGGGACAATTTTGTTTCCATCAACATGCTCATAGTTGTCAAATCACTAGTACCCCATAATTGGCCCTCTAGTGACATTAAACCATCTCTAGTAGGATGTGAAAAGAAACCAAAAGTGATGAGCATTGGGATGGGAGAGTACACTTTAGACTCCATCGTATCACTATTGGTTTCTCCATGGTCCTATGGGAAACCCTCTAAGAAAATGAAGCCTTCAGCTTTCGTCATGACTATTTTTGGCATGTTTTTTCAATCCTCCACTCCTTTAGAATCTTAAAAAGAAGGGCAAGTTGTTAGAGATTGGATTTACAAAGAGGACGAGGATCATCCTAAGGTCATTTTAACTACACCCATTTCTCTTAAGAGATATGGCAGGGGCTATAAATTTTTGACAAAAATGGGCTATCGAGGTTAAGGACCTTTAAATAATAATAAAAATGCTCTTGTTGAACCCCTACATCATATTGAAGGATGGAAAAGTAAAGATACTACAAGCTTGGGATACAATGTTCAAAATAATTTTTCATGATTTTATAGGGAAGTTCCTTATGATAGTGAGTTCAAAGATGACACTCAATATGTTGCTACTACTTTGATGTATGAAGAGGACCTCACTCCTTCTACCTCCCTTCTTTGGGGAGAAGACATGTTATTTCATGATAGTACTACTGAGGTATCCAAGTCTACACAACTTGACTTTCATGAATCAAATTTTGAATATCTTAATATTGAGAGAGTTAGAAGAAACATAGTCTAACTAATAGCTCATGATCAAGGCACTGACTCACAGGAATATGAGTGGGAGTCTCTTTTAATGCTTCTTGTGATTTAGGTGTGGACTTAGTATATGCCTATGTTACCCAACTAAATGTAATTGATGAGTCTCGTGTAGGGTAAAATGAGTTGGATCCACAACTTTCTTTAGTGTAACACATTGATGTCTCTAGGCCTCCTCCTAATTTAGACTCTTTTGGGGCTTTCACTATAAATCTGACCTCTTTCATCACTAAAGATGCCTCCTATTATATTAACAACCTTGATGCTTCCACCTCACTTTCCCTCATGCACCCATATTTCATAGATTGGTCTATTCAAAATCAAAGATCAGAGTTACCATTAGTCCAAAATGATTATGAGATTGGATGTTACTTCTATGCCATTGAACCTATAGTTAATTCTTCCACTAGCAAATCAGTTGTCAAAATGACTGAGATGGACATCCAATACCTCAATCGTAAAGTAAAGAGAAAAATGAAAAGGAAGCATTCAAATGGTGTAAACCACCTTGTGGTGGTATTTGAACCAAGAAAAAGTAAAAATAATGACATATATGAGGGTGAAAACCCTTCAAGGCACCTAAGGATGAGGTATTAGGCAGTCTCTCAAGCTACTTCTAGGATAGATCATCAATTCTGATAAAACCAATGCAGCCAATCAATCTTAGTACCACAAAATCTCCTAAGATCAGACATGTGGATCAATCCTGATCAGTAGAGGAAAAAGAATAGTTCACTCAGTTTTTCCAAGAAAAGAAGATCAATTTTGCACGAACTTATGCTAGCATGCTTGGGCTTGATACAGATCTCATTATGCACCATCTTTTTATAGCTCCTAGTGTCAAGCCTATTAAACACAAATTAATAAAGATGCATCCACATGTGGCCCTACTTATGAAAGATGAGTTAGAAAAACTCCTAAGGGCCAAATTCATTAGAGCTATTGCCTATGTCAAATGGATCTCGAATATTATCTCTATTTCCAAATCTATTCGTGTATGCATTGATTTTAGGGATTTAAATAAAGCATTCCCAAAGGATGACTTTCTACTACTAAACATAGATATGATAGTGGATATGACTGTGGGTTATGAAATGTACTCCCTTATGGATTGCTTTTTAGGCTATAATCAGATAAAAATTGCTCCTAAGGATTAAGAAAAAAAAAGATTTTGCATGTGCATGGGGAATCTTTTGGTAGAACGTCATGCCTTTTGGTCTCAAAAATGCAAGAGCTACCTATCAATGGGCTATAACCATGATCTTTCATGATATGATGTACACAAACATGTAATATTATGTTGATGACACCTTAGAAAAATCTAAACAAAGTCGCACTCACTTGGCTAACATTAGTCTAATACTAGACCATATGGAACAATTCAACTTAGGCTTAATCCAAATCAGTGTGCCTTTGGCATCACATCTAGGAAACTATTGGGGCACATTATCTTAGCTAAGGGAATAGAAGTTGATCTAGAAAAGGTACAAGTAATTATGGAGATGCCACCTCCTAAAAATATTAGCCAACTAAGAAGTCGACAAGGACACCTTCAGTATATTAAGAGGTTCATCTCTCAATTAGTTGATTGGTTACAACCTTCTAACAAAAATCTACACAAAGGACCAATGTGAATTTGGAATGAAGAATGTGAGAAAAGCTTGGCACAAATCAAATAATAGTTATTTAAGCCACCTATTCTCATGTTACCAATTCAAGGGAAACCATTGATCTTGTATATTTTAACTACAACAAATTTCCTAGGAGCTTTGTTAGCATAGCATGATTAAAATGGATAAGAAAGAGTCATATACCATATCATTCATACCTTAGTGGCTTATGAACTCAAGTATAATGATATTGAAAAAGATTGTATCATTGTAGTGTTTGCATCTCAAAAGCTTAGACATTGCATGCTTGTTCATACCACACAACTAGCTGCCAAAATTGATCCTTTAGAGTGTCTCCTAAGTAAGGTTGCACATACAGGTAGATTGGCAAAATGGATGATAATTATCTCTAGATTTGACATTCAATATGTTAAGCATAGGGCCATTAAGGGACAAGCAATTGCTAACCAGCTGGCTAAATTTCCCATCACAGATAATGCTCCTATGCAATTGACTTCCCAAATGCTTCCATCATGTACATTATAGACAAAACTTAGAAGATGTTTTTTGACGAGTCACATACTCAAAATAGTATTGGTGTTGAGATTCTCTTTGTTACAACTCATGGTCACACTATCCCAAAGTCATATAAACTATTTTTTCCACTCACAAACAATATAGCTAAATATGAAGCTTTACTTAATGGAATCAAGCTAGCTCTAGAATAAAGGATAACATAATTGCATGTCTATGGAGATTCTCAACTTTTCATCAACCAAGTGAAATTTGAGTACCAAACTAAAGATGGCAAGTTAGTACCTTATAAGAAGTTGATTGATACATTGAGGAATACTTCACATTTGTCACATTCCAGCAAATTCCTTGAGCAGAAAATAAAGTTGTTGATGCCATAGCTACTTTGGCGTCTATCCTACAACAACAAGAACATGAATTTTGCTTTGAGTTCCTAGTGGAAGAATTGTTTCATCCTACCTATGACTATCTCGATGATCAAGTAATATACACTATTGTTGATCATGAATCCTCTCATTATTCTACCATTTTCTCCTACTTGAATGATCTGATAATTTCTAAAAATCTTACACGCAATGAAAAATGCCAACTTATCTTTAATGCCTCTCAATACACCCTTGTCCCAAGTGACTTATATAGGAAGGGCTTATATGGAACACTCCTTAGGTGTTTGGAGATAGAAGAGCCTAAAAAGGGATTAGTTGAAGTCTATAACAACATTTGCGGGTCATACTCTAATGGCCTTGCACTTACTCAAAAATTGGTTAGGGTGGATTACTATTAGCTAACTATACAAGCTAATACTATCAAATATGTTAAATTGTGCATATAATATCAGTTACATGGAAATTTGATTCATTCTCTTGAACATGAACTCATTCCTTCCATCACACACTAGCCTTTCCAACAATGGGCCTTTGATCTGGTTGGTAAGATCCATCCTAGTTCATCTAGTAGACATAATTTCATAATCATAGCAACTAAGTATTTTACAAAATGGGTTGAAGTTTTTTTTTTTTTTACTACAACAAGGAAACATGTTTCCATGTTCATACTTAATCACATCATTTTTGGCTATGGTATCTCTTCTTCCATAGTTATTGACAATGGGGGGCAGTTTAAAAATAAAGACCTAAGATAACTTTGCAAAAGGTTTAAAATCAAACAACATTGGCCCTCAATATACTACCCTAAGGGAATGGCCAAGTTGAGGCCTCAAACAAAACATTGTTGAAAGCATTGCATAGAATAGTTCTTAAATCAGGTAGAGATTGGCAACTACAGATCAATCCAACATTATGGACCTATAGAACAACCATACAAACTCCCACTGGGGCTACGCCCTTTTCACTAGGCTATGGTTCTAAAGTTGTCCTTCCTCTAGAAGTCAAGGTTCCCTCTCTGTGAGTCTCTTTATGTGGACTAATCACTAATGAGGACCATGGGGTCATGTGAGTTCATGAACTGGAAACCTTAGATGAGTGTTTAAAGGTCGCTTTTGATCACATGTGAGCTTATCAAAAGAGAATATCTACCAGTTATAATAATAAGGTCCATCTGTGTGAATTGCAGGTGGTTGAGATTTTTCTTTGAGAAAACCCTAAGAATCAACAAAACAAAGAGGAGAAGGTTAAGTTTGAGCCTAATTGGTTGGGTCCATACATTGTTACTGTAACATTTAGGTCTAAAGGATAGCTCTTCAAGCCTACCAATATTGTCCTATTGAAGAAATTCTATGCCTAATGATTCTATGGATCATCTATTTGTACATACTTTATGATCCTGAAAAAATCCCAAAAAATCATATACGATGCTGAAAAAAATCCTAAAAATTACAAAATTTCTTGAAAATTGTTCCAAGGGCGAAAACCTTAAAACATGCACTACTTGAGACCCTTTACACCTATGTCTATCAATTTTGCTTGGTGCTCATTTGCTTCACTTTACCTCACCTAGCTTGGAACTTACTCTTGCATCTAGGTCTAGGGGGCACAATTATTTAGCTTATCAGGGTCTCTTCATGCACTGGTACTTCTCTGGTAAGCTTCTCCAACAACATTTCTCAAGACTTCCCCTTGACATCGAGTCTTTCTAAGAAATTTTTGGATACCTTAGTTATAGTCAAGGATTCTATGATATTTCTCATTATTAGATATAGGTCGTAAAAGAGATTGTCATGCGACTTATACACATGCACACAAGCATTAAACTTGTTGAGACTTTATTGAATTTTACTTTCTTTGTGTGCTACTTGCGATGATTTATTTTTTGAGAGCTCCCTCCCTAATAGTCTCTCAAGGATGTCATGCACTCAAAGACGGGGGGCATGGGGCATGTTTACTTGTTTTCTACTTGTGGGTATACTTTTTTGATCTAAAGTGCTATTAGCATTCATTTTTGTCCTACTTGACATTTTGGAAAGACAATGTATTATCATTGTCTATTTTTGCAAGACTGCACTTAGGGGTAATCCTAGCACTTATGCCTTAATACAGGGGTAATCTTAGTATACCAAATGTAGGGAATCTAACTACCTTATTCATCTTGACTTACATGTATTTCATGCTTAGGTTGGATTCCCACATAGCTATCCGATAAAGATCACATTCATATCCTCATAGTTATACTAGTGAGCATTGTAAGATCCTCTGATGTCCCTAATAAAGTTCAATAATGAAATTAGAGTCTAAAATTTATGTGTCCCTTGTGAGAAAACCTCTTTGCATACTAGTTTTAATTTTTGGATCATTCTAGCTTAGTCTTGCATCTTGCATATGGAGAAAGATTTCACTTCATCTTTCATGGACACACCAACTAATTGTGTTCATTTCTTCTCATTCCTCATTGATCATATATGTTGCTCCTCGTTGATCATGTCCACTCAATGCTTCTTCTATACTTGTCATCACAGGAGGTTAATCTCTTCCTCATATCTCATCTATCTAAGTATCATATTTTCAAAACATGAGCATAGATAAGCTTGAGCATACATGAGAAAAATTATATGGAAACATAAGAAAAATTGTTGAAACATCCATACAAATCCATAACATGAGCATGAAAAGAGACAAGTACATAGATAAATATCAAATCCAATATCGCATATATCTCAAGATGAATCAAAGTACATATACATGTGTGATCCAAAAATATGGATAACTCTCTCAAAATACATATACATCAAAGTGTCACAAGGACATCAACCTAGACCTAGTCCTAGACCTAATATTGACTCTTGCCCTTTATGGGTCGATGATAGTCATGGTGAATTAGCTTGTCTCTTATCTAATAGCTATACCATTCCCTCTTATCTACCCACTCACTTAGAGTAGCCTAGTAGTCCTTGTCCTAGAGGTACCATGGCTATGTATGTAGCATAATAATAGGCTACTCTCACAACATGATTCTTGGCCTCCTTTCTCATTGTATCTCTCTCCCTCTAGAACTCATCACTACATGCACACTTGTCAATGATTTGTTGGTCTTGCACAACAATGGCAATTTGTGCTTGTTGAACCTCCACCTCTAGTGCCCAAATTTGAACATCCCTCAGATTCTCTCCATCTCCCCCTATAGGCTTCTCCCACCTAGGCTTAGCCCTCTCCACCCATTGATGCCTAATGAGTCTGTCTCCCTCCTCATCCTCCATCTCCTCCTCCTCAGACTCCTCCCTCACAGCCTAGCTTTGCAACCATGTCTAACTAACTAAAGCTCCTAGGAGATGTCCCCAACCTCCTTTGTCTAACCCCTCTATCCCTGCCTCTTCTATCTTTACCATCCCCTCTTTGTCCTCCTACCTAAGGTAAAGCATCTTGTATCATAAACTAGGGAAATGGGTGTCTCTGCATCTCATAGAGGTATGTTGGATATACCCCTACATCTACAACATCAAGAATGTAGTCCAATACCTCCTATTGTAGTTTTGTAGTATCCCTCAAGATTGCTTGATAATCTAACATGGGTAACCACCCCTAACTCTCCTCACCCTTGAATTGGGCATATATCATGGTCTTTTTAGATATGCATGGTCAGCACCTAAACTATCTCCATACCTGACTGATATTGAATCACTCAACAATCTCTAAGTGTATGTTGATGAGTGGTCTTTTATAAAAACATTTAATCTAACTCATCATCAACATCCACCCATCTCATATAGAGTTGATAGGGTCTCCACTCAAATGAAGACAACCCATCAAAAAATCTATGACGATATGTCAAATCACCAATATGAGACTTTGGGATACAACCAATGTATCTATAGATGAATGGATTCCTTTTCTCTCATGGTTGTACCCATGGTTGCACCGCCACTATATGCTCCCATGCCCAAATCTAGGCCAAAATTGTTCCACGAGCCCATGTCCTCCCATCTTGATACATACCCCATCCTTCGAGTTCATCCTACCAAATATTCTACCAATCGACCCTAGCCCAAAGGGAAGCCCTTCTAGTTCATGTCTGTCACCAAGGCCTAGGCTACCAAAGAACATTTGAGGTAGGCTATGGGATACTAATCCCCATACTCTTCTACCAATCACTACCAACTAATATATCTATCTAGGATGGTGACATCCTCAAAAAGCTCCTACACTACTATTCTCCCCTCTATCAAGGTCTAATTGTAATACACTTGTAACACGAAATGCTCTTGTTTAGCACTCATCGCATAGAAATCATGACCTAAAAGCAAGAAACTTAAAGCATATCTATCATACATACTGGTCACCATGGCATGGTACTTGAAAGATATGTTACACATCCTCAAGTGTGATGGTAGCCTCTCTAGTAGGCAAGTGAAATGTGTTATGCTCATTGTACCACCTCTCTACCAGGGTTGTAAGAAGGTTGTGGTTTCCCCGAATATGGGGCAACCACAATAGCCAACCAAAACCCATGGTCTCTAATACCTCTCTATCCTTAGCGTTGAGGTAATGTACAACTTACAACCACACCACCTTGGGGGGCCTAACGATTAAAGTGGGAAAAAACAATCAAACCAAAGAGAAAATTAGTGTAATATGAATCATGATGGATCAAATAAAGTTGTAAGCATCTAAGAAAGTAATAAATCAAAAGCAACATGATTAAATTTATCCTTACAACATGTGAAATTGTTCAAAAATTAACTATGTGATACTTTCTATAATAGTCATGTGATACTTCTGACTGATCATGTATCGTGATACTTTTCATAATAGGGGTGTGATACTTTTTAATTGTGTGATACTTTGCATGGTGCCATGTGACTCATGCGTAGCCCCCATATGACACTATATCTAATACCTGTGCGATGTAATTTCATTGTCAAAAGTATTGTGCAACATTTTGCATAATAGGCATGTGATACTTTAAAATTATTGCATGATAGTTTAAAAGTATCACATGATACTTCACAGAAAACTAATAAAAAGCACATAAAATGTGCCAAATATATGCAAAAAATAAATGAAAAGCTCAAAAACTATGATGACTTACTGGGGCACCATACTGTGGAGGGTGGTTTTTGTAAGAATTTTGCTTAGGCTAGAATTCACCCAAGAACTAAAGAACTCAACACAAGCACACAGTAGACCAAAATAGATAGAGTATGATCAAAATGATGATATTCATTCAATAATTGCTTCAGAGTACACTAGGGGTGCCTAAATATAAAGGCCTCAGGAGAGCTTCTAGAATGCATAGAAGTCAGCATCATGATATGTCATACAATTAGGCACATGTCCACCAGATATGGATTATCCTCCATTAAGCACGGGATTAAGTGTGATGATGTGAGGATAAGCCTACAATGGTGTAGCACACAAATCAGTGGTGTAGACAACATGTGCTAAATGAGGAGTGCGGATAACTATGTTGTCATCATGACAACTTAGTGAATGATGCATACTCTTGTGTTGTAGACACCATGTGCATAATTAGAGTTTCATAACTCAATGAGAGTACACAAACTCCTAAGTGTCTCACCTAAAATAATAATAAAATAATGCAAAATAATTAAATAATGCATTAACCTAAGCAAAACATAAGTGTAATAAGTAAATACTTATTTACACCAACACCCCCCCTTAAGTGCAACTTAGGGGAATGCCCTTAAGTTTACAAAATCTAGGATGATATTTCGAATGGGTCCCGGCTACTAAGCCATGTTAGGTACCCATGTACATAATGATATGCAATCTCCCATAAAGCGGGGAAAAAGGGAAAACCTCATGGGAAAAACCCTCCCCCAAAAAGAGAGATAAAAGAGGATGAATGGATGGATGCAGTAATCAAGACCCCCTCATTATGACATACATCCAATATATACATAAGAGAATGATGAGAAGAGGAAGAGAGATAGGATGGGCTCCACCCCCCCAAAGAAGAATGTCGAACAGTGACTACTCCGATGAAGAAGCTGATCCAAGACTACAGAATGGTGTTCCTCGCCTTAGGAAGAAACAATGCCAAGGGTACAAATGAGATGCTTCCACTATGTGTGGAAAGAATCCCATGGATAAGTGATGTCTCTGAAACCTGCTCAACTGGCTAAAGAACCTGTCCCAAAGAACTGTCTATCTCTGTAACTGATGAAGAACCCTGTTGCATTTGTTGATCATAAGTTTCCACAATCACTTCAACCTGTGATGATTGATCATGTAGAGAATGAACAAAAGAGTCTGGAACCCTTGTGACAACTGAAGAAGGAGCTTCTGCATCAAGAAGACGAGGCAGAGCATGAATACTATCCCCCAAACCTATCACTAAACCTGTATCTGGAAGACTAGATGTACCCTATTGTTCTGGACCTATCACTATGGCGATGTATGCATGCAGACTGAACTAATAAAGTGACCTCTCACTGTATCTGTCGACAGAACCCCATGTGTCTGAATCTATTGAAGCACTATCGTTGGAATCACTATCAGTGTCCACACTGTATGATCTGCGAAGAGGACATCTGGCCAAGCAGTGTTGCAAGGCTCATTTGTTTTAAAACTACGAGCACTTCAATTTAAAAAGAACTTAATATGTTACTCCCACAAATGTGGGACTAAATTTTCATATATCCACCGGTGACAAACATTTCCTAGCATGCTACACAGAATCCAACGTCGAAAATTTAGACTATGGCCGCTCACCATTCTCAGACATATGGCCTCATTACTATCCAACACGTGGAAAACTATAAACCCAGTCAACACCCATGTCAAATACAATCAGCAGCCACTATACCTACCAACTCATCCACCACGTCATCCCCGTCAGGGCACGACAGCCAATTTCATACATTTTTATACTAAGTGACGTCAAATCCGTACATGTTGACTAAAGAACTCAACACAACACGCTAACTAAATCCTCTTTATCTCTCTTTTTGGGGGAGGGTTTTTCCCATGAGGTTTTCCCTCTTTCCCCACTTTATGGAAGATTGCATATCATTATGTATATGGGTACCTAACATGGCCCTAGTAGCTGGGACCCATCCTGCATATCATCCTAGATTTTGTAAGCTTAAGGGCATTCCCCTAAGTTGCACTTAAGGGGGGGTGTTGGCGTAAATAAGTATTCACTTATTACACTTACTTAAGTTTTACTTAGGTTAATGCATTATTTTATTATTATTTTAGGTGAGACACTTAGGAGTTTGTGAACTCTCATTGAGTTACGCAACTCTAATTATGCAAATGGTGTCTACAACACAAGAGTATACATCATTCACTAAGTTTTCATGATGACAACACAGTTATCTGCACTCCTCATTTAGCACATGTTGTCTACACCACTGATTTGCATGCTACACCATTGTAGGCTTATCCTCACATCATCGCACTTAATCCTGTGCTTAATGGAGGATAATCCATATCTGGTGGACATGTGCCTGATTGTATTCAACATATCATGATGCTGACTTCTATGCATTCTAGAAGCTCTCCTAAGGCCTTTATATTTAGGTACTCCTAGTGTACTCTTGAATCCAGTTTTTGAATGAATATCGTCATTCTGATCATACACTGTCTATTTTGGTCTACTGTGTGCTTGTGTTGAGTTCTTTAGTTCTTGGGTGAATTCTGGCCTAAGCCAAATTCTTACCTGTCGAAGCTATTACTATCTCTCTCAGATCACTCAAAACTCTCAAATTCACAAAAGACAAAATAAGTTGAAAATGACCCTTAGACCCCTTATATAGTCCTTTGACTCAATTTTGACACTAAAAATCCATGAAAATTACACCCCTAGCTAATTTTGACATCTTGTATCCATTTTTAGGATCAAAATTAAAATTTGAGTTCATCTTGATGGTCAAAATCACATCTTAAAATTTAGTTTTCTTCTATGTTATTACCTGACCTTTTGAGGTCTAATCTTTGAATCTTCATTGGGACATTCATCATTTCTTCATTTATTCAACATTCCCACACTCAATTCATTTCATTTCACTTCTATATCATCCTTCTACTTGATTTGACTTAAGTTTCATACTTTGTCCTTCTTGGTCAACTCTAGGTCAAACTAGGGCATTCAATCTCTCCTTTGAGTACACTAGGAGTACCTGGATTCATTAAATAATGCATTAACCTAAGTAAAACTTAAGTAAGTGTAATAAGTAAATACTTATTTACACCAACAGTTTTGCAACTGGTTGTGCTCGAATCAGTGTTAATCAGTCAATTAGAATACCTGTCGAAGCTATTATTATCTCTCTCAGATCACTCAAAACTCTCAAATTCACAAAAGACAAAATGAGTTGAAAATGACCCTTAGACCCCTTATATAGTCCTTTGACTCAATTTTGACACTAAAAATCCATGAAAATTACACCCCTAGCTAATTTTGACATCTTGTATCCATTTTCAAGATCAAAATTAAAATTTGAGTTCATCTTGATGGTCAAAATCACATCTTAAAATTTTGTTTTCTTCTATGTTATTACCTGACCTTTTGAGGTCTAATCTTTGAATCTTCATTGGGACATCATCATTTCTTCATTTATTCAACATTCCCACACTCAATTCATTTCATTTCACTTCTATATCATCCTTCTACTTGATTTGACTTAGTTTTCATACTTTGTCCTTCTTGGTCAACTCTAGGTCAAACTAGGGCATTCAATCTCTCCTTTGTGGTCACTCCTAGATTTTATCACATATTTGTCATCATGAACCTTTCTTTATCTCAATTTGGCCATATCTTGCTCATTTTTTCATCCCCTATACCTCACTTTGATTTCAATCTCAAGGGGGCGGGAATATTCTATCATATTCTACAACTTGCTTGCTTGCTATGGTTATCTATTTTTTAGGAGCATATGCTTGACCTTTCCATTTGCTCTTGATATATCTAATTTTCTTGATATTAGTACTCCTCTTGAGTTCTAATATCATCTCTTTCTCCTAGTGTTCAATATTGTCACTACCAAACTATGCATTCAGGATTTGCCATCTCACTTTGCATTTCATTCTTTGGAATCAGATCTCTCTATCTACTTTTCCTACTTGGCTTCTTCATTCTTTAACGTAATGTGTTCCCAGATCAATCACACATTAGTCAAAGAGGGGAAAATGTAATCACCCAAAAATGGTCACCTAGACTATTAGCCCCATTTTCAGCATTTTGGCTAAATTATTTAATTATTTGTTTATGCCAAATCTTTAAAAAATTAATTTATCTAATTTTATTCTATAGTTTGACCACTATATCCTAAGTTCATATTTAATTAAAAGGAACATGTCCCACTTTATTTAAATAAAAGACACCTTTCACCCTCTTATCCTAAGTTGCACGCATAAAGTATTTTCCCCAATTTAAAACTAAAATAGAAGACTTTTTGTCTCACATGGAGATGTAAAAGTCAACTCTTTTTCATTGGTGGAACTGATCTTGCATGTGGATCATGATAAAAGTCAACCCCCGCCCTTGATCATTCGTCTCTTGATCTTGATCTCAATTGTTCGTACATCTTTAAAAGGGAGAGTTCACTCCTCTTCTAAGGATCCCAATTTTGAGCTATTGTTATGTTGTAGGTTTACTTACATGCTTTCTTGGAGTGTTTGTGAAGAACTTCTATATTCTCGCTCATTCATTCTTGCATCATCGTACTTTTTTAGTTTCATTTGCATTATCTTAGTTTCCTTATGCAATATAATAGCTCACATAGCTTAATTATAATGGTTTTGTAATACTCTCATGTTGCTAGTATAGTTGTGTTTTGCATTCCATTTTGCATAGTTACATTTGCATTGCATTTCCATGGAAGCTCTTTGACACCAACACTCTTGTTTTCTGTCTTAGAATCTCCCATCTCATGGTTTATTTGCAAGGGGTTGCATTACTTAGGCTTAGTTGAGAGCCATATCATTTTTCTTTGCATCCCTTTTCACTCCATGACTAGGAAGCTCTAAGCCATCATCCAAGCTTTCCAATCTATGGGATTCCTTGGATAGAATGGTTTAGAGGAGTACACAATTTGAATACACAACTAAAAAAATTCTCAAAATTACCATAAGAGAATGCTCTTCATTTTCTCTACCTCAAATTATTTTGACAATATTTTTTGCAAGAATCATAAACCTCTACAAGTTATAGGTCAAAAACCAAGTCTGCCACCCTACAACCAATCTGATTAGGGTTCTCCATAATCCTAAGACTTCACAAGGAAATAAACCTTCACTCTAATACTACCTAACACAAGGTAGAATGGGAATGGTTTGAGAAATCACTCTTTACACACCCTGCTAGAGTTATAAACAATAGTACAACACAAATATAAAACAACAACCAATGTAGTATGCTAGGCATAAGTCCTTTTGTTTCAGCCATTACAATAGAATTATAATGAGCAATCTTATAAATTCATGCTTATATAATCCAATTCTCTCTCTCCATTCCTAACTACTTTAATTACATCCTAGACCACAAAAAAATATAGCCATTAGGACACATAGGTCAACTAACAGATATAATTATTACAAAATATAGTTCTTGCCCCAAAGAGAAACTAGTGACCACACAAATAAGAAAACCAACACCTATTAACATAAGGATAGGTCCATACATGATCCAAGAAGAGGTCCCCAAAGCCATGTGACATCTCTTAACCATATGAGCTTCACTAAAGCTAAATTTTGTATGTTACTCAATATGCCAATAAAGAAAAAGCCTCGAGCATAGATGAAATGATAACTTCCACAAACGATGCAATCAAATTATTCAAATAAAAGGAAAGGATCCATGATAGTTCCACATTAAGGAACCAACTTTGTAGAAGAAACAACTACTAACAACAAGGGTTGCCCCACAAAATAATAAATTGGAACATAATAAAGGAAAATAGTTTTGGTTGATGCAAGATTTCCCAAGAATCCAAGATTCTCTTGCATCAATTATGGATGAAGAAGTCTTTAAAGAATATAGAGATCAATTTTTCTAATCCAATTCCTATTGTATGATATGCTACGAATTTTATTTCTATGTTAAAGAATCTAATAATGGAGTGCAAAATAAAACACATTATGTTTTTTATTTTTTTTAAGTTTATTAAAGAGAAAGTTGAGGCTTGAGAGGATAAGTTGAAGTATGTACTAACAAAGGAGAATATCAGAGACATAATCAAAAAACCCTTGTCTAAGGATACTTTTGAGTATCTTAGAGGGAAGGTAAGCATTATGCCCCTTTCTAGTGCTTGTTAGTTTGCATCAGTATGTGCATTGGTCTAGTATTTTTACACATTTATATATTTCTAGATCAATGTTGATGTTCTTCCTCTTAGTGGAATAAGAATATGTTCAAAAAGAGGAATAATTTTCTTCTAGGCCCTTTTTCATTGTTGTCAAGGGGGGGAGTATTTGGAGAGTTCTCACAACCTTCTTTCTGTTTTTGTTATGAATGATTTTTTCCACTAATGACAAAGGGGGGTATTGTTAGACGAGGAGATTGATTATTTGTATTGATTCCAACATCCTTATCTCAACC
Source organism: Cupressus sempervirens (assembly GCA_028749045.1). Lineage (NCBI taxonomy): Eukaryota > Viridiplantae > Streptophyta > Pinopsida > Cupressales > Cupressaceae > Cupressus > Cupressus sempervirens. The sequence continues at coordinate 467,454,880 of CM053785.1, read as the reverse complement.
TCTAGTTTTTGATAGATGGTACCAATAATTGTTTCTTGTTTGGTGTATGGGGTGTTTGTGGTTGTATATTGCATTTCTTTCACCAATTGCATGCATTGGGTGATGTGTAGTATCATTGGACACACATTAATTATTTTACCATTTTATACCCAGTGTTGGTTTGTATCATTATGATGATCGCATTTTTGAGTTGATTTTTGTGATGTGTGTGGTTATATTTTGGTTGTAGCAATTGTTCCTAGGATTTTCAATCATAACAATTGGTACTAGTAATCATTATGGTGTATTTTTTTGTTTGAAGATTTTGGCATTTCTCAAGGAGGTGTGACCTATCTCATGTCTATTAGAGGCAACCAATTTGTGGCATGCATCCATTATATATATAATATCATTTCAAGAGGTATGTATGCAAGTCCATGTATTCACATTTTAAAATTTAATTAATGTGATTATGTTTCTTATATGTGAGCTATATGTGGTGGTAGCGTGAACTTGCTCATTTAGATGATTTGAGGAGGTAGAAATAGTTGTTTTCTGGAATTGCACAAGCTCAATAACTTTATTTTGTGGTAGTTCATACTTAATATGTTATGTAATAGACATAAGTCTCTTCGAAGTGAGCCTTATTCTATCACTAGTAAGCCTTATTATTTTTCTAGGGTGTGGCCATACTAACAGTAAAACCTATTAGTAGAAACCTTTCATATTGTTGTCAAGATTTTGGGAAGTTATCCTTGTTGTAAAAAATCATATTAATTGGTGTTAGGATAATCAATGCACCTTAATCAACATTTCTCATTTCATGAGAATTAGCTTCTCTATGTTTTTTTCCTAGTTTTGGTTTTCCATGTAAATCTTGGTGTTGATTTTGTTTGTGTTTTTGTGCTTTTATTCTTATCTTTATAGTGGTGATTCATTATGTTGCAACTGATAGATATTAAGTGGTGGTCATTGATTATTAAGTATCAATTGACAAATAAAAAGTTCTTATAAGTGTGCAAGAATAATTGGTTCACCCCTTTAGTCATTTGGCATGTTTAATATCATCTTTAGAACTCATTTTGATCCAATCTCTTAGTGACACTAACCATTTGGCCTCCTCTATCTTATATTTTTAGCAATTGTCCCCCAATTGGGTCACTAACTTCTTACCACTCTTTTTGTATGTCTTCATCCCATTTTGTAAAACATGTATCTTGATTTAGAATACATTTCACATTTTCTACCTCTTATATGGCCACTTTAATTTTTTATTACTTTCTCTTCATTCATCATGTGATCTTTAAAAATGTTATAGATTATCTCTTTCCATGAGTGCCACATAGTAAGGGATAGATAAATTACCTAAAGATTAACCCAAAGTAACTTTCTTTTATGGTTTGGCTAGAGCTTGGTAAACTTTAAAGTATCCTTTATATGCACCCACAAAACCCAATTTGTGAATGTAATTATTTAACATTGAAATGGACATACTCAATAGAATATGCAAATATAGGGCTTCCACTTAACACTAACATTGAATACAAGAGAAAGAGGGGCTTCCAAGAATAACTCTCAACATGACCTATATTAGATTAGTGAAACCTAAGTGTGACAAGGGGTGCAATGTTAAAACCAAGTTATATCAAGTATAATAGTAATACCTTTTTTATGCAATGTAAATTTTATTAAAGATATGTAAGATAAATGTGCAATTGAGGTTTTGATATAAAGAGAAGTGTAAGAGGTGTCTAGGTGCTAAATATGAGCAATCAACCCAATTAAGATATGAAAATAGGTCTACACTAAATGATGAAATAAATGATAAAGTACTCACCTTGAAATGTGTAGAGGAATATACATTTTCACTCTAAAAATTATAGATCTGAGACTGTGAGGGAAATTTTGACTATAGATTCACAACCACAAAAAAGAAAAAAAGAAAAAAACCCCAAAAAATAGTATTTTTCTCTGAGCTCCAATAACACATTGACTCGGTACCACACATTTTGGATGCTTTGCCACGAAGTCACCATGTTCTTGAAACACGGTAGCAACTTTGACACAACGTTTGTAGAAATGTTTCAGTGAATGTTTTTCAAGTTTGTTGTTGTAATTCATCTATTTTGCTCCCACACACATAAAAATATTTTTTTTTTTGGGTGGATAAAGGCTTGCCTTAGTCAAGCCCTAGATTGATTAATCAACTTTGAAATTGAAATGTAAATGTGCAAAGGAAAGTAAGACAAATGTAAATATTCACCTTGCATATAGAAATCATTGTCAATAAGGATTTCCAATGCTTGTATGTTGTAGTTGTTAAATTTACAACAAAGGCTGTAGGAAATATCCACAAATGCATAAATCTACAAAAACCACATTATGGATCCATGGATGTAAATGTGCATCATGAAGGATATGATGAATTCCTCAATGTAGATGTCCTCCCTTGATGGTCATCAAAATTCTAGATCTTGAAGAGGAAATTCTCATAAAGGATCCTTGAATCTTTGAATGCTTGAAGGAATTTTTCTTGCTTAAGTACTTAAACTTGCACATGTGATTTCTATAATGATTATGGATAGATTTTGTATCACAAAATTGAAGTTCCTAGACTTTATTTTATACTATTTTTTTAGCACAAAAATAAATCAAGTCGATGAGACTACCTGATTATTAAATTTAAAACTCTGAGACAAAACTAATCCCAGGATTTAAAATTGCAAGGGAATAATTCAACCTATGTCAACTTGGTCTAGGGTTGGCCTAGAGGGATCCAACCTTGAGGAGTGCATTGGTATAAGTGAAAAATGTGGAGAAGACCAAGAGAAAGAGATGATCAAGCACAAATCCATCCATGGTCTATAAGGTCGCTAAATGGCATGAGCTAAAAGGTCTTGAATAAGGAGTGTATCAATTTAAAATATGATACAATAATATGGGGAAATAAGGCCCACTAGCTTGTGCATGCAAACTAGGAAACAGTAAATATCTCTAGTTTGATTATATTAGGAAGGAGAGTGCTCTACTTGGCTCAAGATATTAGGCACAAAGTGTATTCGGTACTTCTCTATATGGATTTTAGAATAATACTTCTACTATGTAGAATTAAAAAGGAAGGTATGACCAAAAGATTAAAAAATGATGGTTTTCAACTCTAAAGGATAAAATAGGATGTACTACCCCTTCACAATTGGTAATCAAGGGGAAGAACCAAACCCACAAAGTACAGTTCACAAATTATAGTAAGGGAAAAGAGCTAAAGCATGCAACCTCAACCTTCCAAGTTCAATGAGCTCTCCTTGGTTTCGGTCCCCAAGTTATGAAGATGTAATAAAATGTATAAGAATATAATATATAGAGGAATAAAGTAAGATATAGAAATTTAAAAATATGGAAATATTCTCACCAAGATACAAAGCTGAAAATATCATATCAAATTGTGTCCAAACCTGAAACTGCCAGAGATCTACATTATAGATCATTAGATCCATAGATCAAGAAAATAGGAAGGCGTAAGGATAGGTATGAATTCTTGGGTCCAAGTCAAGATAAGGTAAAGGATGAGATAGGCTCATTCTCAAGATGGGGTAAAGGTCAAGGTCAACCTTGGCCTGAGTAGAAACTAGGACCTGAAAACTAATATTCTACAAAAATTGAGAGTTTGAAGGTCTCTAGACAAGGACAACTAGGAGGTTAGGGATGACCTAAGTAAGGGATGAAGTTGTCTTTTACCTGATTTGTACAAAATTATGAGATATGAAGGTTTGAATGCAACTTGAAACCTTAGATCTGAAAATCTGTTCCACACATGTATAATTATTGTGACAAGGTAGATCTCCTCCTTAATGACCAAACTCCATAATGAAGCTATATACAGGAGGAAGAATGTATGAGAATTATTGAAGATGTTGAATACTTGAATGAAGTGTGTCTTGATTGCTTGATTTCTTGAGAATTCCTTGAATCCACATTGAGATATTGATCATAGGTAGTTTTTGTGAAGATGATATGCTCAAATGAGGGGAGAAGGCTTCCTTTTATAGAAATTTTAGAGAAAAACCCCGAGAAGGGTCAACTTAGGAAGGCCGAAAAAATAATATTCAACATTAGGCCCCAAATTTCTTCAGATAAAATACTAGCATAAATTAAGACCTCTTCCTTTACCACCTAGGTAAGGGATGACCTCATCCCTTACCCTAGGTAAGGTACAACTTCATCCTTGGCCTAAAGGTGGTAGGGCCTAGAAATGAGCTCTAGATGTAAGAAATATTATAAGGTCAAAGAAAAATGGTGACATATGTAGGGAACATGGTTGGAAGTGTATTTAAAGCATGATTTATATGATTGGGGGAATAAATGAGAAGCCATGCATAGAGCTTGGAGCTAATATAGAGTTTTGAGAAAAATTAGAAGAAGAAAGGACCTTGATTTGATTAATTAACTACAAAAGGAGGTCCTTATGTACCTAACCACATTAAGGAGGGCTAAAAGGTTTTAAATGAAAGTTCTTCATTTTTATCAACTGAGGATGCAACATGAAAGAGTAAGAAGATATTACAATATTGAAATATGAGATTATTTTAGTACAAGTAATTCCATGGGGGGTCAATTACAATGCCCCTTTTTATCTAGATAATATGTGACTTGTCGTTAACCCATTTTTCATAGTCTTGGGGGCTAACTTAGGACTTTAGAAGGGTTATGAGATTATTTAGCTTATTAAATACTTTTTTGAACCAAATAAAGTTAAGTTGTTGAAATTTTAAAGAGTCTTACTAGTTTTAGTAAGACAACAAGGATTTGATGTGATACGATTCGTCAAGCCCTCTTTCCAATGAGCTATCATATATTGGATTTCCAGATCATTTGATATATTATATTAAAGTTTTAAAATATTATTATAAAATGACCATCTAAATTATATATTATTAAAAAATCCCTAGGAAAAAAGGAAAAAGGAGAATCGATGTCATAGATCAAATATATATGCTAGAAAAGGATAATTGTCTTCCTAGATAAAATATACATTTGCACATTTTGAAAACTGATAGGGATATGCTCAATATGATATTGAAAGGTTGGATATGAATTTAAAACTTTTGGTGGGATTGTGGAGTTGTATTTTTGCAAGAGGGTTTTCTGGGCATTTATCTTCATTGCTATAATCTTCCTTACTCTTGTAATGGTATCACCTTAAATTGGAATCACTTCATTTTAATGATGGTTTGGCACCTATTTAATGTGAGATCATCATCTCCTTCCATCTCTATTCTTTTCTTCTATTTTGTTCTCCTTTCTCTTGAGTAGAATTGGGGTAAGACCTAATTGATACTCTTTAAAGCTCCTATGTTCATCACAGAAAGCTCAAGATATGATCTATCCACCTAGGCCTTTCCTTTCTTTCATCCAATCACTCAAAATCTCTTATCCTCACAAAATGGCTATATCTTGGATTATGTACCTGAATTCTAGGATAGAAGACCCATTTTAGGATCCCATAGGAATCTTGCAGATTTTGGACCATGGTGGACAGGGATGCAGTGTGCTCTTGTCCAATAAAGGATGTAATACACCCATGATAAGCTAATTAGGAATGTAATGTGTCCCTGTTTGGGCCCTATTTTGGGTCTATTGCTTGGGTCCCATGCGTAGATAGTTTCAAGGTGTTAGCTTCTAGGTGATTTGACCTATGGGAATTAGTCAATTCTAATCCCTTTATAAACCCCTTCATTTTCTCCATTTCATCCATCTACAATTCATTACTTATACTCTCATGTGCACTAGCACTCAAGTATTCAAGTTTTCAAAATTTCAAGTATTCAAGCATCCTTAAAGCAATTCCTTCATTGAAGACCAAGGATTCAAGCATTCAAATAATTGAAGAAGTTTATCTTCAAGATCTCCATCAATCCATTCAAGATCATTTTTTGTATCTTCTACATCTATATATCTTCATCGTCTTGATCCAAATCGATTGGCGAAGTAAGCACACTACAATTGATTCAAGAGATCCAATTATTGTAAGGTGAATTCATATATTTACTTTACATTTATTTTGTAATTAAATTATTTCAATTCAAGTTTAATTCCTAAACTTGGGTTTGACAAATGAAAACCCCCATTAACAAAAAAAAGTTATTTTTTTTGTTGCAGGTTGTAGATCTCGGATTAGCAAACAAGTTGTAGATTCAAATAACCTTTTCAACTTTCTTCAGAAATAAAAAATTAGAAGCAACATTACACATAGTTTTACAGGGTCACACAAGGTCACCCTTGTCTATAGAAGCCACCCCTATCAAATCAAAACATAATTTATAAGCTTCATAGATTTCAACTTTTCAGTTATGGATATGGTGTTATTTATTAGTTATGAGAAGCACAACAAGAATAAAATCTTATCTAAAAGGTTTGTGTATTTTAATTATTTTATTTATATATTTATCCCTACCTCAAATTATCTCATAGGGATCTCAAGGACTTTGTTATCTTACCCCTCATTCTAACCTACTAGAACTAGCTTGCATTGACACTCCTTTCTCACTTGGCTGGCACTAATCTTTTCTAGATCCAATCCCTTGGAATTGAGATTAAAAGCATCAATTTCCTTGACTCCCACTTTGAGTTGTGCAAGTGCAACCATTTTATGAACTTGGGGTTATATTTTTTTTATTCACATGCCCCCCTTAAAATCTTTGGTGAACTCGACTTGTGTCCCCTTTTCTATTTTGAGTTTAATTGTTCTTAACCTTTATTTTGTGGTCTTAGATCTCTCTTTGCATGTTTTGTATAAACATTAGATTATATTGTATGCTTTGTGATTTAGTTAATATCATAAGGTTGGATTTATTTTATCTTATTTCTCTATTTAGTGTATGAGCTTTATTACCTTAAGTCCTACTTATATTATTCACGTTAACAGAAGTCATAGACTCATGGCTCATTTTGATCAAGATTTCTCTTCTCCTCTCTTGAGGAACCTTAGTGATCCTATTGTTTCTCATGATCGTAATCCTTCTATGGAGCATGAATCTCCCGACTCATCTTATGATGAGGATGAGGCCATAAGGGTTCCTCCTAAACAAATTGATAAGATTGCTACTAAGATTGATGAAATGCATGATTGGCTTCTTCAAGAGAATCACAATACCGGTACTATTGTTTCTTTTGATGTTATTAAGAAAGTGATATGTAATGATAAAATTGTTGCTAATCTATTGTGTGGTCTTAAAAACCTTGTCCATTCTCATGTTAAGCCTTTGGCTTAAGCTACATCTAAAACAAGGATGGCTCCACCTATTAATACTCTTGAACCTGTCTTGCCTATTTCAACACCTATTTCTAGCATTTATACTTATGTTTTTTCCTACTATAACTACTTTTGTTCAAACATCTAAAGCTCCTATTAGTAGTCTTTCTATTCCTTTTTGTGTGAATGTTTCACCTTCTTCATTTCCTACTTCACAACCTTCATCCAATAGTGTTCCTTCCACTTATCCTAATCCTTCTATTACGATTCCTTGTGTCCCACATGTAGTGCCTTCTATTCCAGCCAATTCATAGATTTTTCCTTGTGTATTGAATGTATATCTACCACCTATTTCCTCTAATGATTCCACTATCATTAGTCTCATTCAAATAGTTTCTTCTTTGCAACAACAACTTGTTTCCTTTACTCAATCTAAGTTTCATGTGCCTACATGTGATATGCATATTCCTTTGTCTTTTTACATTATCCACATCGCTACCTCTACAAGTTGATATGCCCTGCCTTGATACTTGTAATGGTAAAGGTGACCCTATGACTCATCTTAAAACTTTCCCAGTTCTATGTAGTGATTATGCTCACAATCACAAGATTCTAGCTAATTTGTTTTCTCAACCTTTCATGACAAAGATTTGCAATGGTATTACTCATTGGCCACCTCATTCTATTGAATCCTTTTATAAAATTGCTAATCCATTTATCCAACAATTTCAAAATAACATTGGTCCTTCAGTGTCTTTGGTAGATTTGATGCATCATATACTAGGTTCTAAGGAGAAAGTGATTGATTTTATTGGTAGCTTTAATCATTCACATGCTTATATTTCTTATATTGTTCACAATCTTGATATTTAGCATATGTTCATTGTGAATTTATAAAATGACATTAGAGATAAAATTATACTTACAAAGTTCACTTCCTTTTCACAACTTTGGGTAATGCTTCATCATTATCAATTACAAGTGAGTCAGTTTGAGAGAACCACTCCAATGACTCTTGTACCCATTGATAATATTGATTTTGCACCTAATCATAAGAAATTCTAGATATTTAACAAGTATGTAAAGATTAAAAAAGCCACAAATACAGAAGATGAACAAGTAGCTATTGCATCCTGAGGTTTCATTACTTCTTCCTCCATTTTTTGGATGAATTTCAAGTTTACTCCTATTTTTGAGTCTTTACATTCTACTATCGGAAGGTTGGTTAGTGTTAATATTATCCCACTCCCTCCTATTAGATCTGCTTCTTCCTTCTACCACATCAAGTTCACACTTTGATTCTAAAGCCTTTTATCAATATCATCATTATCCTAACCATGATACTAAGGTGTGTTAAGCTCTGAAACATAAGATTCATGATTTGATTGGTTCTAATGTTTTATTTTTTGAGAATCGTGATAATGGAAACAAATCTATGGCACTTCCTATTTGAAATCTTCAAATCTATACTAATCATTTACCTCAACACACTATGAATACCATTGTTCAACCTTATTCTTCATCTTATCCTACTCTAAATGTTTCTTATGATAATTTGTGGGAAGATAATGATTGTACTATTAACAATATGAAGTATAGTTCAACCTCCACCTCTACCAAAGAAGAAAGTTCCAGCTACAGATCAACCTAAACATAAACCTAACCATAAGCATACTAGGGCCCTTGCTATTTTATTTAATGATTATAATATTTTCAAGGCTCCTGATGGTCCTCTTTATATTTCTACTCAAATAGCTAAGTGTCATTATTATGGTTGTCTTATTGATCCTAATTTGATGGTTAATGTTATCATTGAGGAACATTTATATGTTAAGAAAATACATCATGATTTCTATGAATCAACTGATACTTGGATTCGGACTTGTAATGATTTCTTGTATCCTCCTCAATATTCCATTTCTTTGTCTATTGAGATCTATGGTAAAGTGGTAAATACTACATTTTTTTATCATTCCTACTTATGATCAGTTCCAAGTTAAGCTTGGTTTACCTTTATTGACTTCCATGTAAACCATTGCTTCTCTTATTCATCAGTGTATTAAATATCCTTATGATGTCCAGGTTAAGATGATCAATCAGAGTCTTTATCATCCTTCTAGGCCTTGATATTGTGTTACTCTTTATTTGTTTTGGTTGTCTACTCCTACTACACCTCCTACTCATCCTAATTATATTTTTCAATCTTTCAAGCTCATAAATATTGAAATATTGTTGCATTGATTATGCCTAGGGATACCTCTCGTGGTCTTTTTCCTACACCTATTTCTTTTGATCCTTCTATTTCTAATGGTCAACCACCTCTTTCATCTATTGACCCTTCTAGTGTGGTTCCTCCTTCTAGTTCTCAACCTATTGTTGTTCATCCTATTAACCCATATATTGATATTAAGGAACCTATGGTTGTTGATCCTTCTTATTCTCAACAAATTTTTGATAAGACTAAGTGTAACTAACATTCTTCTGAATGTTGAAGGAATCACCAGGTTGGTGCTAAAGCTTGTATGCATGCTTCTATCAGCCCATGTCTATAGAGGAATTAATACTACTAACGAGATAGATAAATGCGATATTCATATTTTGAATTTTATTACTATTAAATTGGATGAAGAGGATACTTTAGATGATGATGAACATGAGATTATTGATCTTGATGTTGATTTTTCTAACATGCTTTCTACATAGCTTATCATTATATTTGATCTAGAGAATAATACCTCTCAAGAGGATCCTTCTTTAGATTTATCTATTGTTCCTACTATGTTGTGTTAGCCCCAACTGATAATATTGTTAATGTATGTGAAAGAGTTACATAAATTGTTATGTTGTCATTAATTTTAAGTTGTAATTGGTTTGACATTATGCTAATTTAGTAGAGTTCCATGTCATTTGATTGATGAAGGGGATTTGAAGAAAGTATGTTGATGATGTAAGATTTGTTAAGTGTATGGTATTCAAGGGCACTCGAATGAGTTAGACTCTAACAATATAATGTTGGTTTGATTATTCTACATGATTTAATTAAGAATTGAGATAAGTAAGATAGTTTGGTCTGTGAATGATGAGTCTTAGTATTGATCAAGCTACTACATTTTTCATTGATGACCTGATGAAGAAGTAAAGGGTGAATAGTATTGACTAAGTAAGAACAATATTAACCAAGTTTAATATTGACCAAGCACATGTAATGTTAATTGAGAAAAGAAAGGAAGAATAATATGGAGAAGATTTAATTAAAGGCCAACATTTGATGGAAATAAATATTTCTTGAGAAGTTTCAAAGATAAGGATGAAGTTATTTATGAGATCTACAATGAGAGAAATTCAAAGAAGGTCTAATGAAAGAGATTTAATGATTTAAATTGAAGCACAAAGTTCAAAGTGAAGGTCATTAAGAATGTTAGCATTTAGATATACTGATGACTTCAGATAAATGTTTATTGTCAATTAAACTCAATATTGTGGTGATGATAGGCATTAAAACTATTTCCATCAAATGGGTTCCATCTCTATCACACTGATTGTATTATCAGGTGACATCTCATGCTTGTTATAATGTTTTACATTGTTATCAGGTCTTTCATACCGTGTAATATATTGTATTTATTTTGACTAACTAATCATTATGAACCAATGTTAGTCTATATACATATTGAGGCATGACCATGTAGGGTCATGACCCTACTTGGTTGTGCTTCAATATGTATATATATTAATTCCTATCTCATATCTGAAGATCATATCAATAAAGTGGCATATAGATCTCAGATAAGAATTAGATACTATCACAATAAGAATATAGAATGTAAAGAGTCTGAAATTATATAAGAAAGACACCAATCTGCTATAACATAGAAATCAAATAGAAACTATTTGATAAGTCTCCACCAACTAAGATCCATTAAAATTTACATGGTATCAGAGCCTACTTGGTAGAGAGACTATCAAATTAAACAAGTCAAATAGCATAAGAGTAGAAGATAGACTCGAAGGTGATGTAAACTTCTTTTCATGGAAAATTTAGATTACTACCTGATCCTTGAAGAACTAGAACTAGAATCCTTCATTGAATTTGATATTTCGATTCCTAAAGATGAAATAGAAAAAACCACTTGGAAAAGGCAAAATAATAAATCCAAGAAAATCATAGTAGACTACATAAAGGATCACATACTTCCATCCATATCAAATTTGGAGAAAGCCTTTGAAGTATTCACAATAATAAAAAATGTATTTGAAATCAACAACTCAAGCAGATTGATTACTCTGAAGAATCAACTATGAATAGTAAAATGAATAAGAGAGAAACAATCTCATTTTATTTTGGAAGGATCTCTGAAATTTAAAATCTAGATTCCATTGAAAAAAAGTAGAAAATCAAGAGCTTTCTATATTAGCACTTAGAGGATTACCACTATGAAAAGCATTCATTCAAGTTGTCAGTAGACCTTCAATCCCTTCATTTGATCAAATAAAGACTGATTGCACATCAAAAGAGTCAAGATTAATTTCTAGAGGTATTGTATCAAATCAAGAGGAAGAAAATCAAGTTCTTTTCTTAGCTCCAAATCGTCAAGGGAAAAAGAGGAAATTTAAAGGAAAGAAACATGAATATAAGAAGAAGAAGAAGAAAAAAAATTTCAACGGAACTGATTTCTCCAAAGTTAAATGCTCTAAGTGTGAGAAATTTGGACCTATTTTCAGTAAATATCCTAAAAGAGAGAATCTTAGCCTCTTTAGCCAAAAGTAAGAAAGATGAAAATATATTATTCTACAATGCTTTATCAAGTGAGCTAAACTCTAATGAAAGTGTGTGGATGATAGATAGTGGTGCTTCTCGACATATAATAGGATTCAAGGACAAATTTGAAACACTTCAAAATTACAAATTTGAAGGAGTTACTATTGGAGACAACTCCACTCATCTAGTCAAAGGTATTGGACCTACTCTATTCAACTAAGAACTAGAGTTACATTAAGGTTGAGAGATGTTATATTTGTACCTAGAATAAAAAGAAATCTAATTTCAATCTCTAGATTAATAGATGAAGGATTTCAAGTTACATTCAATGAAAACAAAGTTTTGTACTGGCCTAAAAACTCAAATCTAAAAAATACTATCACCATAGGGACTAGATATGGGACCTTATATAAACAATCAACATTCAAAACCAAGCTCTTAATCATAAAATAACAAACTCTAATGAAATTTGGCATAGAATACTTGGGCATGTTGGTTTTATTTCACTAAAAAAGATAGAAAAAACCACCTCTGGAATTCTAAACCTAAAAGTATATATAAAGGATGTGCTCTAGGAAAGAACATTAAAAAACCTTTCCCTCCTAGTGAACACAAGTCTAAATCAATCCTGGAACTAATTCACTCTGATCTATGTGGGCCCATGCCAACTCTCTCTCTAGGAGGTTACTCCAATTACATAACATTCATTGATGATTACTCTAGGAAGACTTGGATTTTCTTTCTAAAAGTTAAAGAATCAAACGAGGTGTCATCAAAATTTAAAAAATTCAAAGAATTGGTAGAAAATCAAGTGTCAAAAAAAAATTAAAACTTTAAGATCTAACAATGGGGGAGAATATACTTCTAAAAATTTCAAAGCCTTTTGTACATCTGTTGGGATTAAGAGGGAGTATACGGTACCTTATAATCCTCAATAGAATGGGGTAGCAAAAAGAAAAAAAAATAGAACTATTGTTGAAGTAGCAAAAGTTATGCTTCATGATAAAAATTTACACTTCTTATTTTGGGCAAAAGCCACAAATACTGTTGTATACATACAAAATAGATGTCCACACTCCATTCTAGAAAATATAACACCTAAAGAAGTCTTTACAAGAAATAACCCTAGCTTAAGTCACCTTAGGATTTTTGGTTGTCTTGTGTGTGTGTGTGTGTGCGCACGCCTAAAGAAAGAAGAACTAAGTTAGAACCATCCAAAAAGAAAGGAATATTTGTTGGGTATAGTGAAAACTCAAAAGGATATAGATTTATGTTCTTGGACAAAGATCAGTAGAAGTGAACAGAGATGTCATATTCAAGGAGAACACTGCCCTAAAACTATCTATAAGCACAAATGATGAGCCCTTTATAAGTCCACAATCTGAAATTCAGAGGAAGAATATATCAGAAGAAACTAGACCAATACAAGATGCAGAAAATAGAAACATTGTGATATCACTATCAAGATTTAATTATGTGATTTTTGAGTCAAACTCATTGACCCATGTTTCATGAGTAGTGATTCAACATGAATCTATCTCTAATGAGAATAAATGGAACACTTAGCACTCATTGGATCTAGGTGATTCTCGTAGGGGTGAAGCACCGGGGCTTCTCGGGAGGTCACCCATCCCAGTACTACTCCAGCCTGAGTGCACTTAACTACGAATTTTCCTCCATGTTTAAACCCAAAGTTTTCAACCCCATTTGAAAAACCTTCACCAAGTGTTGTGTCTTATGAACCATCCATCAGAAATCCCCTTAAGCTTGTCAATTGATAAGTAGGAGATAATTTCCACAGCAAGTCAAATTGTGAATCGCTATTAGGATTTAACTATGTGATTTTTGAGTCAAACTCATTGACCCATGTTTCATGAGTAGTAATTCAACATGAATACAGCTCTCATGAGAATAAATGGAACACTTAGCACTCATTTTATCTAGGTGATGCTCATAGGGGTGAAGGATTGGGACTTCCCAGGAGGTCACCCATCCTAGTACTACTCTAGCCTAAGCAAACTTAACTATAGAGTTATCTCCTAATTATCAATTGATGAGCTTACCAAGATTTCTAATTAATGGTTCTTAAGGCACAACACTTGGTGAAGGTTTTTCAAATGGGGTTGCAAGATTTGGGTTTAGCCATGGAGGAAACTTCATAGTTAAGCATGCTTAGGCTAGAGTAGTACTAGGATGGGTGACCTCCCGAGAAGTCTCGGTGCTTCACCCCTATGAGCATCACCTAGATCCAATGAGTGCTTAGTGTTTTATTTATTCTTATGAGAGTTGGATTTATTTTGAATCACTACTCATGAAACATCAGTTAAAGAGTTTGACTCAAAAATCACACAGTTAAATCCTAATCGTGATATCACAACTTGACTTACTGTGGAAATTATCTCCTACTTATCAATTGATGAGTTTAAGGGGATTTCTAATGAATGGTTCATAAGGAACAACACTAGGTTAAGGTTTTGAAAATGGGGTTGCAAACTTTGGGTTTAACCATGGAGGAAACTTCGTAGTTAAGCACACTCAGGTTGGAGTAGTACTGGGATGGGTGATCTCCTAGGAAATCCTAGTGCTTCACCCCTATGAGCATCACCTAGATCCAATGAGTGCTAAGTGTTCCATTTATTCTCATGAGAGATGGATTCATGTTATATCACTACTCATGAAACATGGGTCAATGAGTTTGACTCAAAAATCACAGTTAAATCCTAGTAGTGATAGCACAATTTTTCTTATTGTGGAAATTATCTCCTACTTATCAAATAGAAACATATCAAATATAAAAAAGATATCTTTGTGGAAAATAAAAATTCTTGAAGAAAATGATATTGAACCCAATGAAATTACTAAGAAAGTCAAGAAAACCATAAATAAATCATGTTATACTACACTAGTAACTGAGCTCGCTAAATCTAAACCTACATTTGTTGAAGAAACTCTAACTTGTCAAGTGTGGAAAGATGCTATGGTTGAAGAATATCAATCTATAATACAAAATGATGTCTGGGATATTGTACCTAGACCTAATGTCAAATATGTTGTCTCTTCTAAGTGGCTCTATAAAATCAAATATGCAGCAGATGGGAGCATTGAGAAACATAAAGCAAGGTTTGTTGCTTGAGGTTTTTCATAGAAGGAAGGTATTTATTATGAAGAAAAAATTTGCAATTTCTCATTTCACTTCAATCAGGGAAATTCTTCCATCAGCAATAGTGAAAAGATGGAAGGTGCATCAAATGGATCTGAAAACTATATTCTTAAATGGAGTCATAAATGACGAAGTTTATATTGAACAACCTAAAGGTTTTGTGATAAAAAATGAAAACCTATATGTATGTAAACTAAAGAAAGCTTTGTATGGCCTTAAACAAGCACCTCAAGCTTGGTATGAAAGAATTGGCAGGTATCTCACCAAATTAGGATACTCTAAAAATGAAGTTGATCCTAATATCTATTTTAAAATTTCTAATGAAGATATGATCATATTGGTCCTTTATGTTGATGATCTCTTGATAATAGGTGAAGATCATCTTATTGCTAAATGCAAACAAGATCTTGTCATTGAATTTGACATGAAAGACCTAGGTTTACTACATTATTTTTGGGTCTAGAAGTATGTCAAAAGGAAGATTACATATTCTTAAATCAAGGAAAATATACTTGGGATATTCTAAATAGATTTGGGATGATGGATAGCAAGCCACTTGCAATTCCAATGGAAATTAATCTACAAAAGCTAAAAGAGGAAGCAACACATTCAGAATCTATTGATCCTACCCTTTATAGACAAATTATTGGATCTCTCATATTTTTGGTAAACACTAGGCCTAATATCTGTTATTCCACAAATGTACTAAGTTACTTTATGTGTAAACCTAAGAAAATAAACCTAATGGCTGCAAAATATGTTTTGAGATATCTACGTGGCACTATTGGTCTTCAATTTAAGTACATAAATGTTGAAATCAAACTTGACGGCTATATTGATTCTGATTGGGTTGGTTGTTCCATAAATTGTAAGAGTAGCTCCAGATGTTGCTTTAATCTTAGATCAGCAATGATATCATGGCTTACTAGAAAATAACCTACAATTGCTTTGAGTCCTACTAAAGCAGAATATATGGCAGCTTCCAAGGGAGCACGTGAAGTGGTTTGGTTAAGGAAACTACTATTTGGATTATTTGGAAATAGTTATATTCCATTGTGATCCATTGTGACAATCAGAGTTGCATCAAACTTTTTGCAAATCCAGTGTTCCACAATTGATTAAAGCACATTGAGACTCCTTACCACTATATCAGAGACATGGTTGATAGGAATTTGATCAAGTTGATCTATGTTAACACAAATTATCAAAATGCTGACATTTTCACTAAACCTCTTGCAAGAGTGAAAATAGAGTATTTTAGATCTAAACTTAGTATGACAAATCTGTAATTACATTTTTGTGTAAATGTATTCATGAATATTATATTAAATTATATTGTTTGCAAACTTGTTAAATGAAAGGTGATGATCTTTCATATGTGTTTGAAGGTCTCTATTATAAGGTAACGATCTTATCAATATATGACCAACCTTCTAATATCAAAAGTATTGAAGGTTATTGGTGGCATTATTATTAGGCCGAATTCTTCCAAACACATTGATATCCATCATGGTTATTAGGTTAGATATTGCCAAACATCATGAAAATTATTGGTGTCATTGTTATTAGGTCAAACTTTTTCGGACACATTGATATCCATCATGGTTATTAGACCGAATTTTGATGGACACCATGAAAACAACTATCATGGTTCTTTAGGCCATATTTTGCCACCATATTCTATAAGATATAATTGAGTCATACTCAATTATATGAAGAAGTTTCAATCCCTCATTTCAAAAGAGAGAGTGAAGAACATTAGCATTCAGATATATCAATTACTTCATATAAATGTCTATTGTCAATTAAACTCAATATTATGGTGGCAGCAGACATTAAAAATATTGCCATCGAATGGGTTCCATCTCTGTTACACCAATTGTATTCTTGGGTGACATCCTATGCTTAATATTATGCTTTACATTGTTATTAGGTCTTCCATGCCATGGCATATATTGTATTTGTTTCAACTAACTAATCATTATGAACTGGTGGTAGTCTATGCGCATATTGAGGAATGACCACATAGGGTCATGCCCCCACTTCGTTGTGCTTCAATATGTATATGTATTAATTCCTATTGCATATTTGAAGATCATACCAATAAAGTGGCATACATATCTCAGATAAGAATAGGATACCATCACAATAAGAATATATAATATAAAGAGTCTAACATTATATAAGGAAGACACCAACTTGCTATAACATAGAAATCAGACTAAAACTATTTGATAAGTCTACACCAACTAAGATCCATTAAACTTTACAAAGGCATGATACCCAAGTGTCTAGATTCAATGAATCTGAGATGGATAAAGATTAGACAATTGTGCTTAAGCGAAAAACATGGAAGAATATAGTAAAGCAAAAAAATGTTTAATATTTAAGGGATCAAGGCATTATTCATTATTGCTAATCAAGTGAAAGAAGAAATTAATATCCAGAAGGATAATGGAGCAAAACTTCATCGTGAAGATTAAGTTAGAGAAGTGCTAAGTTGATGTATTTATGAGAGGATAAACTAAAAGGGAGTGGAAGGAATAAAGAGGATGAATAGAAGAAATTTGATGAGTGAAATAGAGATTTGGCCAAGAAAAGCTAGTGTTATTTTAGATAGATCATTTCAGTATTACTCTCTAACCTTTGTATATCTCTTAGCATAGACATTTTGTTGAATGTTTTGTAATTCTTTTAATCATGCCATTCTATAGATATTTTAGGAGTGATAAGTTCTAGATGATCTTTGGTGAAAATCCTATAACAAGGCCACGTTGATAATGCATATGTAACCTTTAACAAGGTTGACTCCAAACAAAGCTCACTTTAGAAGAGTGAAATTTGGGGTTGTCAGTCCCATGTGATTTTTCCCTTAATAGGGTTTCCATGTTGAATACCTATGTCAAAATATGTGGATGCTTATTATGTCTCATGTTTACTATGTATTGTTGCAATTCAGTATATACATAAATTTTACTCTGATACTTGGTATATGAAGTTAATAGTTTATTGAAAGGATTAAGTTGTACGTTTGATCAATTTACCAAGCTAGTGATATAAAATCTTAAAAAGTTTTAGATTATGGAAATTTCATTTAAGGCTTCTAGGATAACTATTTATATCTGATCCACCCCCCTCTCAATTATCTAACAATTGGTATCAGAGTTAAGTGCTTGAAGGAAACATTTTAAAAGGAACTTAAGCTACAGATCTAAAGATGTATAAGAGAGAGGTACCTAAGCTCAACAAGGAAATGTTTTCATCATGAAAAAGAAAGATGAGGTTTTACCTATCAAGAATTCGAGATTATGCAGTGTATTATCTAGACAACCAATATTAGTCACCGCCACTTGACCCTATGATAGTGGAGTAGATGAAACAAAAGAAAGAACACACAACCTGATGATTGAAATTGCTTCTTCTCTAAATGATGTCAAAGACTATACTACTCATGCTAAAGAGATATGGGACAAGATAATACTTTTAAATAGAGGAGATCAAAATGTTTTGAGATAGACTTGAAAGTACAAGAGGAAAGTATGATGATATGTAGATGAAAGAAGTAGAAAATATTGTCTAATACAGTATGTGAATCAAGGAAGTGGTTAGTGTCATCAAAGTTGTTGGAGTTATAAGTGATGAAGAAGTTGTAACCAAAGTACCGTGAACCTTACTACCTATTTATGCTATTAGAGTATCTTTTATTCAAGATTTTAGAGATATGCCTGGTTATGCCCTTACTCTTGATGCTTTGGTTAGTAAATTGACTGCATTTGAGTTGACTAACTTTGATAATAGTGTGCCTAAAGTTTAAAATACTTCCAAGACATCACTAACAATTAGAAGTTCAAATACAAAGTGTAGCAAGGATTACAATGATTCAGATCCAGATGACAAGGAGATGGATGAGCTTGAAGCATTGTTAGCTAGAAGGCTACAGAGAGGAAAATGAAAGTTCAAAGGTAAATTGTATTTAATATGTTTTAAATGTTATGAAGTTGGTCATATTGTTGCTAGATGTACTAACAAGAGAAGGAGTGACAAGAATGACAAGAAAGGGAACAAATAACAAAGTAAAAAAGACTATAAAGATAAAGGAACGAAGTCATGTTACACTGTTGAGGAAGAACACACCAAGTAAGATTCTAATGATGAGAATGAAGGTGAGAAAGTTATGTATATTATAAAGAAGATTCTAATGAGGAAAGCTATGAAAAAGAAAAAGTTGTTATTTCTCATGTTAGTAACAATGATATATGGATTTTTTATAGTATCTATTCACATCACATGAATGGTGATTTAGATAAGTTTGATAAATTAGAACAATATGATTGTGGATTTGTTAAGCTTGGAAATAATGTTCAATGTCTTGTGAAAGGTAGAGGTTCAACGATGTTGAATGATAAGATCAAATGTGATGATGCTTATTGGGTTCAAGGTCTGAAATATAATTTTTTAATGTTGTGCAACTGAACAACATAGGTAACCAATTGGAGTTTAGAATAGAAAGGTGAAGATCTATGATGTTGATAGAGACTTAATTGGAATTGGTAAAAAAACAAGAGGTAACTTATTTTACCTATATTCTACTATAATTACATGCCTATTTTCTAAAGCTGAAGATGTATGGTTATGGCATAAGAGACTCTGTCATGTGAACTTTGATAACATGGTTAAAGTGAGTAGAAAGAAGAAAGTGAGAGGCCAACCAAACTTGCATAAACCTGATAATGTTATGTGTAACAAATGTCAACTTTGTAATATGACTAAGTCCAATTTCTCAAGTAAGTCACATTCATCCAATGATATTTTGGAATTGATTCATATTGATTTATGTGGTCCTATGAAAGTTGAGAGCTACTAAGGTGATATGAATTTCATTTTGTTTGTTGGTTATTATTCTAGAATGATGATTGTAATGTTTATGGACTTCAATCTTATGCATTTCATATGTTCAAATGGTACAAAGCTAAAGAGTTGAAATGTTTGAGATCTGATAGAGATGGTGAGATCATGTTTGATGAATTTACTAACTATTATATTGAGTGTAGTATTAGAAGGCAGTTTTCAACACCTAGAACACTAGTATGTTTTATTCCCCAATCTATTATAAGTAAGAAATGAAGTTGTATATTCCAGTTGATTATTGAAGTTGAGTATGTTGCTACTATAATTAACAGTTCATATATTTTATGGATCAAGCAATGGTTGAAAGGTATGCAAGAGGAAGTCACTGAACCTGTTACTATATATTGTGACAATACAAGTGCTATTAATATATCAAAGAACCCTGTGTTGCACCAAAAAAAAAAATCACACATCTATTAAGTATCACTACTTGAGACAAAAACTTCAAAAAAAATAAGTTAGATTGGAGTATGTGAAGTACAAGGAGCAAATTGCAAATATATTCACAAAGCCATTGCCTAAGGATGCTTTTGAGTGTTTGAGAGGTAAATGAGGGGTCCTTACCCTATCCAAGATTCACTAGGAAAGGGTGCATGTTGAATCAATTCATGGATGATCAAATTATATATATGGAGTTGATGCTAGAGTTCACTCTTTAGGAACTATCCTAGAATTGTGACAATGTTTGTAATGAAGTAGATGTAATCAGTACATGCAAGGTACAAGGTATGACTATAACATTTTATAAGTTTTTTTATTGAAACTTACATTTGGCATTGTTTTCAAAGGGTGAGAAGTATTGCATGAGAGGGACTCTATATGGAAATGATGTTTATGAAACAAAGAATAGTGATAAATAAGTAAAGGAAGAGGAGCAGTATAGGAGATGTTGTAGAATTATTAAACAAAGAGAATGGGTTGAAGATTTGATTGAAGAGAGTGAAGTATATCCTAAGGGGGAGTAGAAGCATATTGTAGACCAAGCTAAGAACCTAATGTAGAACAAAGAACCCGATAAAGACAAGAGATCATGAAGTTGTAGAGAACCTTAGTGAATTCAGAGAGTTGATGTTTATGTGGTATCTAATGGTTTATGCCATAATGTATTAGTGTAATATGTAATAATGTGTCCCATATAGGGATAAATAAGTAAAGGAAGAGGAGCAGTATAGGAGATGTTGTAGAATTATTAAACAAAGAGAATGGGTTGAAGATTTGATTGAAGAGAGTGAAGTATATCCTAAGGGGGAGTAGAAGCATATTGTAGACCAAGCTAAGAACCTAATGTAGAACAAAGAACCCGATAAAGAGAAGATATCATGAAGTTGTAGAGAACCTTAGTGAATTCAGAGAGTTGATGTTTATGTGGTATCTAATGATTTATGCCATAATGTATTAGTGTAATATGTAATAATGTGTCGCCATCAATTGCAAAGGGGGAGATTGTTAGCCCTAAGTGATAATGTTGTTGATGTATGTGAAAGAGTCATATCAGTTGTTATGTTGTCATTGATATCAAGCCCTAATTGGTTAGACATTATGCAAATTCAATAGATTGTCATATCATTTGATTGTTTTATAGGATTTGATTGAAAAAGAGGATTTGAAGAAAGTATGATGGTGAAGTAAGTGTTGTTAAGTGTATCATATTCATTGGGCACTTGATGAGTTAGACTATGATAGTATAGTTATGGTTTGATTATTTTACATGATTTGATTAAGTGTTGAGATCTTGAATAAGCAAGATAGTTTGGCTAGTGAATGAAAAATCTTATTATTAACTAAGATACTACAATTGTCACTGAGCACCCAATGAAGAAGTAAAGGATGTATACTACTGACCGAGCAAGAACAATATTAAGACAACTTAGTATTGATTGAGTGGATGCAATGGTAACTGAACAAAGAAAAGAAGAATAGTTTAGAGAAGATAAAATTGAAGGATGACATTTTATGAAAATAAATATTGTTTGAGAAGTTTTGAGGATTAGAGTGAAGTTAGTTATGAGATCTATGACTATAGAAATTCAGAAAAGGTCCGATGAAGGAGATTTAATGATTTAAATTGAAGCACAAAGTTTAAAGTGAGGTGATACTCGAGTGTCTAGATTGAATACATCTAAGATGGATGAAGATTAGATGATTATGATTAAGCTAAAACATGGAAGAATCCGGTAAAGCAACAAAAAGTTTTATATTTAAAGGGATGAAAGCATTGTTCATTGTTTCTGATCAACTCAAAGAAGAAACTGATAGCTAGAAGGATAATCGGTCAAAACTACATTGTGAAGATTTAAAAAAGGGAAGTGCTAATTTGGTGTGATTGTGAGAGGATCAACTAGAATGAAGCAAAAGGAAGAAATATATAAATAGAGGGAAGGTGATGAGTGAAATAGAGATTTGACCAAGCAAACATAGTGTTATTCTAAATAGATCATTTCACTATTACTCTCTAACCATTATAGTAGAAAATTTCTTAATTGAGTAGACCTAAAAAGTCTTATTTGTAAATTCATTATATGGTGACATTCTATTGAATTTTTTGTAAGTCCTTTAGAGCAGACCACTCTATAGATATTTCAGGAGTGATAAGGCCCAAATGATTTTTGGTGAAAATCCTCTGACAAGGTCACATTAATAATTTGTATGTAAACGTTAACAAGGTTGGCTCCTAACATTGCTCAATTCAAAAGAGTGAAATTTTTGGGTTTTTGGTCCCAGGTGGTTTTTCCCTTAACACAAGTTCCACATTAATACTTGTGTCAAATTGTGTGGATGCTTATTATATTGCATGTTTACCATTTGTTGTTGCAACTATTGAGATAATGGGTGTTGCACACATAGCATAATATTGTTATATTGTATTATTTAATTTTATTATGTAATGTTGCACCTAGATGGACGTGCAACATGTAAAGATTCCCATGGGATATACTGAATGAGTTGTAATGTAACATTGTGATAATATTTCATATAATTATTTGATATTGGGGAAAAGAATTAAATTTACAATATTAAATGTGGGGTCAATGTGATAGGTAGCACATGGTTTATGTAATACCACTTGGTGGTTTTGTGAGACTTGCTATTATATAAGTAGCCACAAGGGTAGTTGTAGAGAGAAGATAGAAGGAAAAAAAATAAGAGTTGAGCAGGAAAAAGGTTGACAGGTTAGCCAAGGGAGCATTTGTGAAGGTTAGAAGCATGGCATGGGATGTGTGGATTCATCCATGGTTGTGGCTATGGCTTTGAAAGCTTCCATGGTTGTATTGCAATGCTATTTTTTCTAAATAATACATGGTGATGGATGTTTTTGGAGGCTAGGTTTTTCCCCTCAATGAGGGTTTCCCAAGGTATATCTTGTGTCACAATTATTGTGGGTATGTTGTCTATTCTCTTGCATGTGCATTTCAATTGCATATTTATTTCAAATCTATTATGGGTTATGTGGAAATGGTTATATTTTTGTTGCAAGTTTCCTTACAAGTGGTATCAGAGCTATAGTTTTATTATTGTAACCCTAGATTGAATCCATGGGAATGAATGAGAGGATAAAATAAAGGGCAAGATATATGAGTTGTTTATTGCAGATCTAAGGGTTTTGGGTTTGTTGTTATGATGAGATATTGGTAGATTTTGGGCATGTTAAATTGTTGGACAAAATTTTTTTTTGGATGTTTCATTTAAATGAGGGCTTTAGGGGGGGAGCTTGTAGAAATGACCTCCTGGACAAAAATAAACTTCACCATTAGATCCAAGTCGATGTTTCCATAAATTTTAATATATATTATGCCTTAGTTTGGCTATGTTCAAAGGAAATGAAAGAGTTTTTTAGTTTCAACCTATGATGGCTATCAAATTTAATCCCGTCAGAATTTTTGACACACAAAAAAAAAACACAGAGAAAATAGTGAAATGACTATCTTAGTAAAATGGCCATAACTTTCTCTCAAGATATCATATTTCAGTCTTATTATAGGTGTTGGAAAGCTAATTCAAAGCACTACAACTTGGTGTAAGTTTGGTTCTATGATTTTGACATTTTGTTAGCTTTTAAGAGCCTAAAAGTTAGGTGTTATTTATTTTGAGAATAGAGTAGTGCATAACTTGGGCATATAGAGTCAGATTTTGGACTTTGAATAGTCAACAAAAAGATCTTTGAGAGCTTTATACAGTGGTTTAGATTTGGTGTAGGTTTGAAATGGTTTATTTGGTGATATATTGATATGAACAATTTATGATATATATTAACTACAGTAACATTGTGAGTTTATGACATTGTATATTTTGGAGATTTAGATTTGATGTCATTGTATGCTCAATTTATATTTTATATTGGTCTCATGATGATATGGTTATCAGTATTTGGTTTGGATATGTATGATGACTTGTTGGGTCTACAAGTTGTGCATTTTTGTAAGCGATCTATACTTACAGGTTGCAGTTATGCCTTGGTTTTGGGTTGTATTTTCCCCATTGATCTTTCATTATTGATACATATTCAGATTGGTTGGGGTTTTATGGAGGAGATCATACTTGCGTAGTTTATATCTAGAGGGGTGTGTGTGTGTGTGTGTGTAAGGACATGATATAGGTTATGATTTACATGATTTCTCTTTGGTTTTGGTTATCTTCCTTAATGCTCAGTTTTTCTTACATTGGATTTGAGATTGGTTAGAGATTGTGATCACTAGTTTGTGCTCATGAGTTTCATGTGAGACATGACATGGTTATTCTTTTATCTCTTTCCTCTATTGGTTGTGGAGAGCTTGGGAGATTGTTGGAGATTTGTTATGAGAGTTGTTCTTGCAAGTTATTGGTTTATGTATTGTGGATGTCCTTGATACTACATGGATTCACTTCTTTAAGATGTTGTGAGTGGATTGGTTATAGATTTGACATTATCTTTTGCAGTGGTAGCTTCTTGGTACATATGTGGTAGATATTGCTCTTGAGGCTTGTGATTTCAAGTTATAGATTGGATATGTTGATGATGTAAGATTCACTTGGTATACCTTTGGAGGTATGGATAGTTGGATGGGTTTGGCACTTGTTGTGGGTGTTATTTCAGCTATCAATATTTGATAATTACAGATACATGTGATTATTTTTGGATCAGGTGTTTGTGCTTGGCATTATAGTTGGTATAGGATTTTATGATCTTCTAATGTGACAGGTTGGATGGCTTTCTCTTTTGATGGGTTCTATGTATGTCAAGTGGTAGTGACATAATAGGAGGTGGCTTCATTCATATTTGAGATGTTGGATAGTTTAATTTTTTTGTAGGTACTAGGATGGAGCACTTGGTGTACTTGGATCCACGATGATGGATGTGTTGGGAGGGATTATTCTCTTGTTCATTTATGTGGCCACAGATTGGCCCTATGCAATGTATACAAGTGGGAGATTGTTGAGATAATGGGTGTTGCACACATTGCATAGTATTGTTATATTGTATAATTTAATTTTATTATGTAATGTTGTACCTAGATGGATTTGCAACATGTAAAGATTCCCATGGGATATACTTGATGAGTTGTTTTGTAACATAGTGATAATATTTCATGTAATTATTTAATATTGGGGAAAAGAATTAACTTTCCAATATTAAATGTGGGTTCAATGGGTTAGGTAGCACATGGTTTATGTAATACCACTTGGTGGTTTTGGGGGACTTTCTACTATATAAGCATCCACAAGGGCAGTTGTAGAGAGAAGATAGAAGGCAAAAAGGCAAGAGTCAAGCGGGACAAGACTTGACAGGTTAGCCAAGGGAACATTTGTGAAGGTTGGAAGCATGGCATGGGATGTGTGGATTCATGCTTGTTCACATGAATTGCTTGGTTGTGGCTATGACTTTGAAGGCTTCCATGATTGTATTGCAATGATATTTTTGATGAATAATACATAGTGATGGATACTTTTGGAGGTTGGGTTTTTTTCCCTCAATGAGGGTTTCTCAACGTATATCTTGTGTCACATTTTTTTTATGGGTATGTTGTCTATTCTCTTGCATGTGGATTTCATTTGCATATTTCTTTCAGATCTATTATGGGTTATGTGCAAACAGTTATATTTTTGTTGCAAGTTTCCTTACAACAACTTTGAATATATAAAAAAATAGTCTAATACTCGATAAATGAAGTTAACAATTTACTAGTAAGATTAAGTTGTATGCTTGATCAATTTATTGAGCTAGTGATCTGAAAGCTTAAAGTGTTTAAGATTGTGAAAAAATGTTTTAAGGCCTCTAGGATAACTTGTTAATATATGATTGAAAAGATCATTTGAGAAGTGTTTTCAATAATTGTTTTTTCACTGATGTCAAACCTGTTATATGTTGGTAAGACAACTACTTATATGTTTCAAGCACTATCACTTAGTTGATTGATGAAGAGGATTTGATCAACAAGATGTAACAAAAGTACTTAGAGGAAAGTTTGAGTTATGATTATGTATTGGAGTGCAAGAATCAGTTAAGACAATGATAACATAATGTATTGATGATCTACTTGGGGTTACAAAATGTTTGGCTACACTTAAAAAGTTTAGATGAAAGAGGTTGAACAAAGTTCATTTGCTAAGCTTGACCAAGTTGAAAGAAGGTGCCAAGTGAAGATATTGCAAGCCAAGCAAAAAGTCAGTTGGAGCTGAGTGAAAGTATTTTCTAGTGGATGTCGAGCAAATTAACAAGTGTTGAGCAATTTAGTAGATGTCGAGTTATTTTTAGTATGTGTCGAGCACCAATAAAATCTAGTTGATGCCGAGTGATTTTACAGTAGATGATGAGTAACACAGTATGTGTCAAGCATCAATAAATTGATAATGTCAAGCTGTTGGATTATGAAAAAGATCAAAGATTTGCAAAAAAATAAAAGCCAATAAGTTTATTTTCTTGGAACTTGTGAATTAGGAAGAAGATAAGATTGATGAGTTGGGGCCACAGACTCTTATGTAAACTATTTTAGAGGTGAATTCAAATGGATTCTCAAAGAATTTTCTAAAGAAGACAAGATATGGGGTAGATACATTGTATCCTACCTAATGCATCACAAACCCTAATGTTTGAGATGGATATTGAGTGGGAAAAAGAGGTTTAATTCCCTATATTTAGGGATTCTTGGTCATGAAGCAAAGGTTGAGAGGTCATAAAGTTTTTTTTGGATGCAAAAAGCTAACAAGGAGAAGGAAGAAAGGTTTGCTTCATCAAGTGACACAAGAGGAGAAATCTGCAATGGTGAACTAAGCAAGAAGGTTTAATGAAGATGAATGCTTGAAGGGTGAACAACATGTCAGAACTGCAAAGATAGGAAGCCAAGTAGAGATGAGGACTGAATATTGATCTGTAATCTACAAGTAAGGTTGTAAGTTGTATAAGATCAAACTCTATTATTACTCTCTAACAATTGTATCAGATTAGGGTAAATCCTTTGGAGAAAGGTTGACTTAACAGTCATTGAAAAATCTTTTAACAGGGTGGTATTCCAAATGAATGACCTAAAGTCCTCTAACAAGGCACATTATTAACAAGATGATTGAAATCCCTCAGCCAGGTCACATTTAATAGTGTGTGTTGTAACCTTTAATAAGGTTGGCCTTTAACAAGGCATCACTTCAAAAGAGTGAGAAAGGAGTAGCATGTTATTGGTGGTTTTTCCCAAATTGAGTTTCCACATTAAATCATTCTATCATGTGTATTGATAGATGTGTTGTGTTTTATACTTTACATTTCTACATGTTTAACAGTAACATATCAGTTTTGGTTTACACACAATGAATGCATGCACGGTGTAGAAAGTTTTATGGGTTCACTAAATTGTAAAAGTTTTATTTGGACATCTAGACCTTGAATAATTGATTCAACCCCCCCCCCCCCCCCCCCCAAGTTATTGTAAAGAATTCTGACAGTTGGTATCAGAGTGTAGTTGCTCAAGAAGATTAGTTTCAAGATACTAAAAGCTTAAAGATCAAGATGTCAAAGAGAGAGGTAACCAAACTAAATAGAGATAACTTTCCTACATGGAAAAGTTTGATGAAGCTTCACCTTGGAGGACTTGGAGACTATGCACAAACTTGCATTACAACAAAACATGTTGATTCAGCAGGAGCCCTAACTACTAAAGATTTGAAGAAAAAGAAAGAGCACAATCAGGTGATGTTGGAGATTGCCTCTACCTTGAGCTATGCTGAGTTTGATGATATCAAAGACCTCAAAAGTGCAAAGAAGATGTGGGATTCCCTAAACACAATCTATGGAGGAGACAAAAATGTTCAAAGAGCCAAGTCAAAGAGCCTCATAGGTAAGTTTGATGACATGAGAATGGAAGAAGGTGAAAACATTGCTCAATATGTTGCTAGAATAAAAGAGGTTGTTAGTGCCATAAAAGGTGCAGCTGGTAAAATAGATGATGAAATTGTGATGAGTAAAGTCTTGAGAACATAGTTACCTATATATGCCATTAGAGTATCTACAATTCAAGAGTTAAGATTTATGCCAGGAAATGATCTAACCCTTGAAGGTATAGTGGGTAGACTCATTGCATTTGAGATATCTAATTTTGACAACTATACACCAGAGAGTATTGAATCAGCTTTCAAAGCCAAATCGTTACTAAAGGACTCAGAGGAGGTAAAGCCCAAGAAGAAGAAAAGAAAGATAAAGTATGCATCCAGTGACAACAGTATAGATGAAGAAGACATTGAATAATTGGAAGCATTATTGGCGAGAAGATTCCATAAAGGAAAAGGTAAATTCAAAGGTAAGCTGCCTATCATTTGTTTTAATTGCAATGAAGTTGGTCATATTGTAGCAAGATCTACATAGAAGAAGAACTCCAGAGAAGGGAACAAGTATAAAAATAATAGAGAAAATGATGGAAGAGACTACAGAGACAAAGGTAAGAAGTCATGCTATATTGCTGATGAAAACAACTCTGATGAAAATGATGATGAAGTGGTATATGTTACAATGAAGGATGAATCAGATGAGGATGAGGCTACTGCACTTATGACTTGTGTGAACAAGAATGACAAATGGATCATTGATAGTGGATTCTCACATCACATGACTAGAGACAAAAGTAAGTTCATTACCTTAACTTGTTATGATGGAAATGTTGTAAGATTTGGTAATGATGCACCATGTTCAATAAAAGGAAAATGGTCTATTAAACTTACAAACAAGATCTCTGTGACAATGCTTATTATGTTGAAGGATTGAATTATAATTTGCTAAGTGTGTCACAATTGAACAATTTTGGGTGCAAAGTTGAGTTTGAAAACAAATCAGTCAAGATATATGATACAAATGGAAATTGGATTAGAAAAGGTGATCAAACTAGGAGTAATCCGTTCTATTTGGATACAAAAGATGCCACTTGTCTTATTGCTTTGGAAAAAGAGATTATGTCATGTTAACTTTGATAATATGATTAGTATAAGTAACATGAAAAGAGTTAGAGGTTCACCTAAGTTGAAGAAACTAGAAAACATAATGTGCAAACAATGTCAGCTAGGCAAGATGACAGAGTCAAGCTTTAAAAGTAAAGCTTATACCTCTAAGGAAATACTTGAAATTATTCATACTGACTTGTGTGGACGTAGTGAAGTGCAAAACTACAAAGGAGACATGTATATAATGTTGCTTGTCGATGATTACTCTAGAATGATGACTGTCATATTTCTAAGACAAAAATTAGATGCTTCTCAAATGTTTAGATGGTACTTGGCAAGAGTTGAGAAAAAAACAAGTAAGAGCTTGAAATGCTTGAGATCAAATAGAGGAGGTGAATTCACTTCACATGAATTTGAAGTGTTCTACAATGACAGAGGAATTAAAAGACAAACACCAGCACCAAGGACTCGCCCACTAAATGGAATTATTGAAAGAAGAAATAGATCTGTAATGGACTGTGCCAAAACAATAATGATGAAGAAAAATTTTGTCCTAAAATATTGGAGAGAAGTTGTAAGTACTACAGTATACACTCTGAATTGTGTGCAAGTAAAGAAAGGTACTCACTCAACACCTTTTGAATTATGGTATGGTCATCCACCTAATGTAAAATATTTTAAGGTATTTGGAAGTAAATGTTATATTGTCAAAGATATTAGAAGAAGAAAGTTTGATTCAAAGAGTGAAGAAGGTATATTCCTTGGTTACTCCACAAGAAGTAAAGCTTACAAGTATTTAATTACTAACACTAACAAAATTGTGGAAAGTGCAAATGTGAATTTTGATGAGTTTACAGAAGCACATGAAGCTGAATCTACAAAAGAACCAAAAGATTACAAGACATTTCCATACTATGAAGGAATGTCTACTGAAGAAGATGTCACAAATCATGCAGCAAATCAATAGCAAGTTTCAAAAACTGCCAACTCGCAGCCTATGAATGTCGAGTTGCATTCAGATCTCGAGTTTTAGAATGAGGAGAATGCACAATCTGACTCTAAGATGAGCACGCGTGAAAGAGATACTGAAATACCTGACAGAGATGCACATAGTGATACTAAAGTTGAGAGACAAAATGCCACCACAAGAACTGAGCCTAGACTGTATAAATATGTCAAAAGACACCATCCTATAGATCAAATCATTGGAGACAAAGATGCAAGGCCAATGACAAGAAATAGATTGAGAGGTGAATCATGTTTGCTGAGCATGAAGGAACCTAAGACAGTAAAAGATACATTGGAAGATGATGATTGGTACAAGGCTATGGAAGAAAAAATTCAATAGATAGAAAAGAACAAGACTTGGAGCCTAGTTCCTATACTAGAGGACAGGAATGTGATTGGCACAAAATGGGTATTCAGGAACAATCTAGATGAGAATAGTGAAGTAACAAGAAATAAGGCAAGACTAGTTTGCAAAGGGTATGCACAAGAAGAAGGAATTGACTATGGTGAAACTTTTTCCCCTATTGCAAGAATGGAAGGAGTAAGAATTCTACTTACTTATGTTGCTTATAAAGGTTTCAAAGTTTACTAGATGGATGCCAAGTTTGCATTTCTGAATGGAATGTTAGAAGAGGAGGTCTACATAGAACAACTAGAAGGATTTGTGGATAAGAACAATAAGAACATGGTATGTAGACTGCGCAAAGCCCTATACGGATTGAAACAAGCACCAAGAGCATGGTATGAAAGACTTCATACTTATCTTGTTAAGATTGGATTTGAAAGAATAGATGATAACAACAATTTGTACATGAAGAAAGATGAAGAAAAAGGTATACTATTATCTAAAATTTCCATTGATTACATAATATTTGGAGGACAAGATGCTTTGTGTAAAGATTTTGCAAATCAAATGAAGCAAGAGTTTGAGATGTCCATGTTTGGTGAGATCAAATTCTTTGTGGGACTACAAGTATATAAATGAAGTATGGTGTATATATTACTCAGTCAAAATATGTCAAGAAAATTTTGAAGACATTTGGACTTGAGGACTCAAAACCAGTAAGTACACCTATGGTAACAACACTCACGCTATCAAAGAATGATGAATCAGCTGAGGTCAATCAAACATTATATAGATCTATGATTGACAAATTGCAATATGTAGTACATAGCAAACCTAATATTGTATTAGTTGTGGGAATAGTTGCTAGATTCTCTACCAACCCAAGAGAAAATCACTTGATGGCAGTGAAAAGAATAATGAGATACTTGAAGGGAACAAAAGAGTATGGCTTATACTATAAGAAGAATGAAAATTTTGAACTAAAAGCCTACACTGATGTTGATTGGGCTGGAAATATTAATGACAGGAAGAGCACCAGTGGATGAGCATTTTTCTTAGGCAGAAGACTTGTTACATGGACAAGCAAGAAGCAAAGTTGTACTTCACAATCTATTGCTAAAGCAGAGTATGTTGCTACTGCTATCAATTGCATAAACATTGTATGGATCAAATAGCTACTAAAAGGAATGAAGGAAGAAATCACTGAACTAGTGACATTTTATTGTGATAATACAAGTGCCATAAATATATCAAACAATCCTATTATGCATACAAAGACAAAGCACATTGCAATAAAGTATCATTATGTAAGGGAGTTGGTTTAATAGAAAGAGGTGAAGATGGAATATATCAACACAAAAGAGCAAATTGTGTATATCTTCACCAAAGCATTACCTAAGGATTCTTATGAGTATTTGAGAGGTAAATTAAGGGTGATACCTCTATCAAAGGCTATGTAAAAGATAGAGGGAGTACCTTGCATCAAACAAGATTAAGATGCCAAGAGTTGAGTACGTGTATTTGGCATTGTTGTCAAAGAGGGCGAATGTTCAGTAAATTGAACAAGTGCATATTGATCTTGATGAAGATGATCAAAGTAGAAAATCAAGCTAGAGGGAGAGTAAAAGAAGAACAATGAAGTAAAAGTACATCATCAGAAGGATTAGAAGACTGGAAGCAAGAAAAAGGGAGAAAGTAGAAAAATAAAAGAGGGAGATATTTTGTTCCATGACAAATGTGAATTAGATAAGTGAGATTTTGTAACCTAAGAAGGAGTTGTTGATAGAGGGAGAAGTGTTATTCATAAAATTTCTTTTTGGTATTACTTTATTGTTTAACCTAGTTAGTTTGGTGTTTGACTGTTGATTAGTTTGGTTTGCCATCAATGCCAAGGAGGGAGATTGTTAATAAATGATTGAAAAGTTCATTTGAGAAGTTTTTCCAATCATTTTTTTGTCATTGATGTCAAAACTATTATATGTTGGTAAGACAATTGCTTATATGTTTCAAGCACTATCACTTGATTGATTGATGAAGAGGATTTGATCAATAAGATGTAACAAAATTACCTAGAGGAAAGGTTGAGTTATGATTATGTATTGGAGTGCAAGAATCAATTAAGATAGTGATAACATAATGTATTGATGATCTACTTTGGGTTACAAAATGTTTGGCTACACTTAGAAAGTTCAAATGAAAGAGGTTGAACAAAGTTCATTTGCTAAGCTTGAACAAGTTGATAGAAGGTGCCGAGTAAAGATAGTGCAAGCCGAGCAAAAAGTCAATTGGAGCCAAGTGAAAGCATTTTCCAATGGATGCCAAGCAAACTAATAGGTGTTGAGAAAGTTAGTAGATGTCGAGTGATTTTACAATAGATGTCAAGTAACACAGTATGTGTTGAGCATTAGTAAATTGATAATGTTGAGCTACTGCATTATGAAAAAGATCAAAGATTCACCAAAAAAAAGCTAAAAAGTTTGTTTTCTTGGAACTTGTGAATCAGGAAGAAGATAAGATTGATGAGCTAGAGGCACAAAATCTTATGTGAATCATTTTGGAGGCAAATTCAAATAGATTCTAAAAGAAGTTTCTAAAGAAGAGAAGATATGGGGTAGGTACATTGTATCCTACCTAATCCATCAAAAACCCTAATTTCTGAGATG
This sequence comes from Cupressus sempervirens, assembly GCA_028749045.1. NCBI lineage: Eukaryota > Viridiplantae > Streptophyta > Pinopsida > Cupressales > Cupressaceae > Cupressus > Cupressus sempervirens. Next base: position 467,421,415 of record CM053785.1, on the reverse strand, counting down.
GATATTGAACGAGAAAAAGAGTTCTAATTCCCTATATTTAGGGATGCTTGGTCATGAAGCAAAGGTTGAAAGGTCAAAAAGTTTTTTTTGATGTGAAAATCTGACAAGGAGAAGGAAGAAGGGTTTGCTTCATCAAGTGACACAAGAGGAGAAGTCTGCAATGGTGAACTAAGCAAGAAGGCTTAACGAAGATGAATGCTTGAAGGGTGAACAACCTGTTAGAACTACAAAGATAGGAAGTCAAGCAGAGATGAGGACTAAATAGTGATCTATAATCTACAAATAAGGTTGTAAGTTGTATCAAATCAAACTTTATTGTTACTCTCTAACAATTGTATTAGATTAGGGTAAATCCTTTGGAGAAAGGTTGACTTAACAATCATTGAAAAATCCTTTAATAGGGTGGCATTCCACCTAAAGTCTTCTAATAAGGCTTACTTTTAACAAGGTGATTGAAATCCCTTAGCTGGGTCACATTTAACAGTGTGTGTTGTAACCTTTAACAGGGTTGGCCTTTAATAGGGCATCCCTTTAAAATAGTGAGAAAGGACTAGCATATTACTAGTGGTTTTTCCCAAATTGGGTTTCCACATTAAATCATTGTGTCATGTGTATTGATGGATATGTTGTGTTTTATACCTTACATTTCTGCATGTTTAACAGTAACATATCAGTTTTGGTTTACACACAATGAATGCATGCATGGTGTAGAAAGTTTTATTGGTTCACTGAATTGTAAAAGTTTTATTTGGACCTTGAATAACTGATTCACACCCCCCCCCCCGAGTTATTCTAAAGAATTCCAACATAACTACTTATACCTGATCACCCCCCACTCGTCTTAGTTATCTAACATCTTGGATGTTTCTCCTCTTGCAAGTAGTCCACCTTCTCAGTATACTACTAATCGAGATAGGGGAGGAGGACAATGCACTTTAAGTGAAGGTGTTATTAATGGTAGCTTTTGTGTGATTGACTATTATGATGTGCTTCCCCATACTATGTTTTCCATATGTTTGTTTAGATTTCTTTAGATGACCTTTATTTCTCTATTAGTGCAAGGTGATAAAGGAATCAAACTATCATATCAATCTTCTATTTCTATCTCACTTCTTCTATATGTTGTTATATGTTATTTTATATATGTACTATTGTTTGTACCTGTATCCTTGGATTATCTACTTTGATTTTTTATATGGTAGCACCAATTCTTTTTGTTCTCCATGGTGGTAGTCCAAAAAGACTCTTCTTCATAGCTCTTATATGTCTGTCTTCCATTGTACTGTAGTTCTACTTCCTTTGGGGGATGATGATATTTCATACTTGATATGATATCTAAATGTTTTCATATTCTCGTACTAATCCTAAAGTTAGTAGATCCCTTTGTGCTCTCTATATATGTTATTTGCTTATTTCCCTTAATTTGTCTTCTTTTGAGGGAATTTCATAGTGGCGACATCTCTTAATGGATGTATGTATACTCCATTAAAGTCATTGCTCCTGTTAAACTATTAGCAATGACTTTGGCATCAGGGCATACACTCTACTCATTTTGCTTTAAATCATTGGGTAGTAAATATGGATTAGGGTGCGTAAGCCTTAGGTTCTTGGTATGCTTCCTAAGTTATCCTTAAATATATGTATTACTACTCAATCCCTTCTTTTTGCACACATCTTGTGAATCCCTTTATGGATTATGAAAATCCTAAAGAATTGATTCTTCATGCACACTTTCAACTTAGGAAGTGACCATCCTTGACATTGGGTCTATCTTCGCTTTGCACACACATATGATAAATCTCGTATGTGGGTAACACATAATATTTTCTAAGTCCCATACATGGGTAACACATCTAGACATACATGCTAAATATTATATATGAGTAATGTGTACAAGCTTGCTAAATCTTATATATAGGTAACACAGTCAAGCACAAGATGATATGTCCCACACATAGGTAACACATTTTATTTATTTATATTTTTTGTGATTCATAGTGAGGTCTATGATTCTCATTAGAGAATTAATCACACCTCTTCTCTCTTTGCTTCTTTTAGTCATTGATTAATCTCTTATTATGATCTTGAGGTTAGCAAAGATTTAATCCCTTGGGGACTTGATGGACTCGTTGTCTCCTTGGTTGTGATAATACTATCTTGTGTCTTGTTCTCTACTTTACCAAGATTTTGGATGGAGTTCACACTCTTGCTAAAGTGGGGGATAAGTGTACCATCTTAAATTGGAAGCACTTGAATTTAACAAAATTTTAAAACATATTTAATGTGAGATCATCATCTCCTTGAGTCCTTTTTTCTTTTCTTCCTTTTTCTTCTCCTTTACTCTAAGTGAAACTAGGGTAAGACCTTATTGATCCTCTTTAAAGCTTCTATTTTTCATGGCATTAAGCTCAAGGTAGTGTATATGAGCAATGTTAGTATGCTAATAGAAACCAAATTTAAATAAAGTTTCTACAAACTAAACAAAATTCATAAACTTCAAGATAGACTAAGATGAGCTCTCAATTGAGAATATGAGCCATTAATGGGCTCTCTTCAATGAGAAGCTCTCTTGTTGAGTAGCTTTGTCTAAATAGATAGGATGTATGCTCAAGCTTTATGCTTCAAAAAGGGCTTCAAATGGAGTTGGAATTTGGGTGTGAGTGTATGGTTTTGATGTAAAATAGCTTCTTAAAATGGCATTATGACTTTACTTCATGGATTGTGTTAAAATGGCTTGGGAGAGGATTCCTTAAATAGCCAAAGGGCTTGAGGGATCAAGGGCTAGGATGCAAGGATGGGAAAAAGCTCATGGAGGGCTCAGATTGCATGAGAGGAGAGCACATGGATTGTGCTTCCTTGCAGCCAATCAGGGAGTGACACATGTCACAGGGTGAGAGGATGGAGGAAAGGGGAAGGATGAGTCAACAAAGGAGGCTCAAGGGATCAAATCTTCATAAAGACCCTCATAATGGCTTGTAAGAGCAATGAAAGGGCTTTGGAAGAGTCATTTATGGCCTAGTGGGCTTCATAAAGTTTTATGGTTGAGATATTTTGAGGGAGATGAGAGGAATTTTGACTTGGGCTTGATTAGGAAGGTTTTAAGCTTGCTTAGGCTTGTGCAAATGATTAGAGGATGGATTAGGATGGTTTAGGATTAGCTTAGGGATAGGCAAGTGGATGGCATTTAATGAGGGTGGGTGAAGGAGGAGATATTTGTTAACTTTGGCTTGGGTTAGTAAGTTTTAACCCATGTTTAGGGAATGTGACAAGGTTAGGAGGGGATTAGGATTAGGTTTAAAGACATCTTCTAGAAGAGTCTAGACTTTGGATGAGGATAAAGACTTTCTAGAATAGTCTAGAACTTCCTAGGATGAGGATGAAGACTTTCTAGAAGAGTCTAGAACTTCTTAGGATGAGGATAAATTAGATTTTTAGGAAATAAATAAAGTTTTATTTATTTCAAGGGTTTGGGTTGAGGAGATATTTATTAAAACTTTTTTAATAAACATGAGGATTAATATTTAATCTTAATTAAATATTTTGAGTTGGGATTAGGGGTAGGAAATGATAGGATTAGCCTTTAATCAAAATTAAAGAAGGATTAGAAGATTTTGGAAGAGGTTAGTGGTCTTAAGGAAATTGGCCAAGTTTTGGGCAAAAAATAATTTATTTATTTATTTTGGGTTTTTTGGTCAATTTATTAATTAAATAATTAATAAATAAGGAAATAATGTTTAAATAAGATTTAAACATTTTTGGGAGGGATTCCTTAATTAAATATTTTTAATTAAGATAAAGGGATTTAATGGCATAAAAATAAATTAATTAATTAAATAATTAATTAATTAATAAATGATGATGTCATCAGGAATTTTTCAAAAAATAAAAATACTTTATTTTCTAAAGGTTTTTAGGTGTCTACATTTTGCCCCTCTTTGATGTGATGCCGCAAGTGGCATGTCATCAAAGATAAGAAAATAAGATGCCCAAGGCTAGAGCAGAAGAGGAGAGAATGGACTGCAAGATGCCCCCTCAAGAAGGCGGTGGGGAGAAAAAGCAAGGCTTGACGACTTTTTGAAAAGTACAAGAATTTGAGATGAGAAAGAAGACTCAGATTGTCTTAAGAGAAGAGGTTTAGTTAGCTCAAACTCTCACTATGGGAGAATGATAAAGGGAGAATCAAAGGCACAAGAGGAAGCAAGCTTAAGATCTCAGGGATTGCAGAGGATGAAGGAGCGGAGCGCTATAAAAGGTATCCAGGATGGGGAGATGGATGAGGGGATTAAAAAGTTGATGCAATAGGATTTCAAAGAGTCAGATTGGCGGAAGATGGGTTTTGGAGATCCCTAGGACTAGGATTGTGGATCTTGAAAGATGAGGCTTGGTGGATTGATTTGGATTGGTGGATCCCTAAGACTAGGATTGTGGATCCCTAAAGCAAAAGGTGAGGAGTGATTCAAAGAGATACTGATGCATAAGCTGGGGTAGGAGAGACAGATGCTGGACATGGATGGGGGATAATGGAGATGAAGGGAAACCACTGAAGCTTTTTTTTTTAGCAAGGGGATACTTCAAAGAGAAGTACCACCAAGTAGTTGAGCACTAGATTTACTATAAGACTGTTGGTTAATTGCCAAGGTTACCAAGAACATCAAGGCCTTTTCACCAACTGTCCAGAGGACTGACGGACTGACTCAAAACAAACACGCAAGGATTGCCCCAGCATCAGACATGAATCTCGGAGGAAACAGCGTGGAATCGATACTGGGTAACCCACAAGCAAAAAAAAAAGAAACAAACACAAGACTTGATCAAGACCTTACGCCCAGAGTGCCCCATTCGTAGTATACCATGATATGGAAGATCGTGGCAACTTTGAGGAGGGAACAAAAAGATTGTTTGGAAAAGATACTTCAAGACCCAAAAGGGAAGATTCCAAATCAAAAGAAAGTGAAAATCCAAAAGAGAAACATTTGCCAACGAGATGGGTAGGACGAGGTACTAACGGACCAAGATCAGACATGAGGAAAGCTATATCCTACAAGGATCTATCGGAGAGCACCTAAGCTGGTGCATCTGGATGAGTGATGCGTCTGGCAAGCTGAACTAAGAAGGATAACACTTTGGTGACATGAGATCTAGCTAAAGGATGCATTGGGATAGCTAACCAAGGGTTGTGCAACGTGTGCAAGATGTTGATCAAGGAGGAACTGACACAAAAGATAGATAGATACAATGGTACTAAGCTAAAGAGGATGTACAAGCTGATGGACCAAGATATTTACAAGCTGAAGCTGACCAAAATAGTTACAAGCAGGCAAAAGCTTAGGATGATAGGATAGCGGGATGGTTTGATGTTGTGCAAGATGCGAAAGCTAAGGGTGGGGTGATAGCGAAAGATATGGATTTGGCAGGATGCATCCAATGATGATGAGAGATTTTGTGACCCAGGATAGCTAGAGGAGCAGAATGAGATGGTAGATAGCTAGGATTATGATGGATATAAAGAGATGACATTGGGTTTTCATGAGGATAGCCTAGAGCTAGATACCAATGACAAGGGAGGATGGACAAGACAAGATCTCCAAGGAATATAGTGCTCCCAATTAGAAGATAACATGCGGAAGGAGGTCTTATGATGGATGTGATAGGATTGAAGCTAGGATGGAAAAAGTTGAAGGGGCTAGGGAGATGGATGATAACTGGGATGGTTGGCTGAAGCTACAGGAGATAAGTGGATGGTGTGAGATGGAAGATGGAGGGTGGAGGATAGGTGGATAGATTGGAAGATGGAGTTGGATGTCAAGAGATGACCAAAAGCATGAGGGTGATAGGCTAAGCTGGGGATGGTAGGATTACACATGACGCTTGTTTGCCAAGTTTTCATCATGGTACTTGTCCAAGGCGCTTGAATTGCCAAGTTTTCACCAGTGGATGCTTTATTTTTCTTTATTATTTTTTTTTGACTTTTTGACTTTGGACTTAGCTGGAATGATTTTGGCTTTCTTCAGCTATTTTGGCTTTTTTGGGATTTTTCACTGGCTGTTGGAATGTTCAATTTTGTTGCTAGCTGTTGGTACACCGGATGTGTGATTTATGCAATAGATTGGATTAGATGGGATTGATGGTAGGAGATGGAGGGATGAAAAGGTTGGAAAGGAGCATGAGATGGGGATGCTTGCAAGAGAAACATTGGCACATGTTGGGATGGGTGTGAAAAGAGCATGTGGGGGATAGATGGTAGATGTGGGCGTGATGGAGGATTTGTGGAAGCATGCTTGGGGATATAGGCACCCAAGATGGAGTTAGGAGATGGTGGACATGAGTCACTGGATGGAGGATTAGCAATGGTGGATGCCATTATGCATTGGGTTTCAACTTTTTTCTTTGGGATCCACATGGTTTTGGATTTTCTTTTCATAGGCTTTTGCATTATTTTGCATTCTTTGATTGGATTTTTCCTTTTTGGAGTATGTCTTTTAGAATATACATATGATTGCCTAGGATGTGGATTTTTAGCTTTATGCATTTTGAAGTTGGCATTTACATTGCTGTGGTAAGCTTTGGGAAGATGGTTAGGAGAAGCTTTGTGAGATGGAGAGGATATGGGAGAGCGTGTAGGGGGATGATGATGGATGATGTGCCTCGATATGTGCCTTTGTTGATCTTGCATAGGAATGGAGGCAATAGGATTTGAATGATGGCTAATAGGAGGATGGAGGATGGTAGATTTTGGGACATAGGGACCCAAAATGGATTTAGCGAATGAAGGCGGGATATGGTAGGTTGTTTTAGGTTGCAAAGACGGTGGAGGGGAGATGACATAAGATTTCTTGAAGGAGTGATGGGAGGCTGGCATGGGGGGTTTGGAGATAGGCTTGGTTTGGGGGTGTGGTGTACCAACACCTTTAGATGGTGAGCCTTTGGATACATATCCAAGACCATGAAATCCTATATTTTTTTGTGCAATAATAGGCTTTCTGATTCCTTGCTCTTGTGGTCCTAAACCTTGACCTTGATAATGCCATCGATTGAGCATTTGAACTAGCTAAGGATACTTTTTTCTTGCAAAAAATGGTGGAAGTGCTTTATCAGATGTACTGCAATAGGGAGATACTATTCTTAATTATTCTGCTGAGAGGAGGCCATTATGGATGAATGTAAGTGAACCAAGAGGGTATATTATAGATGGTGAAATAACTTGGATAGGTGGTAATATGGAAGCATGGAGTGGAGGAGATGGTAGGATAGGATCTTGATTTAGCTGATGGGATGAAAAGATATCCTGCAGTAGAGGAGGTATGGCTTGAGGTTTTGGAGATGGAGGGGATAGTGACTGCACTATGGATGGAAGACATGGTATGATGATATCTTCGTTTATGCTTTGGGGGATGTCAACATGCTTTTGGGCAAGATCTTGATAGGATTGGTTTGGAGTGGATGGTGCGATAGGAGGTGAAGGGATGGACTCTTCAAAGGCAACGGATGGATAGATGGGAGATTCAGTAGTGGAGATGGGTGAGTAGAAGATGGATGCATAAGGGTCATTATGGGAGATTTGGGAAATGCTTGGAGGTGATGTGGATAGGATTTGGAGGGTTTTGACAGATGGTGGGATTTTGATGCTTGCGGGAAGTGGAAGGATTTTAAGCAATTTGATGGATGGTATGGGGATGATAGCTATGGGAGATGGAGGTGATATTATAGATGGGGAAGCTTCATTACTGACTACTTCACATGGTTGGATTAGATAACATGGCTTATCGACTGCTGGAGGCAACTTTTCTTGTATTTCCTCTAGGAGATTCCTTGGAGACTCGTGTGTCAGGGGTGGAGGTGGATTAACAGGAATAGCTAGTGTGATGGGGGTGGAAGATTGGAAGCTTGATTGATTGGGTGATGGAGGAGAAGCTGGGATATCAAATGGCATGACTAGATAGTTTGGAAGAATGCATGGATTTTGTGGGATGCTTGGGGGAATGTTTCTAAGGCTTTCAATATACCCATCATAGTCAACAAGATTTTCATCATCATTAGAATAGGAGGTGGCGAGAGCAAGGACAATACGACCGAACACATCATGATAGGTTTGGGATTTCATGTTTTGATGATGAGTCGGATGGGGATGGGGTCTTGCATATGGATGAACACAGAAGCTCATGGTTGGATTTGGATTAAGCGCAAATTTTGGATTGGCTGATGAAGGATTTCCTAGGGAGAGTCAAAGCTGTATAACAGACCTAAGGAGGATTGGCTGGAGATTTTTGGCTTTCCTGTGGATGGAAGACTTCAAGGGCATGCTGTCAAAAAGTGAGAGTTTTGCTTTCCTATGCGCTGGATTGGTGGAGATTGTGTCAACTTAAGGATAAACTAATGATCCTATGGGCATGACATGAGATTGACCACTTGTGGATCCCAACCTTTAGCTCAAGGTGATGAGTGATAACAAGTGACAAAGCTAGATTACCCTAGACAAAGCTCTGTCAAAGGGATAACCTTGGTGAGGCTGGTGGATTGATTGGATAGAAAATTCTAGCAGAATGACCACAACTCTCTAAAGGCTTGGGTGTGATTTTGGATTGGGTTGCTAGCTAGCTGGGGGGGATGATTTGGAGAGACTTTGGATTTGGGATTGTTCTAAAGCAAGGAACTAGATAGATTCGGTTGTAGCGGGGGAGCTTGGATGATTTTCTGACGAGGCAGTGACTACGCTAAGTATGCCTTGAGCTGGGAGATTTCTGCCTCTTTTTTTTTTTGAGATTTTGACCAAAGTTGGCAAACATTCATTCAAAAGCTATGAACAAATAAGCAGACAAAATTTTGGAGCAAGCACGTCAAATACACCAACATCCTAGGAAGCTTTCTACAAGGATGAAATATGTTATAGCTAGGGAGTCCTCGATATATGCAAGGTACATGAGGCCCAAATTCGTAGATGAAACCAAAAAGATGTCACACAGCCGAGAGGAGCGGTAACCCACTTCTCCTCTTTCACTTCTCAAGGGTATAAAGTTCCTTGAGGCTTAGCCCGAGTGACAAAATCTTGATTCCAAGAGAGGTGTCTTTGGATTCACCTCCCGATTTTTATACTCCACCGGAATGTTGGAGTTGAGGTCGTCCCAAGGGGTGATGAAATCCCTGAGTAGGCCTCCTAAAAAGTGTAAAACAAGACCACATACATGATCTTGGGCTTCAAAAGACATGTGTTCATTCCAATTTATGATTTAGATTTTGTAAGCTATGATTGAAGACACTTGTGATTATGGCATACAATGTTCATTCCAATTTGACAGCGTCGTTAGCATAATGGAAGTCGAGAGATCATCAACATAAGAAATACGAGCATCATTGAAAATGCATCAAAACCATGCGATGTTCATTGATTGTTAGGAATTCAAGATTGAGTGTGAGTTTGTTTTAAGCCTAAAACAAAGATATGTGAAACTCGATTTGTCAAGCGCGCGCTCGGAGGCCCTCCACATCAAGAGTTTGTTCAATTTTAATGTCCAAATGAAGTGTGAGCGAGATTAATGCGCATTCAAGGAATTTTCTAACTTAGAAAAACCACTAAAGACCCAAGTGAGTGGAGTTTGATCTTTGTGGAGCACTTAACACCCTCTTAGGTAGACCCATCCCCATAGATGGCGCTGAGATTGCAACCAATGGTTAAATTGATGGGTGATTAAAGAGGGTGAGTCCAACTACAAACTTACTCAAAGCGTCTTTATTAGTTTTTATAACTTAGCAGATTTCAAAAATGTGGATTCTTTTTATGCCCCAAAAGATGATTATTGATCTATGGCATTCAAGATTGTATTTGTTGTTTTAATCATGCATTCATAAAAAAAAAAAACTTGATTTTAATCCATGGCACTCAAGAGTGATTTTAGCAACATGCATTCAAAGACAAGTGATTAAACATTCAAGTTTTTTCTTTTGAGCATTCAAGATTGAGATTTTGTGTGTTGTTTTAAGAATTTTGAAGTGCTTTGTTTTAACCTTATATCATTCAAGATTGTTTTGGACTCAAAAGTGAAAATGACTCTTTGGACTTTGGTTTTCATTCAAGATTTTGTGTTCTAGTTTACATATTTTAAGCCCAAAAATGAAATTCCTAGATTGTTTTGATGCATGAAAAACCTAAGAAACATTCAAGATTTTGCAACAAGACATTTGTTTGGAACAAATAACAAAGCTTTTAGGACAATTTTTGGCAACCATTTAGGACTCTTAGTTTTCATGAGATTTACAAAAGAACTTTAAAATATTTGCAAATGAGGTTCATTTTATCCTTGATTGATGCTTTGAGTTTGATTTAGATTTTAGTGTGCACTTAGTGTTGATTTTGAACCTTTTGAAATGGAAACTTGAAGTTGTTTTTAAATTCCCAAAAATGAAGTGTTCCTAACTTTGCATGAATGCATCTAAAACCTTGATGTTGCAAGGATGCAAATGATTGGATTGGTTTAGTTTCACTTGTTAAATTTTTTTTTCTTTTTTGCAAATTTTTAATTTTTTAATGGATTTAAGTATGATTTGGGGGTTCATTTTAAGCACTAAAAAGAAGTGTGTATGATTTTGCTTCCTTAAAAAAAAAAATGGCCAAGATCTCCCACAAGAAGAAGAAGAAGAAGTAGATGGAATAAGAAGAATATAGACAAGAAGAGGAAGAAGAATTTCAAGTGCTTTGTCCACCTATAAGCTTGAAAAATCTGCAAATACTATGAGATAGACTATGAGTTCCTTTGTCTTCTTCATGCTCATGTGGACCTACAAAACCAATTTATACAATCCTACCAATCACAAAAACAAGCAAAATTAGCCAAAATTAGCAAATGACATACAAAACTTGACTAAAAAAAGCTAATGAAGATGACCCATGCGGGGTCCCACCGGGCGTGCCAAAATGTATATGAGCAATGTTAGTATGCTAATAGAAACCAAATTTAAATAAAGCTTCTACAAACTAAACAAAATTCATAAACTTCAAGATAGACTAAGATGAGCTCTCAATTGAGAATATGAGCCATTAATTGACTCTCTCAATAAGAAGCTCTCTTGTTGAGTGGCTTTGTCTAAATAGATAGGATGTATGCTCAAGCTTATGCTTCAAAAATGGCTTCAAATGGAGTTGGAATTTGGGTGTGAGTGTATGGTTTTGATGTAAAATGGCTTCTTAAAATGGCATTATGACTTTACTTCATGGATTGTGTTAAAATGGCTTGGGAGAGGATTCCTTAAATAGGCAAAGGGCTAGGATGCAAGGATGGGGAAAAGCTCATGGAGGGCTCAGATTGCATGAGAGGAGAGCACGTAGATTGTGCTTCCTTACAGCCAATCAGGGAGTGACACGTCACAGGGTGAGAGGATGGAAGAAAGGGGAAGGATGAGTCAACAAAGGAGGCTCAAGGGATCAAATCTTCATAAAGACCCTCATAATGGCTTGTAAGAGCAATGAAAGGGCTTTGGAAGAGTCATTTATGGCCTAGTGGGCTTCATAAAGTTTTATGGTTGGGATATTTTGAGGGAGATGAGAGGAATTTCGACTTGGGCTTGATTAGGAAGGTTTTAAGCTTGCTTAGGCTTGTGCAAATGATTAGAGGATGGATTAGGATGGTTTAGGATTAGCTTAGGGATAGGCAAGTGGATGGCATTTAATGAGGGTGGGTGAAGGAGGAGATATTTGTTAATTTTGGCTTGGGTTAGTAAGTTTTAACCCATGTTTAGGGAATGTGACAAGGTTAGGAGGGGATTAGGATTAGGTTTAAAGACATCTTCTAGAAGAGTCTAGACTTTGGATGAGGATAAAGACTTTCTAGAATAGTCTAGAACTTCCTAGGATGAGGATGAAGACTTTCTAGAAGAGTCTAGAACTTCTTAGGATGAGGATAAATTAGATTTTTAGGAAATAAATAAAGTTTTATTTATTTCAAGGGTTTGGGTTGAGGAGATATTTATTAAAACTTTTTTAATAAACATGAGGATTAATATTTAATCTTAATTAAATATTTTGAGTTGGGATTAGGGGTAGGAAATGATGGGATTAGCCTTTAATCAAAATTAAAGAAAGATTAGAAGATTTTGGAAGAGGTTAGTGGTCTTAAGGAAATTGGCCAAGTTTTGGGCAAAAAATAAATTTTTTATTTATTTTGGGTTTTTTGGTCAATTTATTAATTAAATAATTAATAAATAAGGAAATAATGTTTAAACAAGATTTAAACATTTTTGGGAGGGATTCCTTAATTAAATATTTTTAATTAAGATAAAGGGATTTAATGGCATAAAAATAAATTAACTAATTAATAAATGATGATGTCATCAGGAATTTTTCAGAAAATAAAAATACTTTATTTTCTAAAGGTTTTTAGGTGTCTACAGGTAGGATCTAACAACCTAGGTCTTTCCTTTCTTTAATCCAATCACTCAAAATCTCTTATATGGACTAAAACAACTATATCTTGGATTCTATACCTGATTTATGGGATCTGATACCTATTTTATTGAAGGAATCTGAGAGGTTTTGGGCCTTGGTTGACGGGGACATAGTGTACCCCTATCCAATTAGGAATGCAATGCACCCTTGATGGGGCAATCAAGGATGCATCACCTCCCTATTTGGCCCTATTTTGGGTCTATTGCTTGGATCCCATGTCTAGATGGTTTAAGAATGTTAACTCATAGGTGGATTAGTATGCAAGAGTTAGTCAAATTTGAGCCCTTTATAAACCCCTCCATTTTCTCTATTTTATCTATCTACAATCTATAAATCATGCTATCATGTACACTAGCACTCAAGCATTTAAGTTTTCAATTCTTCAAGCATCCTTCAAGCATTTCTTCCATTAAAGATCAATGATTAAAGCATTCAAGCAATTGGAGGAGTTTATCTTCAAGATCTCTTTCAATCCATGAAAGATCCTTTTTTGAATCTTCTGCATCCATTCATCTTCATCTTCTTGATCCAAATCAATTAGTGGAGTAAGCACACACAATTGATTCAAGGATTCTACTATTGTAAGGTGAATTTGTACATTTATTTACATTTTTCAATTCAAGATTAATTCCTAAACTAGGGTTTGACCTAGGCAAACCCCCATCAACAATAAAAACCCTTTTTTTGTTGGAGGTTGTGGATCTCCAATTGGTGAATAAGTTGCACATTCGTATACCCTTTTCAACTTTCTTAGGAACTAAAAAATCAAAATCCATGTGACACATAGTTTTACAAGGTCACACAAGGTCACCCTTATCAACGAAGTTCACCTCTATCAGATCATCAAACAATTTCTAGGTTTCGTAGATTTCAACATTTAAAACCTAGATTTGGCAATATTTATAAATTTTGAGCAAAAAAACCAGCATAAAATCATATCTAAAAGGTTTTCCCTCTACCTTATTTATCATTTCAGCATATTTAATTATCTCATTTGCATATATAGCCCTGGGTCACATTATCTCACAGGGATCTCAAGGACTTTGGTATCTTCTCCCTTGTTCTACCCAACTAGATCTAGCTTGCATTGGCCTACTTTCGCACTTGATTAGTGCCAATATTTATAGATCTAGTCCTTTAGAATTTAAATTTAAAGGATCAATATTCTTGACTCATTTGTGTAATTGTGGTTATGTGATGAACTTGAGGTTTTATATATTTGATTCATATTCCCCCTTTAACAATAATTTACAACAAGGAAGATCCAAAGCTCCATTGAATATCTGAAGCTTTATCTACTATGCAGAGGTATAAGGACATGTTTACTTTGAATCTCAATTGATAATGTTTAGAGTTGAGTTTCAAATTGATTATTGCATTATTGAGAGAATGAGTGAGAGTGGGGTGCATTGTAGGTATCATTCAGAGCTATTGTGTAAGCCAAAATGAATATTACTTTTACTAATCAAACCCTTTGTAATCATACATATTTTAATTCCCTTGAAGTTGTGACATGGAAAGAATGCAACTTATCTAGACATAGTTGTTTAGGCCTAGGTTAACTCCCACAAGCTGATAACAGATTCAGAATGAATGTAGGGTTTGCAAAAAAACTAGAGTTGTTATCTCATAAGAAAGCTCAAGAAGTGACTGCATGTTAGAGATGTCATTGTTTCTGCAATTTGTGAGTAGTTACCTCCAGGTTTGTGAACTATCCACTAGTTTTTGTATTGTAATAACATTATGAAAACACACCTATGATATCAATTTTACATTGAATAATGTAAGGCTAGTCTAAGTATTTAACATTCCTTGATTTTGAGCATTTAGTTTTGTGAAATAAAATTAATAGTATATATTTTCAAATTTGTATCCTTGAACTGTTATGTAATGTGTTTAGACAATACTTCATATTTTAATGTAGATCAATTATTTTGCAAAATTCTTGGAAAGAAAGAAGACATTTAAAATCTTAGATCAGGATAGACTATTACACTTTCTAAATACTTGCAAGACTACTAGAATGAGGTATGTAGGAGTTTTGATTAACATAAATTCCTCCAAATATAACATATGCAAGATTGAAATTTTGTATAGAGGTAGTCATTATAGGTAGTTTATATCTAGGAACATCAACTAATGATGTTGGTATAGTGTTAATTTTATAGGAATAAAGAAGCAAAGAGATTCAACTTAACTTTTTATAGGCACGATGTTATTACCAACAATAGATAAACACTATGCAATACTTCCACATCATGTTCATCACTTCAAACCATCCTACTTAATCTTTGAATCAAGGGGATTGTGTCATAATTTGAGTATTCTTGACCCATCTATTTTCTAATCTTATCTAGTTCAGTAACACTCTATTCTAATAGATTAGGAGATGCTCATGTTAAGGAGTCATTCTCATTAGGAGAAGTGTGGGATGAGTGGTTCTCCATAATATTATATATGACATGTAAAAGCATAAAGGTTTCACCTATGTTCCTATGGAATATGATAGTCAACTTGGGCTATGTAGCCTTGGTATTTAATCTTTGGAAATCCATAGGTATTTAGCTTATTCTCATAGGGATATTAGATGTAGGACTAAAGGTCATAATGCTATATATTAGAGAAATAGCTAAACAATGTCAATTCTCAATATTGCATAAGTGAATTATGATTGTAAATTTTCATGAAAAATAAATCTAAACCAAAAGTAAAAGAGATCTAAGATGTGTTGGGTTCCCCAAAATGCAATATGAGGAAAAAGAGTTCACTAGCTTATGCATGGAAACTAGGAAACTAGACCTATATCTTCTTTCATTAGATTGGGAAGGAAAGTGATCCACTCAGCTCAAGATATAGAGAATAAGGTGTATTCAGTATTATTTTATATGGAGTTGAAAATGATATTGTTAGTGTGTAGAATGAATGTGGAAGCTAAGGAAAAGGATGAAAAATGAAGGGTTCCAACATAAACTTAAGCATAATTATGGAAAATAAATAAACAAACAATAAAAGTATATCTATAAATTAAAGTAGAGAGAAAATATTTACCAAAATTTAGACTAAATTATGAGGGAATATTTTGGTTGGAGTGAGCTTGACCTAGGAGCATTGGATGCGAACATAATTTGAAAATTTGGGATCATGACACTACTCAAAAGTTTCCTCAAATGTGTTTAGGACTAGGTAAACCTAGACCCTATTTTTTTGGGATTTAAAAAAGGTAGAGTTTTAGGTCTCTATCTTCTTTGTTTGAATCCAAAATATGTATTCATAACCTGTCACCTACACATACAAAAAATAGAAATTTGTTGGTTTGATGGGAGTTTGCCTAGCTCAAATCCCATTTTTGAAATTAACCATGAAATTGAACTAACTTGAATTAAAAATGAATGTGTGTTGTAATGTAGTGGTTATTACTAAAAATTAATTAATGATACCTTAGATAGTTTTCTTTGTCTCAAAACCCTTATGAAGATGTTGATGTTTCTTACAAGGTTGACTTCATGAAGCACTAATCATGGATGCCATCATGAATGCTTTAGTTTTGAGCTTTACTTAATGATGCTTGATCAATTTCTCAATATAAGAGAGTGTGTGTAATTGCATGTGATAGCTATGAAATAAGAAGGGGTAATCTTACTATTATACCTCTCCCTAGGAATTGAGTTTGTAATTTCATGTTTGACCAACATGAAAGAAGTTTTGTTGCTCCCACAAGCTAGCCATTAATTAATTTGATCTTGGGTCCCTTTTATTGGGGTAAGGTTTCTTAAGAAAATCTATCTAAGGTCAGATCCCCCAAGAAATTCTATCTCAGGGCAAGGTCACCCTAAGTGACCTTGATCTCCTGACAAAGATGAGGTCAAGAACCCAAGGTCCAAAATGAAGTGGAGAAGCCAAAATTTGAACAAATATGAGTAGATTCATATAGGAGAGGCTAGAAACACTAAAGTGAGGCCTATATGAGCATGAAATTATGCACATATACAACTTACCATGCTATAATGAAAGAGAAAGTCCTAACATTTAACTACAAATGGATAATTTAGCAAGAGATGGTGTACTAATTTATTATTATTACATTATAAGAAATAATGTCTTAAGCCACAAATTCAAATAATTTTAAGCCTTTCCCTAGTTAGGATGCATTTGTAGAATGTTTTCCATAATAAAACACGTCTCTGTGAGTACGACTAAGATCCAACATAGCTTTGATGGCCAATCCTCTTCATTCACTCACTCACTTTGTATTTCATACCCATTTTAGATTTTTATTTTTATATTTGAACAATTCAACCTTTGGATATGTCATGTTTAGTTTTTATTGGGTCACAACTCTTTGTATTTAGATAAATATGATCATTTGTGAAGCAATTCACAATTACTTAAATTTTTTTGTAAAGGAGATTTTTTTAATATGTTATCCTTTTATCTTTTTGTTTCACACCCACTTTTGAATGTTTTGTAAATATATTGTCTAGATGCTCACTTTGCCTTATTTCCTATTCAACCTGATTTCAATGGAAAGCTTATTATCTACGCTTCTTGTCTACCATCTTAGAAAAAAGACCAGTCTTTCATCAAAAAAATTCCTTATCGAATTAGACCACCAATAGATATTTGTCTCTTAGACAAGATTGCACTCATGACATTGTCTTCATAATTTATTCATCTTTCCTACCTTCCTAAACTTACACTTCTAGAAAGTTTGAATAGTATCTATTGAATTTGTGGACAAATACTTTAAATTGAAGATCTAGAAACTTATATTGAAAAAACACGGATGAAAAATACAAAATTAAAAGAGGCATAAAATATATCTATAATCTTTTCACTACAAAAATATCATAAGACATGCATCCAAATTGTATCAACCAATACCACATTGATTTATCATCATAAGCACTTGCATCTCAATTTTACATATTTTAAATGATTTTATAACATTTATGAAGTTTCTCTACAACTTTTTTTCATTTTTCCTGCACTTTTGTAGTTTGAATTTGGATGAGTGGGAATGGCCCCCCAGGGACGAGCCATACCCCTGACTTCTCAAATCTGCAACTTGTTCTAACCTCAAATGGGGCTATCCATGGGAGTGTAGATGTTGATTTTCCTACTTGTGGGGATCCTGTAGAGTCTATTGTGCTTCTTGTGGAGTGTCAGGAGAGCGTAGTGAGTCCAAAAGTGACTCAAGGATGGAAGAACTTGATCCTTGGAGAGAAAAAAAAGACTCATGTCCCACTAGAAGCCCCCAAGATTATTAGTGGAGAGGAGGGAGATGAGATCATTATCTTGGATAGTTTGGTGGATAATGTGTCTGCCAATCTAAAATTGTGCCTGATTGGCATGTTTGTTGCCTTCTGCCCATCGATTAAGATGGGTAGGAAGTGGGTAAGTCAGAAGTGGAAATTAAAAGGGAGTGTGACCGTTTCAATGATGTCAAGAGGACTCTTTTGCTTAAAATTTATGGCGATGGAAGACATGATAATGGTGTTGGTGGGATCCTAGTTTTATAGGAAACATAGTCTAATGGTGGTTAAATGATACCCTGCTCTAGACTCAGTGAAAGAGTTAAATAGAATGGCCCAATTTTGGGTTAGGATCCTAGGACTCCCCTTGTAGTTTTGGGATGAAAGGATCATTAGGTCAATTAGGAACTCCTTTGAAAGCTTTGTTGTGGTAGACACAGTTACCCTTCAAAAAAATGGACTGGTGTTTGCAAGGTTTAGTGTGAATGTGGCAATTGGCACTACTTTAACCAAGTCCATTGTGTTGAGCTCTAAGTGGGGTAAGAATGTGCAACCCATTGTCTACAAGAATGCAAGGCTTTTTTGTTAGAATGATTCATCATTTGGTCACTTGTGCGTGGACTGCAAGAAGAACAATAAGCCTACTAGGAAGGAAGAGTCAGCAGGGGACAAGGAAGCTCGAGTTGTATCAAAGGACAAGGAGGAGGAAGACTTGGGAGAGAAGGAGATTGTGGATTCTTTACGAAGGGAAAGGCTTCAGGTGGAGGTAGATAAAGAGCTAGTGGAAGCTATTGGGAAGATCCTACAATCAGGTGTGTCTACCAGGGTGATGGAGGAAGGGGAGATTGTGGATATTGATGATGGGGATCCTCTCCCTTTTTGGCATGGTATTGAGGATCTCCTCAGAACCCTATTGAGAAATATGGTGATTGAGGATGTGTGTGGGGGATTGGAAGATAAAAGTAAAGAGATTATGGAGGATAAAGAGAAAGGGTTGGAAATGGTGGAGGTGGCCAGAGTGCTTAGTTGGGGTGAGGATGTTTCCCCAACCCCTAAGAGGATAGAGAATACCACCACCTCCTTGTCCCTTGAGGAAAAAGGAGGGAATTGGCAAACCCAAAGAAGACAGACCAGAGTCTCTAGGAAACTTGAGGAAAAGATGGAACTAAAGTTGGATGTGGGGAAATCTGGGAAATAGAATAGAAGAATGAAGTGATGGCAAGGGAGGTGGCTAGTGGCAAGAAACCAACCCTAGAGGCTATGACCAATGGTAGAAGATGATTATCCTATCTTGGAACATGAGGGGGTTGAATAGCCCTTAGAAATAGTTTGCTCTCAAGCAGTAGTTATCTACCATGAGAGTTGATATCCTTCTGATCTAGGAAGTTAAAATGACTATGTCCAATCTCGAAAGTATTGCTAATTATATTTGGCTAGGGACTAATTTTTGCTATAGTAAGGTAGAGGGAGCATCGAGAAGTGTGGCTACCTTTTGGAACCCAAGTATAGGCAAAGGGAATTTCATTCATTTTTGTAAAAATTACTTTATTACTGAACATAGGAAAGATGATAAAATATGGAATGTCATTAATGTGTATGCCCCAAAATCAAGACAAGGAAGAGATAATCTCCAGGAGGAATTGACAGTTTTCCTCTCACATACCAAGAACACTTTTTGTATGGGAGATTTCAACTCCCTTCTATACCAGTCAGAGAAAGTTGGAGGTGCGACGAATTTTACAGATAGTATGAAGGATTTAGTTGAGTTCATAAATAAAAATGATTTGATGGGCATGGAGATGTGTGGTGTTAAGTTTACTTGGTCGAATAATAGGAAGGGGGATAACCTTATCCGAGTCAAACTGGATAGACTCTTGGTCACGACGGGCTAGGAAGGTTTGACTTCTTCTCTCACGAGATTACACAGGACGATCTTGGATCATGCCCCTATTAGTTTTAATTGGAAGGAGGAGATGTGGGGGGGCCTAAGACTGTTTAGATATAAATAATGTGGCATTCTCACCCTGACTTCTGTGCTCGAGTGGCAGAGTGGTGGGGGATACAAGTTGAAGGAACTGTAATGTTCAGACTCTCGACCAAACTAGATAATATAAGAAGGAATGTTTGACCATGGAAAAAGAAACACTTTGGTGATATCTTTAAGACAAATAAGGAGGTGGAAAGGAAATTAGAGGAACTCCAAAAATCAATGGGGGAGAATTTGGTCTCATAAGAAATGATTCTAGAAGAGGAAAACTATAAGAGGGTGTGGAAATATACGATGTTTAGAGAGGAGACCTTTTAGAAGCAAAGATCAATGATTTTCTGGCTCAAGCTGGGAGATAGGAATACTATATTTTTCCATAGATCGACCTCCATCCATAAAAGAAGAAACACCATTGGTGTTCTAAGAGACGATAATAATGCAAAGGTAACAAAAAAGGAAGAGATTGGTAGTTGAGCTAGCATATATTTCAAAAACACTTTTAGGGAGGAACACAGAACCATCAATGAGGAGGATAGACAATGGTTGATTAACTCCATGCCCACAATAATTTTAGTGGAGGAGAATGAGGAACTAACATAGCTAGTCATGGAGGAGGAAGTTCGCAAAGTTATTTTCTCCATGAAAGCCTATAAGTCCTTGGGCCCTGATGGTTTTCCCCCAACCTTTTTCCAACGCTTCTGGGAGATGATTAAGACTAATCTAATTTGGGTTGCTCATGATTTCTTTAGAACTAAGAAGATTCTTAAGTGACTTAACAAAACATTTATTGTTATGATCCCCAAAGTCAAGGATTCAGGGGCTCTTTGACTTCAGACGGATTGGCCTATGCAACACTACTTATAAATTTTTTCAGAGATATTGGTGAATAGATTAAAGTCATTGTTGCATAAATTTATTAGGAAAACATAATGGGTTTTTCCTAGGTTAATAGATCCTAGATGTTGCTATAACTACTCATGAGATTCTTCACTCTATGGAGAAGAGTGGTAATTTTGGCATGGCATTGAAGCTTGATACATCAAAAGCCTATGATAGGATCAATTGGACTTTCTTGTATGAAATCATGGTGAAAATTGGTTTTAGTCAAGAAGTTATAAATTTGGTTAAATCAATGATAGAGACTGTCAATTATTTGGTGTTGGTGAATGGATCGCCTGGGGTTAACTTTAGTGTGGAGATATGCCTAAGACAGGGGGACCCTATTTCTCCTTATTTGTTCATAATGATTGCTAAAGTGCTAGGAAGAGCATTCTTGAGAAAGATGGAAGTAGGGGAGATAAAAAGGTATTAAACAAGCTACCTCGCTATCGACGGAGGTGATTTAACAGTTCATGGATGATGCTTTCCTAAGTGGGGACTCCTCAGTGGCTGAAGCTAAAGCTTGGAAATTTGTCTTGGAGGTATATGTTGTTAATGTGGGATGAAAAATTAATTTGGATAAGAGTAAGGTATTTTTCTTCAACACCATGCCAGATATCCAACAGAGGATCATAAATATCCTAGGTTGCAACACCACCTCACTCCCTGATATGTACACAGGGCTTCCACTGACTGTGAAAGAAGTAAACAGTATTTTTTTGAATACCATTCTAGAAAAAATGCAAAAGCAATTGATTGGGTGGAAAGGTAAAACCTTGAGTAGTGTGGGTACGCTACAACTTTCGGCTTCATCCCTTCAAGGAATCCTAGTTTACTTCGTCTCCTTATTCAAAATATCCTAAAGTATGGCAGAGAAACTAGAGAAAATCCAAAGAAATTTCCTTTAGTCAGGGGTGGAGAGAAGAATAGATTAAACCTAGTGAGTTGGTAAATAATTTGCAGACCCAAAAGTAGAGAAGGGTTAGGAATTAGAAGGATTTATTATTTGAATAAATTCCTTCTTACTAAGGTGGGGTGAAACTAATGAAGGATGAGGCTAATTGGTGTAAGATTATTAAAGCTAAGTATCTAGGAAACTTGAATTTTATTCATTGCATTTGGAGAAATGACCTCCCATTGGGTTCAAGGATTTGGGGTAATATACTTAAAAACAAAATTTTACTTAGAGAAGGAGTGAGGTGGCTAGTGGGTGATGGCTTTCAGGTTCATTTATGAGAGGATACTTGGCTAATTGATAAACCTTTAGTCAGAACAAAGTATGGGTTCCTCTGGGATCACCTTTAGGAGCAGGTAGGGAATAAGGTATTCAATTATATTGGTCCAAGGAGAAAGTGGAAAAAGTTAGAATTGCAATAGAACTTCTTAAATGGTGAGCAACTGGTGGAGGAGCTAAATGAGCTCCTCAAAGGCTACAAAATCCCAGGAGTGGCTAAAAATGATACCTTTATTTGGAAGGTGACTATGACGAGGGATTTTTTTGTAAGTTTTGCTTATAAATTACTTTTTGAAAAGGAATTAGAACCTAAACTCTAAGGGAAAATCTGGTGTAGCCATTTGATCCTGAAGGTCAATATTTTTTGGTGGACCTCCATTCATGGGAAGATCCTCACCACTAATAATCTAAGGAAAAGGGGATTCCAATTACCCAACATATGCTACCTTTGCAAGAAAGTGGAAGAGAATATTCCTCATCTGTTCCTAGAGTATAACTATGCTATTAACATATGGGGTAGGTTGTTACAGAAGTTGGATATGGTTTGGGTGTTTAATTATGGGATTGACCAATTTGTTGAGAGCTAGCAATGCTCGTTCACACACCCCCTCCTTATCCAAATGTGGAAAGTAATCCCCCCCATGTTTGCTGGGGTATTTAGAAGGACAAAAAAAATAGATCTTTTAGAAATGAGAAGAGAAGTGAGGAGATTGTTACAGATATTATATGCAAGCTTCTGGTGGAAAATATGAATAGCTACAAGTGGAAGAAATTGGTGATCCCCCCTTATCAAATGGAACAAAGGATTGTTAGATACTGGAACCTTGAAGAAGGGTTCTTCGAGATTGGTAATTCTAAGCAACTTGCTAAGAAAAGGACAAGATGGAGACCCCCTAGGGAGAACTTGGTTAAACTCAATTCTGATGGAGTTGCAAGGAAGGAGGGATCGGCTGGAGGGGGTATAGTCAAAGACAACAAGGGCAAAATGCTTATGGCCTATGCTAGACACCTAGGGAAAGTCTCAAATGATGTTACAGAAGCTATGGCTTTGTTTTGCGGTCTAAAAATGGTAATCAACATTGGATGGGAGAATGTGGATATAGAAGGTGACTAAAAAATTATAATTGATACTGTGAAAGGCATCATGAATGAAGGTTGGGCGATTAAAAGGGTCGTAGAAGATATTAGGCATTTATTGATCATTTTGAAAAGATTTGAGTTGCACCATATATTTCAGGAGGGAAATGGGGTGGCAAATAGGATGATGGTGATAGGATTGAATGTGTAGGGCCTATGGTGTTGGAGAGAATTTAGAGTCCTACGAAACTTGTAAGAATCTTAGTGAACAAAGACTTTAAATCATGACTAAGTTTAGTTGGGGAGTTTTTTTGATTAATAATGACAACTCATTGCTGAGTGGGCTGATGAGGAGAGGTCACTATGGATAGATGGCAGGGTATGAAGAAATGAGTACATGTGATAATTATTTCACATGGTCTGAAAGGGAAAGGATACCGAAGTATGATATGGGTGTATTGTTAATAATTTTACTGTATATATCCTCATACTTGGTGTTGAGTAAAAGTTCAAATTATAAAAGGCTTGGGTTTATTGGGAATGATGGAAAGGATTGGAGTTCAGGCAACAACAGTTGATACATGATAGCTAAGCAAAGATGTGACACGACTATTCATAACAATAAAGGATTTTCATAATATTAATCAGTATTCTCATAATATCCAGATTATCTTGAATGCCTTTTGTTTGTATCCCCATAAGGAAGATAAAATGATATGGAGTATTGATGTAAGTGGTTGTTTCATCTATGTTCAAATTTGATGAGAAAGGTGCTCACCCTTTGTGGACTAGAGCTTGGATAAAAGGTCTTACTCCAAAAATAAATATCTTTTTTAAGATTTTGCTTTAGAATAAAATTCTTACTTAGGACAATCTACAAAAGAGAGGCATTAATGGGGTTAATCAATGCAACCTATGTAAAGAAGGTTATGAAGATAGAGATCACTTGTTCTTAAATTATACTTATAGTCAAAAAGTATGGAGTTCTATTCTCAACTTCTGGAATATTACTTCGGTCCACCAAAACAATATTGAACTCTATTTTTAGAGTTGGAATCGCTCATTTAAGGATAATGATGTTGGTTTCCTGTGGAAAATTACTCTTCCCCATCTCTAGTGGGGAATCTAGAAAGAAAGAAATAATAAAATCTTTAGAAACAAAGAAATGCCTAAGTGGGTGCTTGGCCAAAACATTGTCAGAGCAATAAAGGGAAACTTCAATTCTTAGAGAAAGTGTAATAAAGATTTCCAAATTGACAATCCAATGCATACTAAAGGTACTAAAATGAAGAAATAAGATCAAAGACTAAATATAAGTGGAAGAATCCTCCTATGAGATGGATTAAAGGGAATTTTGATGGTGCTGCTAAAGGAAATCCTGGCAAAGCGGGCTGCAGAGGGGTTTTGAGGGATCACATTGGTAATATTATAGATGCTATTACTATACCTATTGGTACTTCTAATAGTCATAAAGTTGAGGCTATTGTAGCTCTTTATACGATGAGGCTAGCAGTGGAAACTGGTTTCCAATACCTCTAGATGGAAGGAGACTCCTTGAATATCATAAACATGCTTAATGGTAAAATTTTAATTACATGGTCTATTAAAGCTAGTGTAACGAAAATTAAGACCTTAATGGATAAATTTGATAGTCATTTTCTCTCATTCCTTCTGTGAAGGAAATGTTGTGGCTAATTGGATTACTAACCAGGCTGTCCAACGAGAACGTAAGCTGAGTTGGCATGATGACCTAAGAAGGAGCATGGATTTGAAAGCTCTAATTAATTATGACAGAACTCACACAACGGAAAGCAAGATTTTCTAAGATTGGAAATTTAATGATAAGTGGAGGTGGGGTTATGGAGGACAATGTTATATTCCCTAGGAAGTACCTAAAAGTGATTATTACCTCTACTTGGCATGAAGGTGTTTTAATGAGTGCCTTGGTTGTTTTAATGAGCACCTCAGATTTTTCCAAATCTTTACATCTCCTAGTCTGCTCTACTTTGGCATTTCGTAGAGAAATGAAATTTTTGAAAATGGGTGGGGAACTAAGAAAACAGGAACCAAAGAATTGTAAAGCATGGAAAGCCAAAGCCTCTATTTGGAAAATTCTAAGAAGGGTAATGTTACTACTTACTTAGAGGCCTTCATGGCTACAAACCACATATCACAGAGGCCTTCTTTAAAAATTGGTTCGAAGATAAGGTTTCCATGCATGGGGTTATGGTTCACTTGACTGAAGATTTCATTGCCGAAGTCATGGGGCTTTCTAAGGAGGGCATAAAGTTCAACAAGGAAACTAGTATCTCTAACGTTGCATTCAAGAATTTTCGAAGACAAAAGAGGAGAAATTTTTTTGGAGAAAAATGGCAACTTTTATGAGCTGAGTCAAATAAAAGTTATTTGGTGAGACATCCTCTCTTGTATTCGTAAGTACTTCATTTTAGATGGTAGGGCAAAAAGAGTTCATAAATTTCCTTTTGTGTCTCTGAATAACTTTTAGTAAAAGGATAGGATCTCTTTTCCATTTTATCTGAGGTTCTCCTTGCTTCAAAGTCTTTAAGCCCACAAGAAAAAAGATTCTCGTCCAGTTTTACATGAAGGGCTAATCCTTTTAATTGAGAATTACTGTAAGAGTAAGGCTATTGTATCTTCCTCACCCTCTAAGAAAAAGAGAGGTTTTATTATTGAAACCTATTCAAGGAAGAGTAAGGGAGATGAAGGGGTAAGTGTGAAAAAGAAGAGCCCGAAGTAGGACACTGCTTAGAAAAATGCTAAGGAAATTACTGAGTCTGAGAATTTAGACAAAAATGATGAAATTAATATGGAGAATAAGGAGAATATGGATATGGGGGACTTTAGTTCAAATCTAGAGGGTTACCTTGGCAGAAAAGGTGAGACTAGAAAGGACGATGCCAAGGAGAGTTATGACAAAAATATAGGGTCAAAAAATGTTGGAGAAGAGATTAAAAATTAGAGTGAGCAACCCTAGAAAGCTGGGGAGGAGAATTTGGAGGAAGATACAGGGAAGGAGAAGGATGATCTCACTGGTAAGGGCGCTACGAGTGTGGAGGAAGATAAGGGGAAGGAGAAGGATGACTCAACTAGTAAGGATGCAACACTTTCTTTCCTTCACACTACTAAGCTCAAGGCAGACTCCTCTCTCTAAGGTGATTCCTGGATGTACAATGAGTTAATGAATCTGAAAAAAGAATGGGAAAGATGCAGTAGGAATAGGATACTGACTGGGCTAAGATCATTTAGCTGGAAGTTCAAGTTGGCAATATCCTAGAGAAGTTAAAGGAATATGAACATGAGCTTTGTCTTTTGATCAAAGAGAGTGGTAACAATATGGAACAGGTCACTTCAAGCATCTGTGCGACTTCTGCTAGCTTAGGTAAGAAATATAATGAGGAAATCATGTCTCCTAGCGAGCCAAGCAAAATAACAAGATAGAGTTCAAGGAAGAAGGCAGCTAAAGCAACTAGGGGATCTGTTGCTAACATTATCCATAACACTGTGGAGGTGGGCAAGGAGGTGGTGAAAATGATCAAGGAGTTGCAATAGTTGCTGGTGGTGGTTCTAGTAACTGGTCTTCGGTCTGGTGGTGGTTCTAGTATCTAGTCTCTAGTCTGGGTTTCTTAACTGGTTTTTGTTCCTTTTGTTCAAACTCTAGGTTCTAGGTCCTTGTAAAACTTGGTTTCGTTTATTGGTCCTTTTTTGTGGTTCCAGGTCCCTATAGAACCTAGTTTTGTAACTTTTATACTGTAGGTTCTAGGTCCTTGTAAAACCTGGATGTGCTTATTTGAATATATTTTATTTTTTGTTAAGGATTTTGGGTCCCTTCAAGACCTATTTTTACCTTAATCTAAAATAATAAAGGCCTTTATGAATACTTAAAGCCACCTTTTTTTCACCTGAGTGTGACTGCATTGTTAGTAATTGCCTCTGGTTTTGGAATAAAAGGACTTTTATGGTGGAAGTTATTCAGATGGGTGGTGATCTTTTACACATTGAGCCTTCAATGGTTGGGGATAGTGCCCTCAAACTGTTGGTTTGGTATATGCTTAAAGAGGGAGGGTTTATCCCATTCATGGAGGCATTGGATGGATATGACAAAAGTTGTTCTCTATAATTTGTTAACTCTTGGGAGGATAGAAAGGTTATTGTTAATGGGATTTTGTTCCATATTTCATAAGAAATTATCTCTTTGGCTATGAGCCTTGCAATAAAGGGGAGGAAGTGGCAGAAGGTGACTAGGATTGTTGATGAGGTGAGCCTAAATTGGTTTTTTCTGGAGGGCGAAGAGCCCATTCATTATGGGGGTGGGTTTTTGAGGGAGAAGCTTTTGGAGCCATGGAATGAAGTTTTCCTAGTGTTGATGAAGTATTTAATGCTTAAAGGGAGGTATGGTGTTTGCTACTATTATCATTTCCCTCTTCTGAACCAATTTCGTTAATGTGATCACATTTCTATTCCATTTTTTCTATTGCACAATTTGGTTGATACGATTGCCAATGTTAAGGAGAAAATGAGGAAGGGGGTTAATTATACTATTCTCCATCAAGGGTTGATGCTCTGCCTATATCAATTTCACCTAGCTCTATTTTTCCCAAAGATTGTCGAGGTTGACATCCCAACTCTCCCTAACCCCTACCCCCACCAAATCCCACTCAAAATATGACGTAAGAAGGAAGATAACTAGGGCCAAAGGCGCACCCAACTATCCAAACCACCTTGCAAGAGTTAGCATAGTGAAAACACAACACAAAGAACAACAACCAGAGGAGGAAGGAGTGAAAAAACTTATAGATTCATCAAATAATTTGTATACATACCCAACTGTAAGGCCTTCTGGGTTACGACCAATACAAAAATTACAGCTTCTAGATTCAAGATCCAACTTTGAATTTGCACTTCCAAAGACTTATCTTTCCATTCTCCTCCTCCACGAATCTACCCCCAAATTTTTTTGTAAAACTCAATCCTAGACTTCCTCAAATTAAATACAAGCAAGGTTGGCCCAAACTAGAACCAGATACAAACAACTCAAGAAATAAAGGCTCCATGAAATACTAGCACTCAGCATCCAAATGATCATGTGGAAACCATATGAACTTGACAACCAAAGGATCACTCAGCAACCACACGAACTCGACACCCAAAGGAATGACTCATCATCAACTAAGAACTCAGCAACCAAAGGACCACTCGGCAACCACACAAACTCGACATCTAAAGGAATGACTCGACAGTAACTAAGAACTCAAAAATCAAAGGATCACTTGACAACCACACGAACTCAACATCCAAAAGAATGACTCGGTAGCAACTAAGAACTCGACAATCAAACATAATGCTTGGCAATGCAAGACATTGTAACTCGATAGAACTAAAAATATGCAAGATTATAGAGAAACCCAGGATACTCTTGTATTAGATAACTAGGGTTGGAAATAATGATTCTCCTAAATCATTAAGATGTCACAACCTAAGCTGAATCTAACTCAGATTGAGAAATCCATGAAGCATCTTCAATAGGTTTTTTCTTCCACTTCACCAAATATTCATAGTAATCTTTTCCTCTTGTGCTCTTACCAACTCTTTGATC
The DNA here is from genome assembly GCA_028749045.1 of Cupressus sempervirens. Classification (NCBI taxonomy): domain Eukaryota; kingdom Viridiplantae; phylum Streptophyta; class Pinopsida; order Cupressales; family Cupressaceae; genus Cupressus; species Cupressus sempervirens. Next base: position 467,392,939 of record CM053785.1, on the reverse strand, counting down.
CAATATCTATTCAACTTCTTCAATCTGCTTCTTAGGATAATCTTTTGATATAACAACTTCATCATTTGACTCATGATACTTATATAAATCAGCAACATTGAATATAGGAGATATATCTATGTCATCAGGTAACTCAACTTCATAAGCATTACCATTGTCAAACTTCTTCAAGATCTTACAGGTCCAAACTTCTTCATCTTCAGCTTATGGCATATTCTAATAGGAAATCTTCCTTTCTTCAAATGAACCATCACCTCATCACCAACTTCAAAATCATGATGTCTTTTAGACTTATTAGCATTCTTCTTATATTTCTGATAACTTTTTTCCAACCTCAACTTCACTTCCTTATGCAAAGACTCCATAAAATCAATAGATTCTTCCCCTGTAGCACTTCTCTTCTCTTCACCAGCAACATCCCTCAAATTTGATACTCCTCTAGGTTGCATTCCTATAACAATCTCAAAATGTATTTTTCCCTATACTCCTATTCATAGAATTATTATATGCAAACTCAGCTTGTGCCAGTACCATCTCCAAATTACTTGGCTTATCTCCAACTAAACATTTCAACAAATTAACCAAGCTTCTATTTACAACCTCTGTCTGTCCATCTGTCTATGGATGGAATGTAGAACTAGACCTTAATTTAGTACCCATCTTCTTCCACAAAGTCTTCCAAAAGTAACCAACAAACTTACTATTTTTGTCAGAAATAATACTTCTTAGTAATACATGCAATCTCACAATCTCTTTAAAGAAAAGTTTAGCAACATGCTCAACATCTAATGTATTCTTAGATGGCATGAAATGAGCCATTTTAGAAAATCTATCCACAACTCAGATTAAGAAATCTATGAAGCATCTTCAATAGGTTTGTTCTTCCACTTCACCAAATATTCATAGTAATCTTTTCCTCTTGTGCTTTTACCAACTCTCTAATCCAATATCTATTCAACTTCTTCAATCTACTTCTTAGGATAATCTTCTGATACAAAAACTTCATCATCCAACTCATGATACTTATATAAATCAATAACATTAAATATAGGAGATATATCCATGTCATCAGGTAACTCAACATCATAAGCATTACCACTATCAAACTTCTTCAAGATCTTACAAGGTCCAAACTTCTTCATCTTCAGCTTACTGCATGTTCCAATTGGAAATCTTCCTTTCTTCAAATGAACTATCACCTCATCACCAACTTCAAAATCATGATGTCTTCTAGACTTATTAACATTCTCTTTATATTTCTGATTACTTTTTTCCAACCTCAACTTCACTTCCTTATGCAAAAAATCCATAATATCAGCAGATTCTTCCCTTGTAGCACTTCTCTTCTCTTCACTGGAAACATCCCTCAAATCTGATACTCCTCTAGGTTGCATTCCTATAACAATCTCAAAAGGTTTTTTCCCTTGTACTCCTATTCACATAATTATTATATGCAAACTCAGCTTGTGCCAATACCATCTACTAATTACTTGGCTTATCTCCAAATAAACATCTCAACAAATTACCCAAGCTTCTATTTACAACCTTTGTCTATCCATTTGTCTGTGGATGGAATGTAGAACTAAACCTTAATTTAGTACCCATCTTCTTCCACAAAGTCTTCCAAAAATAACCAACAAACCTACTATCTCAGTCAGAAATAATACTTCTTGGTAATATATATAATCTCACAATCTCTTTAAAGAAAAGTTTAGCAACATGCTCAATATCTGATGTCTTCTTGCATGGTATGAGATGAGTCATTTTAGAAAATCTATCCTAACAACAAATATATAATCATACCCCTTCACTATTTTTGGCAATCCGAGAACAAAATCCATACTAATGTCATTCCAAGGTTTCTCAGGAACAAAAATAGGTGTATACAAACCAGTATTTTGACTTACTCCTTTTGCAACTTGACAAACTCCACAACTCTTCACAAATTTCTAAACATCACTAATACTTCTCTTTCAACAAACTCAATGTCTTATCAATTCCAAAATGTCTAGCTAATCCACCACTATACTTTTCCTTAACCAAATTAACTCTCATAGAACTTCTAGGGATGCACAACTAAATACCTTTAAAAAAATACCTTCTTGAATGAAACATTCATCATACTTACTTATGTGATCTGTTAGATTTGGTGCTTTGCACTCTCTCCACGCCTCAGAAAAATCAGGGTCGATATCATACAACCCTTTCATTTCATCAAAACCAAGAACTTCAACCTTCATCTTAGTCAATAAAGAACGTCTTCTACTCAATGCATCAACAATTCTGTTAGTAACTCCACTCTTCTATTTGATGACAAATGTGAAACTCTATAAGTATTCAACCCACTTCATATGTCTCTGATTCAATTTATGTTGACTTCCCAAGTACTGTAAAACTTTATGATCAATATACAACATGAACTTCGTAGGAATCAAATAGTGTCTCCACTTCTTCAAGGCTTGAACAATATCATAAAACTCTTGATCATACACAAAATACTTCCTTTTAGCATCATTCAACTTTTCACTAAAGAACGCAATAGGTTTACCTTCTTGACAAAGTACAACTCCTATTGCACTACCACTAGCATCACATTCAACTTGAAAGACCTTATTGAAATCAGGTAAAGCTGATACACTCAACAACCTTTTGTTTTAAAGCCTCAAAACTCTTATCAGCTCCATGTGTCCACTTAAATTCCTTTGTATCTCCTTTCATTGCCTCAGTCATAGCATTACAAACAGAACTAAAATTTTGTATAAACTTTCTGTAAAAACTAGCCAAACCATGAAATGAACTTACCTTACCCACATTCTCAGGTGTATGCCATTCCAAAATAGCTTTAACCTTCTTAGGATCCATCTTCAAACCATCAACTAAAATCCCAAATCCCAAATATACAATCTCCTCTTGCATAGAAGAACACTTCTTCAAATTAATCATCAACTTCTTCTCTTTCAATCTTTGCAATACTACTCTAACATGCTCAAGATATTCTTCCTTAGTCTTACTGAATATCAAAATGTCATCCAAATAAATAATCACAAACTTACCTAAGAATCTTTTCAGAACTTCATTCATCAACCCCATGAAAGTACTAGGTGCATTGGTCAAACCAAAAGGCATAACCAACCATTCATACAAACCATCTCTTGTCTTGAAAGCAATCCTCCATTCATCACCTTCTCTAATTCTGATATGATGATAGCCACTCTTTAAATCAATCTTTGTAAAATACTTTTCTCCACTCAAAAAATCCATTATGTCATCCATCCTTGACATAGGAAACCTATATTTCACTATAATCTTGTTAATAGCTCTAGAATCAGTACACATTCTCCATTCTCCATTCTTCTTAGGTGCTAAAATAATAGGTACAACATATGGACTCAAACCTTCTTTGATCAAAATTTTATGCAATAACTCATGCACTTGTTTGTTAAGTTCTTCATTCTTTATAGGTGTCAATCTATATGGTGCTTTATTTGGCAAACTAGCTCTAGGAATCAGATCCATACAATGACTTATGCTTTTCACTGGTGGTAAACCATCAGGAATATCCTCAGCAACAATCTTTTTATACTCATTTAACAATTCTATAATTTCTTCTAGTTCTTGGTTAATACTACCATTTGTCACTCAGTCACCATTGACTGGCACTCGGTTAACATTATTTTTTGGCACTCAGTTACTATTGACACAACTTGGTTTCCTTGGAATTATAGCAAAACAAACTTGATTCTTTTTCATTTCCTTTTCAAATTGTTTTCCTTAACCATGCAAATTTTTATAGTAGTACAATTAACCTCATCTGGACTTTCAATCAAAGGTAGCAATATTTGCTTCTTCCCATTCACCCAAAGAGTATATTGATTCGATCTTCCATCATGTATAGCATATCTATCATATTGCCAAGGTCTACCCAACAAAATATGACAACAATCCATAGGCATAATATCACACAAAACTTCATCAAAGTAATGTCCAATCTTGGACTTCACAAGGCATTGCTCACTTACCAATATCTTATGCTCATCTTTGATCCATGAAACATGATAGGGTTTAGGATGATTCAGCCTCTATAATTGCTAACTCTTAACCAACTCTTTTGATGCCATATTTGTAGAACTTCCATTGTCAATGATTACCTTGCAACATTTTCTAGCCATCTTACATTTGGTTTTGAAAAAAACTTCTACTTAAAACAAGTTCCTCATCACTTCCCTTATTACATAAGGTTCTTCTCACCATTAGATTCTCTCTAGCCTCAGGTCTACTTGGCAAACCTTCATCATCTCCTCGAATCACAACATTTCTGTTACCTTGCCTACTTTCAGATGATCTACATTCAAAAGATCTATGTCCCTCTTTACCACATTTGAAACAATTACCATGAAAACCACCTCTAGAATAAGAATTACCTCTTCCTTGGTAAGAACCAATACCACCTCAGTAAGAATCATTACTTTTCCACTCAATCTTGCCTTTGTCATCATTCTTCCATTCAGATTTGTCTTTATCTTGCACATAATTGTCAGATTTACCACCTTCACCATAAGATCTACTTTTGCCTCTCTAGAATCTACCGCTACTACCTCTTTGTCTTTGTTCATGCTTCTTTGTCAAAATCTCCTAAGCTTTCAAGGCATATTGGTATGCTTCTTCTACACTTTCCAATTTCACAATTTTTTTTTCATCTTCAATTCCACATCTCAATCCATTTATGTACCTTGCAATTTTCTCAACATCATCATCTGCATGTCCAGATCTAATGTCCAACTTATAGAATTCTTTAGTATACTCTTTCACACTCATGTCTCTTTGTCTCAAATTTTGCATCTTTCTCAACAAGCTAACCTGGTATTCAAACAAGAAGGAATTTGTTCTTCACTTTGTTCACCATCTTCACCCAAGTTCTGATCTTCTCCTTTCCTATCCTTCATCTATCAGTTTGCAAATGGTCCCACCATAGTGAGGCATGTCCTTTCAGCCTGGTAACTGCAATCTTCACCTTCTTATTATCAAGAGTGTTTTCATACTCAAAGAACTTGTCCATTTTAGAGATCCAATCCAACACAACATTGGTGTCCAATTTTCCATCATAAGGAACAACCTCGATAATAGGCTTTGAATTTTCCCTAGACAACACTCTCAACAACCTTGCTTCACCTTGTTCTTCTTCAAGTTATGGATTAGGGTTGGGTGCTACTACTTCATCATCACTTACATCATCAAGATGTGCTCCTCTCCTCTACGCTATCTCCACAATATCTAATTTGGCTGCAATCTGTCTCAATGTATCCAATATTGCATTATTAACATTTTCTCTACCATGAACCATCTTTGCAAATTAGGTTCTTGCAAGATCATAACCCTCTACAAGTTATAGGTCAAATCTGCAGATCCACAACCCTACAACCCAATTCACTTAGGTTTCTACATGATCCAATTGTAGACACCTAAATTTGATTACACTGCTTTGGTAATCTAATTTAGCCATCTCTAAAGGCATCATTAATTAAATTCTTATTTTTTGCCATCCCTAGTTGATTAATTTGATTAATCATCTATAGTCCTAATTGATAAATCAAATAATCTATTATTTATCAATTAAATCCTTTTCTCCTATCTAATTCCAAAAATCCCCATTTATTAAATAAATCGATTTGATAAATGAAATCCTCAAATTCAAAAACCCCTAACCTATCTCTAATCCTCCATTTAGCCTAATCCACCCCATCCACCCATACTAACCAAGCTTAGTCACTAACTCACCCACCCTCATTAATGCCATCCACTTGCACATCTCTAACATCCCTAATCTAATCCTAAACCCAAGCCTAATCCACCCCCTAATGTTGTCACATTCCTTAAACAAGTTTAAGACTTTCCTAATCCAAACCAAAGTCTCCCCTCAAAAAACCCAACCACTAAGTCATGAGTGCTCTTACAAAACATAAAGACTCTTACAAGCCCACTCATGACTCTTACACCCATCTTCCACACTCTTCCCTCTTCCACACTCATTCCTCTTACATCCCTCTTACATACTCAACCCCACTCATCATGCCTTTAACCAACCCTTTACCCTACCCTCTCACACTCATCCTCCTTGTGACAAGTGTCACCTTCCCATTGGTGCTAAACAAGCACAATCCATGTGCTCTCCTTTGAGTGCATCCTAGCCCTCCTTAAGCCTTCATCCATCCTTGCATCTAAGCCTTCCATCCCTCTACCCCTTAGCCTATAAATTGAATCCCATCCCAAGCCATTTCATCAACAATCTTTGAGCTAAAGTTACCCTGCTATTTTGAGAACCAAAGCTATCAATATTACCCTTATAATGCCAAATTGAGAGCTCACAAAGCTACCAATTTGCCATTACCCATCTCCATTGAAGCAGCTTTTGAGCATCTTGAGCATACATCCACAGCAAAAGGACACATCTACAGAATCAAGAAAGCATCGAGTGTTTTCTCTTGTGAGATTTTCACTTCTTGTTTGCTTTCTTTGTCTAAGCATATATGTGAATTTAGTTTTTGGTTTGTGAATGTTTACTTTATTTGTTAATGTTCTTTGCATACTAATTCTTGTTCTACACCAATCACCACAAGGACAAACCTCAAGCTCTGATACCACCTGATGCAGGAAGAAAGAAAACTAACTAGGGCCAAAGGCACACCCAACTATCCAAACCACCCTGCAAGAGTTAATATAGCAAAAACACAACACAAAGAACAACAACCAAAGGAGGAAGGAGTGATAACACTTATAGATTCATCAAATAATTCGTATACATTCCCAGCTATAAGACCTTCTAGGTTATAACTAATACAAAAATTACAGCTTCCAAATTCATGATCCAACTTTGAATTCGCACTTGCAGACACTTATCTTTCCATTCTCTTCCTCTACGAATCTACGCCCCAAAATCTCCCTAAAACTCAATCCTAGACTTCCTTAAATACTTGTGCGGCCACAGGTTGACCTATCACATAATTAAATCTTACATTAAATGCATGTGCAACCACAAGTTGGCTCACATCAGATATTAACTACCTATATTGAAATTAAGTACAAGCAAGGTCGGCCCAAACTGGAACAGACACAAATAACTCTGCAAATGAAGGCTCTATGAAATACTAGCATTCGACATCCAAATGATCACTCAACAACCACACGAACTCGACATCCAAAGGAATGACTCAGCATCAACTAAGAACTTGGCAACCAAAGGATCACTTGATAACCACACGAACTTAGCATTCAAAGAAATGACTCAACAACAACTAAGAGTTCGGCAATCAAAGGATCGCTTGAGAACCACATGAACTCGAAATCCAAAGGAATGACTCAGTAGCAACTAAGAACTTGACAATCAAACATAATACTCGATAATGCACGACATTGTAACTCGATAGAACTAAAAATATGTAGGATTGTGGAGAAACCCATGATGCTCCTGCATCAAAATAACTAGACCTAGAGCCCCTACCCCCCAACCTTCTCCTAGTGGGTCCCCTGTGGAGAGGAAGAAGAAAAGTAAGGAGAAAGATCTAGAGGATTCAGAGGATGAGGGGAGAGAAGGTAGGAGGATGTTCGAGATAATTGTTAAGTCTAATGCTAAAAGGAAGTTGAGGTTTGGGGCCTCGCAAGAGGAGGATTATGATATGGAGGAGATGGCCCACCCTAAACAAAGATTAAAACAAATGACTTCAAACTTTGGAGGGGGGAATATGAAGGAGGAGGTGGAGGTCTCAGACTCCTCAGCGTTTGGCTTGGGAGGTGTGACTAAAGGTGGGAAAGAGGTGACTCATTTTTCGACTTCCATTGCACTAGGATGTGTGGACTTGACATGAGACCAGTTCCCTAACACAATGGAAAGAGTGCCCTTCCCTATGATGGTGTCCTCTCCTGCTAAGGTTTTAACCACATGGACAATGTTATCTCTAACCCCCCAATTTTGTAGGAAGTTGCTAAGGATTCGGTGGATGGTAATCAATGTGGAAAATAAGAGGACCCTGATGAGGCTCCAAAACTAGCTGGCAAAGAGGGAGAGAGTGTATGCCCGAGAGGAAAGAATGAGACTTCTGGCCAAATTCACAATCAAGGTGATACATGCTACGACTACTACTTTTCACCCGCTGAAGGATAACCAGGAAGGAGATTTGACCAATGATGATGTCAAAATGTTGTTTGACCTCTTGGCAGAGGACTGAGCTAACATCCTCCTCAAGGGGAAGGATGAGAAGAAGCCCAATTAAGGTTGTTTTCTCTTTGTTTTCTATGCCTTTTGTTTGTTGGTTGAAGAACTCTGATAGTTTCAAGGCAGTTGTGCCTTTGCTTAAAGACTTTTATAGCTTATGTTGTTATGGTACATGCAATAGTGGTTTGATGCCTGCTAAAAATCTTATTTTGATCTTTTCAGGTGATGTTTTTGGGATTTTAAGCATTAAGGGGTAATTTTAATTGTTAATTTTTAGTTGGCAGTAGTCCATTTTGTCTCTTGTAAGGGCCAACCTCCTTGTCTGGCTACTTTTTAATTCAAAAACACTTATGAAGTTTGAATTGCTGTGAAATAAGTTGACAACTTTCTTTCTAAACATGACAAATCTATTAAATGTGTTTCAAGACCACCCTTATCTTAGATACAACTACTTACACGAAGAAACATGTTTGAAAACTTATAGTAGTCAAACACAAAATCACTCTAGCAGAACTACATTGTGTGGATTATGATGAATGTGGATTTATATTATACACTAGAAAATTCATGACTAGCCTCTATACATTTTGGTTACTATTGCATTGCCAAATTTTAAGCCCTGTTTGTTTGCTGGAATTAACCTGGAATAGGGAAATGGGAATAGGAAAATTGGAATAAATCTATTCCAATTTTGGCCCAAAATGAGAATAAATCAAATTCTAATTTTTTTTTGGAATTTGATTTATTCTCATTTTGGGCCAAAATTGGAATAGATTTATTCCAATTTTCCTATTCTCGTTTCCCTATTCCAGGTTAATTCCAGCAAACAAACGGGGCCTTAGTTCCTATGAACTTACTCACAACATACAACTGAATCAAAAGACAAATATACAATAGCCAAATAAACTAATTAATCCCCTCCCTTTCATTTTCAATCATCCATTTCAACTAATACTTAACATCTATTACTTAATGCTTATATATCAATTAATTAATTACTAAATTGATATAGCACAACTTTTTTTTTTCCTTACAATTATTTACACATTAAAAAAATATAACTTCACATTTATTTCCATAACCAAAATAGAAAACTAATTTCAAATAATATTCATGCTTATTAAAAACTATATATAATTATAATTACATTAATAATAAATATGTTAGTATTAAATATTAAGAATAAATAATCATAAAACTTGGCTAAGCATATATTTGTTTAATAAATTGATTATTATGTGTGTCAATATTTGCACATTCCATGTCTACCAATAATATTGAAGGAGTCTCAAAAATGTTTGAACATGTATCATTTTCAAAATTTTTTGGTTAGTAATTGATCTATTTATACATGACCATTAGAATGCAGAATGCTTGTTCACCAATTCTATGACATTTGTTCACACGTACAAATAAATGACTATTGATTCATCTTTGTCTAGACTTTATCTAGACAAACACTTTAAAATGATTTTCTTTACCTCTTCTTCTTGTACCATTTATTCATAACGAGGATATGTAAAAGAGTATAATCCACGTAAGATATAATCAACAAGGCTGTAGAGCAACATAGGTCCTACAAAAATGTAATATATATTATATTTTGTAATATATATTATATGAAAATAATAGAATGATTAAGCTTACCTAAATAATTAAAAAAATGTATGAACATTTAATTGTATTCTTGATTGTTAAAAAGTTTTCAATCTAATATAAAAAAGACAACAAAACTTTTAATGCATAAATATTGAAGATAAAATAGAAGAAAAATAAAATAAAATTTAAACATAATTTAACTATTTATAATATATTGAACACAAAAGAGATAAAGGAGAGATTAAGAATATTTGTCTCTCATTAGTTCCTTTATGCCTAGAACACCATTAAATGACCTTCGAAATGGAATCTAAAGCATTTATCACCTATCATGCTTAGAACGTTTTATCTCTCATTTGTCACTTTATCCCCATATTACCATTAAATAACCTTCGTAAACTTTGGAAATGAATAGTGTGGCTCAAGAGCATTTTTTGAACGACATTCAAAGGTAATACAATTTAAAATTAGTTTATTTATTTATTTAATTTATAATAGAAATCATGAGTTTAAACTAAAGACAAACTTTTTCAAGTAGGTTTAATTTAACATCATATTATGCAGAGATAGGCAATTCAAAACGGTTAACATAAGTGTTTTTAATAAAAAGACAATAGTGCATTTTTATTATTATAATAGATTAATATAATTAATAATTTATTAGTCCCGCCTATTATAGGTGGAGACTATTGTTTTCACATCATTTTACATTAATTAATACTTGTTTGAAAATAGTATACATTGCTCTTAACTTATGGTTTCTAATAATTTTATTGTATTATTATATTTCTTTGCTACATTTCTTGATTTGTGATTGGCCATCCCTATTTTAGCTAGTGGTCTAATTGATTTTTTAGCTTTAAAAATACAATTATTTACTTGCCTCTTATATTAAGTTTTTTAAATTTACGCCAATGAAAATATTTTATAGGACCAATTTATAATCTTATCCTCTTAAAACATTAAACATTAAATAATACTAATATTTTGTCTACTAAACTTTGAAAATAATTTAATATTATTTTTTCCTTATTTTAAAATTAATTAAAATTTTAATTATTACTGTGGATGTTTAAGCCTTGTGTGTTAATCAAGTACAAAATTATGTACTATATTTTAAATCTAAGTTTATAATATAATATTTTAAAAAAAAAAGTTTATAATATAATATTAAATTGATATTGAAAAACTTAATCAAATTTTTTTATTTGATAAATTATTAAATGACACAAATAATTATTTTATTTAATTATTAAGTTTTTAAATTATTATTAAAATGAAAAAAGCTATAAGGTAAAAGAGTTAGAGATTTAAAAAAAAAAAATTAAGCTATAAATAAAATTTTGTTTCATTTGTAGATTTGATCATAGATAGGATACTACTGAAACATTATTTACGATTGTAATATTTCTACAATAATACACACCAATTGTTAATCACAACCCGATCATCTTCATTTACTAAAATGTAGAGATGGACAAGAAATTTCTTGAGAGAGATACTTAGAATTAAGAATAAAGACCCATAAAAGATGAAGTGTAGGAGCTACTCAGATCTCTCTTTTCACAATACTCTAGGCAACCTTGTTTTTGGAATTAGGCCGGACTTTATCTCTACAGAGCTCTTGTATATAAATTTAAAAAAAAAAAAAAAAAAAAAAAAAAAAAAATAAATAAATAAATAAATATATATATTATAAAGCAATATATAAATTTATTAAATTTTCAAATATAATTAAAAATAGAAATTTTGAAAACAAATTTGATTTATAAAATATAGATTTATAATTTATAATATCTTATTTATATATTTAACAAATTTTTTTATAATACTTTAACATTATTACATGTACTTCAAAATATTAAGTTCTAAAAATTATTTATGTGATTGTCTTCCACAAAAATGGCTCATATTGCTAAAAAAGCTTTTGATCTATTAGATTTCAGATGATTATTTTGTAAAAAATATTTTATTATAAAATTTGCAACTTAACTTTATAAAATCTCAAAATATGATACTATTAAAAAATTCAATGAAAATTGATTAGATGATACTATTAAAAAATTCAATGAAAATTGATTAGATGATACTATTAAAAAATTCAATGAAAATTGATTAGATGAAATTGCACAATTTAATCCATAGTTAAAAACATGCGATAAAATCTTACAAGAACTTAGTATTTGCATATGCATATATATCATATGATATTATTATATTATAAATATATTATAATATGAAAATAATAATATTTTCATAATCATAATAAAAAATAATATTTCTTTAACAATTTTATAATATAATATAAAGGGTTATTATTTTTTAATATGACATAAAATAAATTATAAAAAAATATAATAATAAAATATAAAAATCTAAATCAAGACATAAAATTCAAAAAAACATCACAATAGTAGTAATGGCGTACCAGCAAGTACTAGACGACTTTAAAAATGAACGAAATATACTAATATGCCTTTTTTTTTCCAAACGCATTCAACTCCCATTCATAGATAACAAAATTAGGATGTGAGCTCAAAGCTACCAGTTGGGGGAACGCTGCGCTAAAATTCGTCACGTCCTCGCCGTCGAATGGTCCGTTGCTGGAATAGTTCATGCCGGGAAGTTTAGAAGAAGAAGGTGAACACGGAGGAGCTTGCAGCAAAATTTTTTTGGACACGGAAAACGTGCGACAGAGTAGCTTGCCTGATACACAGGTGCTTGGTGGTGCCTGTATCTAAATGGATGCGTAGGAGAAATTTTGACTACTTTGGCATTTACGGTCGCACAGAGCCATTGTGAATTTCAAAACCAAGGTTTGGATTTCTTTGATTTGCAATTGCCTTTCCAAAAGAGTCGTAGGAACGGGTTTCATACGTGTACGTGTGTGCTCGCAGGAAAACAAACGAGCGGAGCCTGGGGAAACTACATTCCAATTTGAAATCCAGCAGATCCAGCAGAAGAGGTATGAATTCGAACTTCCTAATTGCACTGAATCTATTTCTATACAAAGATAATCTACTCTTGATAGTTCGAGATTACAAGGCATTTAGGGTTTGGAAGGGTTTTTGTATTATTTGATTGTCGAGTTCTGATTTTTATAGGATACGATAATCAAGGACATGGTTTTGGGACTTGAGTTATGGTAATGCTTTTGAAACTTTGCCTCGAATTTAACAATATATAATGATTCCTGGGATGATATTGTGTTTGATGGCAACTTCTAAACAGCAATTTGAAATGTATATCTTACAAAGGGGGACACTAGTTTATTTTCAAAACTATCTTAAAGTCTTACATTTTAGTTTGCTATTTAGCCATTACCGTGTTTGATACTTAAGAGGGTTAGGTAATTATCGTTTGAAATTTAGAGGGCGTTTTTTCTGAAAGATGCTAGATTTCGAGAACATGGGGTCGACTGCTGGGCAGCCGCTGTTTTGGAACACACAACCGCCAGTCAAGGTTCTGCAGCTCCGAAATTTGCCTTGGAAATGCATAGAGGAAGATCGTATTGAATTGGGAAAGCCATTTGGGAAAGTTATCAACACTATGCTCAATGTAGGGCAGAATCACAATCAGGGGTTTATAGAATTTGTAACTTCCGAAACCTTATATATTGTATCTTATTGGACATTTATTCTATTTCTGCATTTTTGGGTTTAAATTTTCTGATGCATTTGCCATCATGTTGGTGCAAGTATGAGAACTTAAAATACACCGAATCAATTGAAATCATTTTATTCATGTATACATTAATGTTACATCCTAAAGGAGCTCAATATAATAAACTTATTTTTAATATTGCGCCAAAATCTATATAGTAAACACAGTGATATGATATGATAGATTTTAATGACGTCCACGAGACTAAAGTAGTCTATGGGACCCATGCAATCACCCTCCCGAGTCAGGAGCGGAACTAGTCAGTTGTAAAATTTTGGATAACTTGTCTCTCCTTCTCTGAAGTTTGGTAATCAAATCCGCTGCTCTCTTCACTTGATCTTCCTCGAATAAATAGTTGAAGTCCTTGTTCTACAATATTTTTGTATAACCAGATCTGATGTCATTATAAGCCAGGCAGTCCTTGACAAAGTGCTGCTCTGTCTCAATTATTCCCATATTACAAAATAAACATGTTTTGTCTGCCCACTCTTCCTTTGGAACTTGCCACCGACCAGTTTCACATCGCAGCTGATGTGAACTAGTTCTAAGTTGTGCCATCAACATTTTTGCTTTCCAGTTAATAGGTGCTCTTATATAGGCCTTTTCATCATGACTATAAGTGGCCTTTTCATCATGACTATAAGTGGGATTAAATTCTTTAATGTAATAGCATTTTTTCCGCCCTATGCGTCTTGTCCACAGAATATTGTGAAATTTTTCATTGACAAACTTTTTTATTTCTGTAATGTTATTCGGGCAAGTTTGGATGTTGATATCCCATTTTCGCATCCATTTGTCATTTTGCTTCATCCATGTGCTTTTCCGCCCCACAAGTTTTTCCTCTATGATCAACTTGGGCCAACGATGTGTTTCTAGACTATGGGTTTTCTTTAAGTAGCTTATCATTCGGACCAAAGCAACGGCTTCTAATGGATAGGAACCCACCTCCGCCAAAAGGATCTCATACGGAACTATGGTCTTGACTTTAAGATTGCATGTGATGAAGTGTTTTTGAATTCTTTCTACTTGCTGCCATTTCTGTTCGGACATACTACCTCCCCACACTTCACATCCGTATAAAATAATCGGAGCGACCAGCAAACCAAAAAGAGTCTTCATGGTCGTCCAATCCCATAATTCTGTGTTCCTACACTTGTTTTATAAAGAGTATAACGCCTTCCAGCCCCCTTGGATCCTTTTTGATCTGCAAGTATCCCAATTGAGTTTGTTATGAAAATCGATGCCCAAGTATTTGTACTCTTCCACAATCTCAAGTGGGCTATTTTCCAATAGAAACTCGTCTTGTATGCCCCTATTCTTCTTCAGCGAGAAGATCATAATTTTGGTTTTACTAGTGTTAACTTGCATTCCTACTTCATGACAAAAATTTTCTAGTGCTCTTTCAAACCTTTAGCTGTTCTAGCAAGAATTATGAGATCATCTGCATGTAAGAGCAATCTTATCACAAAGTGGGCTAGCTGCACCCCCTCACCATTGGTCTTGTTTATCCACTCTTCTAACTTGTCAATATAGAGCCCGAATAATGTTGGAGATAGCGGACACCCTTGCTTAACCCCGATGTTGCTGTCAAAATTTTCTGATAGCCCTTATGTCGTTCTGATTTTAGCTTTGACCTGCTCATATAATTTGTAAACTGCTGACCTAAGTTCTTTAGGAACTTCCAACTCTTCCATTCTATCCCATAATTTATTACGTGACACTGTGTCGAATGCTTTTTTGAAGTCCACGAAACAACAAAAAGCTTCGTTCTCCGGAGTGTCCCAAACTTTCTCAGTCAAGTATCTAAGAGTGATGCCATGATCTATAGTAGAGTGCTTCGGTCTAAAGCCTGCTTGCCCTATTGCACGTTTGCCTTCTGTTTCAGCCCAGTTGCTGATTTTTTGTTCTACCAAGCTGCCAAGTAACTTGCCAAAAAGTGGATTGATCATGATGGTTCGGTAATTAGAAAGATTATTTATATCTCCACTTTTGTGGAGTGGGATCACCACACTTGTTGTCCATTTTACAGGGAAACCTTCTCTATTGACACTGTTGAAAATTTTAGTGATGTGTGGTGTGAGGGTTTCAACACCCCATTTTAAATATTCAGCTTGAAGCCCATCTATATCTTGCGCTTTACCGGCAGCTAACCTCCTTATGCCTTGGATAATATCCTTTTCGCTGAATAACTCCCCTGTAGTCTCTGTTTCCATGGTTCTACGTTCTCCTAGATCACACTTGTAGAGAGTTTTAGCATATTCCAGCCATTTGGTTCCTGTTATGTTGTTCTCTATCTGAGTTTTTCTCTGCTGAAGTTCTTTCCAAAACTTTCTGGGGTTGTTTTTACCAAGATTAATCAACTCGATTCTTCTCTTATTTACATACTCTCCTTTCTTCTTTTTAATCAGCTGATCATACTCCTTTCTACTTTCTTTATTTATGTTCTTTTTCCAATTTCTTTTTGCTGTTTTGCATTCTTCATCAAACCACGGATTAGCCGGAAAAGTGTTCTTGGCTTCTCTTGTGGCCCTAGATCTTTTACACTCCTCCAATGCTTTAATTATAGTAAGAACAAGATTATCCTTGTCCATGAAATGTTGTTTATCAGACTCGGGATGGTTTTTCGGAACTCTAGACAGCCGCAAAAGAGAGTTTTGGAAAGTAGCATGGTTTTCTTGTGTCATTAAAACTTTGCCAATCGGAATCCTCTTCCTCTTTTGTAAAGGTTTTGGGACAATATGTTGATCTTTAAAGTGAGTGGCCACCCTTATCAAAATGGGGTTATGATCAGATTTTAGCTCCATGGGGCAGTCCTCTATCTCAAAGTTAATTATCTTTGCGACATATTCTTGCGAGCATATTACATAGTCAACAACACTTTGTCCATTGTATCTTTTGCATGTGATTCCACCTGATTTAGGCCACTTTTCCAAACCATTACATATGACCATGTTATATAGGCAGCATAAACTTAGTAATTCAGCACCAAAATGATTAATCTTTCCCATGCTATCCTGCGAAGATCTTTCCCATTTTTGTGTCCCTTCTTCTTCAAGCTAAACTGGGTTTCTGCTTTCACTGTAGCTCTCCTTAAGATTGAGAGTTTGGTTGTTTGCTGTTCTAGCATTGAAATCCCCTATTATCATTATTTCCCCTAGAGAGCTAAAGGCTGCTATGTCTTTTTTGAGTGCAGCGAATGGGTCTTCTCGATCCAATCTATGCTTTTTATACATTTTTGAGCCTTTTGGGGCGAAGTAACAGATAGCCACCCTCGTAGTAATCTGATTCTCTGTTATTTTAATCCAAATATACTGCTTGTTCACATCTTCTTTCTCTAAGTTTACAAATCTGCTCCAAGTTTCTTTTATTAGAACGGTGATGCCTCCATGCCCCTTACCATTCTCTATCTTCCATTCCACAGTGATACCTTCTTATACCCTTCGAAATCTGGAATCCTACATCCATCATGCTCATGTGTCTCGGTAAGCATAATGATGTCATTATCTTTAGCTATCGGCCCTAACCCAGGTCCTCTTCTCCAAGGATAACCTCTACAGTTCCAACTAACTATAGTTAAATGTTCCTAGGTGGGCCCGAGTTCCTATTTATTGCTTGTGATTTTGTCGCTAATTTGGGCTTTGCCATTTTGTAGCCACTCCCACTTGCCGTTTGCTCACTGTTTTCACTTTTTCCCATTCCTTCCTCCTTTCTTCTTGCTGAGTTACGGTGAGGTCATCATCAAGATATATGTGTGTGCCTCTAAGAAACTTCCTCTTGTTGAAAATGCTGTTTTTATCTCCTGTATTCCTCATTGTCACTCTAACATGTCTGTCTTTGCCTGACTCTCTATCATCATATGTTTTATTATTTGAACCTTTTTTTTGTACTCACATGTTTTAGAAAGTGTTCTATTATTTTCTATTATATTCGTCACTTCGTTTTGCTCTTGGGTTGTCTGATTTTCTCAGGCGATGCTATATGTGGAGATTGAAAGGTACTATTGCGAGCCAACCAAAAGTACTACTGGTAGTAACTATATTAGTCCACATAGTTTTCTCATTGATTAAATTGATCCAATTTAGAGGATAATCAAAGTTTAATACCTTAAAGAGGATTTTACATTCAACTCTATCACGGCCCTCATCAATATCTAGCTTAATTACCACAACAGGAGCCAGGGGTAGGGAGGGGGTGGGGGGGGGGTCTCTTTAATAACCAGAGGGGAGGAATCATCCTTTCGATTGGAAGAGTGTTGGGACGAATCATCTGTGGAGTGATTCTTAGTGTCTTCAGTGGCAGAAGAATTACCAGTTTTAAGAGTCTGTTTACATCTTTCCTTAGCCAACCTGTTAGACTTGCAGGCACCGGGGGTTTATCTACACTCAACAGAGTCGACATTGAAAATAGTCTTTTCCCTTTGTTTGAAGGTCTGGACTTAGTAAGGGGGCTCTCAACATGTTTTTTCTTGTTATCCCTAGAATTTGGTTGGGGGGGGGGGGGGGGGGGGAGAAGGTCTCACCTTTAAAGGGGCTTATATGGTGTTTTTTTCCTGCTAGTCCTAGCTTGGGGAATGCTGGTATCAGGGGTAGACTCAGTCGGGGAGGCCTCAGTCTAGGCCACAAGTTGGATGGACACATTGATAGACTGCCATAAGGCATGATGAAAGTTGTAGAGCTTGGAAATTAAGCCCTGGTGTAAAATGGCACAGTCTTTACTAGTTTCCTTACATTCCCTAACAAACTCGACATTGCCCTCAAGTGAATGCAGAAGATAAAAATGAATGGAAATGAGATCATTGTTCCTTAAGTGATTTAGGAATAGAAGGTGGTAGAAGTAAATGACAGTAAACCTACCCTCCAGCATGAAATACTTCATAACAATGTAACATGCATGCTTTTAAATTCTCAGGTATCCTCACAGCTATAATTGCCTTGTTTTTTCACTGGCTGCTCTTTAGGACCTCTGAAAAATTGGTTGAGGCCATCATGGTTGGAGGTCTTGCTTGTTTTTCCTTTTTCCAACCCTTAGTGGAGAGGTCAGTAGCTTCGGCAATGACGTCCTTGTTGATTTCAAAGCTAATCCCATTGATATTCACCCTTCTTTCATTCCATGTCGAGACGAACTGGCAAGAAGCGATCTATTTGTGGCCTCCTGACGTACGTTCCATGAAGGGTAAAATGCCTCCCTTTTCAAAGATGTGTATAACCGCAAGATTCTTTTGAAACCCTTCCTCAATTTTGTTGGGTTCGATTCTCAGTTTAGCACCTCTCATTGCAAAATTCTGTAGACGACAAAAAAGATTATACCAGAGAATAGTAGAGAAATTTTAAAGTTGGGAAAACCAATCGTTTCTTGTCTTAATAAGGAAGCCGTCGCGTTGCCTTAAATTATCATAATTACAAATAATTCTAACTTCGTCCCAAACTCTTTGACACATGCTCGTACATGTGCGAGACATTATACGAAAAGCTAGAACCTTTTTTGCTATATCCCCAAATCTTTTTAAATCCTAGTTCTTGGAAATGTTGCCGTTTATATGGTTTAAACACCCACAGGGTGCACGATTATTTAGAAGGCAAGCCTAACAATAATAATAATTATTAATCCACGTCATCTCATTAATTTAGGGTTTCTTCTCAAGCCATTCAAGACATTTCAGATCTCATCCCTCATTTCAATCTTGAATTCTTCAAACATGTTCTCTAGCCTTCTGGGGTTCATTCTTCTAGGTGGCATACTGGCTTCCAAACAAAACTTGAACAAGTCGTCAACAATTATGAGCCATAACTTCAATAGGCCACCTCACAATCAAGGATTCAAGTCTTTGCAAGCTCTTCAAGCTTAACCAAGATCAAATGAACAACTATTAGACCCACTCAATCTCTGACTAGTCACCAATAGATCAACCTCTTGCTTATACATCCAAATTATCAACTTGGCTTTGATACCATTCAAAAACACTTTTATTATCAACAAATCTTGAATTACACCAATTTCCCATATACATTCCACTGATTCATAAGACAACTCACATGATAAAGTATACTATATGCCACGCTGTAAGGCCTTCTTGGTTACGACCAAATACATTCTAGATTTCAGACCAAAGTTCGCTATCCAAGTTTCTTTTAAGTATCTTCGTGAATGATACTCCCTCAGTGATACCTCCTAAGACTCAAGGACATTACATATATAGCCATTAGGACACAGAGGTTGGCTTTGAGTTCACAAAACGCAATAATAGGAAACATGCATCACAATATAGGGCTGGCCCTCATTTAATTAATGACCAAATACATAATACATTAGATAACGTTATGCAACCTTAGGTTTAGATCCACACGTTAACCAACTACCTAGATCCAAGAGCGCGTAAGCTAACTCTTAAATATAGAACCACACCAAATTAAATGCTAGGCATCGCATGAAGAGCAACATAGGAAATCAGCACCCGAGAAGATGAAGCATAACTTCCGCCAGTTGTCACATAGGATTATGCGTACTTATGGTAATGATTCTTGATATGTCCACCATATGAAGCTAAGCCTGCAGAATTTGGAAATAGCAAACAAGAGTTTGCCAATACAAGCTTTCAGAAAGACAACTGTTAAATGGAAAACAACAAATATATTTTTGGCGATGCAAGATTGCCAACAGCCCAAGGATGCTCCTGCATCAATAATCAACAATCCAATAGACTCGTTCCTAATTGAGCATGTTTATGAAATAAACAAGTCTTATTGTGAACTCCGATTTATGTAGGATGATGGATCATAAACTCGATCCAATACATGATCGATATTTTGGAAGGAAGTATTGAACAATCTCCAAGAGAGGTATAATCTGAATGTATAGATTTGCATACTCAGTTTGATGTAATTAATAATATTTTGAGATAATCAGATGGATAATCACTTGTGATATTAATGGCAAGATAAATGCATGCACTGTTGCCATAATCAGTATCTGACTGATGCTATCGTATCTCAACACTCTCTCTTAGCTAGAGAAGATAACTAAGTATGGACTAATATAGATATCATTTATCAAGGAGTATACAAAACATCAAGTCACATGACATTTGTATATCCTAGTTATGGTATGTGCACTGATATCACGTGACATGATGTCTACCATAACATATAATGGCATGTCCATAGATATTATGTCTGCAATGTATCTTCTGAGATATCATGGCATAACGTATCATGGCATGTCCATGGATATAGATCTCAGAACCTTAATTTATATGATTGTCAATTTAGGCAGAATCTTTGATAGTCAAGTGAGGCAGAATCTTTGATAGTCAATTGAGGCAGATCCTCTGGTTTCTACCTCTGAAGGTTAATTTCTCCTTGCCAAAGGAACTAATCACAATCTGTATAGATTCTTCCTTTCAACAGATGTCTCAACTCAGTCGTTAAAGACAACATAGGCAGATCCTCCTCTCTTCAATTTTGAAGAAAACCATCCTTCTATCATGTCCAGCTGCCAAGATATGTTTCTGATTAAAACTCAAAGTGATTTTTTTCTGTAATATCCCAGACCAGTTCTAACCAAAAATTTAACTTGTATTGCTATTTCACAGATAAGTATTTCATCAAACGCCTTGAGTACATTTAATTTCAAAATTAATCATTAGAGTTTGGTTGCTATTATTGACCAGCACTTGACTTGCAATCTAAACTCTATGTTTAGGATAAAAGCGTATATCATGTAAACCCAAAGCAGGCGAGAATCCCCATAGTTATTGAGCAAATTAGTCAGTTCTTATTTCCTTGAATATGATAGACTCATACTTCTTAATAGAGTTTGGTATATTCTTCTCCTTCCTGAAATTCTTTGCTTAATATTTCCATCTTAGAGGAGAAAGTTCTGACCTAAGTTATCTTTTCCACAATATAATTGAGACTGATTGGTTATTCTGCATTTGATTAGAGAGACTTTTGTTTCATGTACCCTTCCAAACTATGGTAGTCTCGTCAATACCACTGAAAAACTTGGGCCTTCCGAAGCTCCTTGAACTTTAACAAGACATCAAAATACACTCATATATCACTGCATAGTAGCATACTAAGTTGAAATAGATTATTTATATGGACGGGTAATAATGTTCATTGTCACTATTTAATATGGCTGTATTTTGACAAGTCTTATTGCCATCTCTTAGCTCTTATTTATTCACCTTTAATCTTAGTCATAGTGTTAAGTGGGTGTTTTGAACACTTCGTACTTCGTGGGGTATATTTATTGTTGTTCCACATTTATATTAGTCTTTTCTTTTTCCCGATTACGCCTCTATTCATCACCAGATAACTCCCCTTATAGTCACTATTGTTCTCCATACAATATCTTCACTAGTGTATCAATAGTTTTCTTGCTCTTGTATATATATCATAATCTGTAGCACATCTCAAATGCGTAATGTATCTTCTGAGATATAGACACTGAGTGTATAATATATAGCTGTCTTTGATATGTGTTAGTTTGTTGCGGTACTGATCTGCAGTGTAATTGCCCTCCAAAATGTCTTTAATGTCTTTGGTGGTGTTTGGAAGACATGTAGATCCCTGTGTTATACCCATGTGGATGAATGGATTGTATCCATTCATAACTTGCACCTCTTCGTGCCTATTAATCTTTCACCTCTTCATTTATAGTAACAACAGACTTTGTCAGCATTAATCATAATTATATTTCCTCAGATAGTATATAGAATATTAATTGCCAACAATGATGGAATTATTTCCCTTAACAATAATATTCATGTGTAAGCTCAGAATTATGTTAACAGCACAAACATATCACCCCTTGCTATTGCCGATCGTAATTAGATGTTAATATTTGGTGCCGGTAATTTATCTTTTAGAAAGAGAGTCAGGCCAACAGATTATATTCTTTAGGCACAACTATAGAAGGTGATGGTTTTGATGGGCTCCCAAAATAATTTAATTTCAAGTTATTCTGGAGAAACATCAATACTTTTAAGCCTGCTTAATACAATCTATGCATATTAGCTAAAGCATTGAACCTCATACTTCCAATAGTGTGCAGACTGTAATGTCCCCTTCTCACTAGCAATCAGATTTATTAGAGTTTGGCCTATAATTGGACCCTTGTAGGCCAAGGTGTTGAGGAGAGGGTCGTATGGGCAGCTCTTACTGTTTTCACAGTCTTCCTGCGGCCACAAACCTCTGGCAGTTACAGGTTTCCTGCAGCCACGAACTTCCTGTAGCCTATGATATTTGTAATTTATATTAATTGTATTTTCAATATTACTTTAAAGTGCAATTAGTTATTATTGTAAGAAAGGGTGAATCTTCTAGAAAGTGAAATTAAATATTATTATTTTAATTTCTTCTAGAAGGAGGCCGCCCTCTTGGAGAAAAAGAATAAATATGGAGGGAAGTCTCATTGTTGGACATCAAATGTGTTGCCATCTACTTTGCCTAATAACTTGTGGAGCCAAGGGTTTTTGCAGTTTGCTACATTGGTCATTGGGAACAAACACTCCCATTGATTCGCATAACTGAGGTGGTGAAAGATCCTCTGAAGGGTTGCAACTATTGGAGAAGATGAATCAGTCTTTTCATTCTGCCGAATTTGTGGCCTAGGGCCAGATTTGAGAAGTTAAATTGAAGTAATAAGTCTGATATTAATACCCAGACAAATTGCAATAGGGCTGGGATATTTGGTTAAGGATTTTGGAAGAGTTTGAAAGACTTTCTTGTAGCTGAAGCTGAACAGCTACAGTGCCACTGCTATAGTGTTGTTACTACAATGTCGCTGCTACAGTGTTGTCCTGACAGTATTTTTGCTACAGTACCGTCACTACAGTAAAATCCAGATTTTTTGGGCAGTTTCCAGGTTCCTATTCATTTATATTTTTGCATTGCATTTAGGTTAGATCTGAATATTTTAGGGCATCGTTAGGGATTTATAAATCAGTTGTCGAGGTCTTGTAATCTGATTTATATCAGAATCTTATATCAAAAAGTTGTCAAAAGGGATTATAATATCATTGAAAATCATAGCAGGCGTGTCGCCCTAATGTCTTATTGTTGTAGATGCATATTTTCTCGATTGTAACCAGTGCTATATGTTTCAAAAAATATGAAAACATTTGCATTTTCATTGTTAGATGTTTTGGAGTTCTTTGCAAGCATATATATTAAAGTTTGGCATTTAGAAAGAAATCAGAATTTGGATCTGCAATATATCTCTTTTGTGCAAAGTGTTTGACGAAATTCTTAGGTTAAGGAATCAGAATTTAATTCAGAATTGCAAGGGATATTACAGTGGTATTAGAGCTTTGATGTTGCCATTGTGGAGGCTTGAAGTTTCATATGCAATCACAACAGTGAGGTCACCTTAGGATTTATCGTAGGAGACCAGAAAGAGCAATATCAGTTTGAGAATATACCCCTAGAAGAGATGGGTGACAGGGGAGGAGGTGAACCGCCAAGAAACGAAGGAAGAGATGGTGGAGACAATGATGCAAGAGAAGCATGCGAGTTCTTTAGACATTTGGCAGCGGAGCAGCAACAAGTAGCTGAAGGTTTACAAAAACTTACTACAACAATACAACAGATGAACCCACAGATCAAACAAGACCAAGTCCTAGATGATGACGAGAGTATAGTACAAAGAGCTTCCTCCTGGACCATTCATAGGCCTACGCGCCCTACCTTTCTGAGGGATAAATATGAAGATGATAATGCTTGCAGACAATCTTATGGTAGCAAATGTTGAATGAGAATCATTGACACTAGAGCTTAGGGAACACCTGAGCTTTGACAGATTTCGAAGTCAAAAGAGAGAGCATTACAAGATGAGACGAAATCAAAGACCAAGAGATCAAAACAAAGATCTGAAGCATGCAGCCAACATATTCACATTACCTATGCTTGATGGAAGTGGGAAAGTTACAGTTTAGTCTTGGATTCATAAGCTAGACACTTTCCAAAATCTTCAATTCGTGATAAAGGAGATTGATTTTATGTCGTCTAGTTCTGATAAGGTATGTAAAAATTTATATGATTAATTTGATAGACATGCATATTTGAATCAGGAAAATGATATGACAGTTTTGGGTGACGATTTGTCTACATCATCCTTACAAGAGGTTATGGAATTGACCTTGGGTATTGACACTCAAGATCCCAATGACATTAATGGAGATTGCATGAACACTTGTGATTTTTATGACATCAGTTGTGAAACCTTGCATCCTTAAAGGCTAGCAGTGCAAGATGCTATCCTTGAGTTGTCACATGGTAGTACTCAAGAAGTGGGTACTAATGACGGAATGTATGATGCAGATTCATGTCGTGATGAGTTTGATTTTTCAAAACAGCCCTTAGAAAATGAGTTTGAAGGTTCAATTGTTAGCATGGAGTCCCAGGAATTCAAGCTAGATGAACATGCAGTTGAGTTATCTGTTGAGGTACATAGCAGCAATTCCTTGGATGTAGGTATGTGTATGGATGATAACACACATTATAATGCTTATGAGTCAGACTCGTTTGAGTCAAAGATATTGTTTTCGAATGGGCAGTTACGAAGACCTCATCATTTGATTGAGCCTCTCAAGGTGGATATGAAGGTTGATCCTCTACTTATTGGAGTAGACCTTAGTGCTTTGATTACAAGTGATGAAGGTAACACTTTACAATGGCAGGATATCATTATTGATTTGTTTGAGGACAATTGTGTTATGCACCATCATTCTCATGAAATAGAAACTTGTGATAATGAGAAAGTCAACACTATGATATCATTCATTGATGGAAGTCCTACACCTATTAGTAAACACAAAGATATCAATCATACGAGAGTTGGTCTGACATACTTTAGCATTAAAGAGGTAAAGAGGTTTAAAGAAATGAATTATAAATGGTTGCAAAAAGCTAAAAATGCTAAATTGGTGGTTGCAAATGTGAGATAACGTCTCCAAGAAGTCAAAGGAAAGGTCAATCTCCTCAACATACAAAGGCAAAAGAGGATGGATAACATTAATAGACTCTTATTTCAATCAGAGAATGAATATGAAAATGTACCTGGTTCTAATGACAACAATGAAGTTGATGAGTATTGTCAATTAAAGGATTTGGTAAAGATTCCAAACTTGAAGAAACAAGAACAGTTTGAGGCTTCTTCATGTGCAGCTAAAGTTGTTCATAGCTTGGAGACTCAGTTGAAGGTGGAGGAGGATGAGATTATTGCAACATTATCTCATCATAACATGATGCACAAATGAATTGAGGATCACCTTTGGGCAATTCAGGAAAAGGTAGATCCAAAGGGGGAAATCGACAACCCTACATCAAGAAACACTAAATGATTTGCACAGAAAGTTGTGTTTTTGTTGCAAAGGGTTGAATGAAGCAAACCATGACTGTCCATTAAGGCCAAAGGGGAAGTCTAACTGTGTTCTGTGTGCATTGTATGAGGATTCTAAATCTGAAAATTCAGATCAGCAATCTGATCAAGAAGAGTCTGAGGCAGCACGATCAAAACATGATGAAGAAAAGGCTAAAAAATAAGAGATAGTTCAGCTACAGGAAGCATGTCTCATTAGCATACTGCATGACAAAACCTTTAGGCTATATGAAGTTTTAACTGGGCGACAAATCATTATTTTGCTCAACACAAGAGCCACACATAACTTCATTACTGCCTAGTTGGTTGAGAGATGGAACATACAAACAAAGGACTTTAAGGGTACAAGAGTAAAGGTTGTAGACGACTACACTCTTAGGTGCAACATGAAGATTCCAGATCTGCCTGTGAGTCTAAATAACTTTGAGTTTAAGGCAGATTTTTATGTGGTGAACATGGGAGATACTGATATGGTATTGGGAATGACATGGTTTCATGACATATGTGAGTTTACCCCTAAACTTCATGACATGGAAATAAGATTTCAAATGGATGGGAAGAACAATGTGCTAAAGGCCCTTAGAGACTAGTTGTAGGACTATATCTTATAGGAGGATGGAACAATTCATGTGTCGTGACATGGTTGAGTGGGCAACAGATTGTGTTTTGATGCCAGTACATGAGGAGCGACAAAAACCTACTTATCATCCAGACATACAACAATTGAGATAGTTTGTGCTAGTTTCCTTGGATGACATTTTGATGAACAACAAATCATGGAGGGAGAATATTACACATCTTAATACAGGTTTGGGTATTCTTGGCAAAGAATCGTTGTATGTCAAGGAATCCAAGTGCGAATTAGGATTCAAAGCGTTGTTGTACTTAGGCTACATCATCAACACATAGGGAGTACATATAGATCTAGGTAAGGTCAAAACAATAATTGAGTGGCCTATTCTTGAGAGTCGCACACATCTTAGAGGAATTTTGAGCTCATGTGGTTTTTTTTTGCAGATTTGTTAATGGATATTCAAGGCATGCAATGCCACTTTTTGATCCAACGAAGAAGGGATGTTGAGGAACTACATTGCAGGGCAGAAAAATTGGTGTATTAATTGGATATATCTTTGTGAGTACGATTATAATACTACCTACCATCTTTCTATTCAAATGACACCATTTATGGTCTTGTATGGTTGTGAGGCACCCAACTTTCCTGATTTATTGACGAGTGATAGTAGAGTGCCTAGTGCTAAAGCTTTGCTGTAGGAAAATCAAGATATCATTAAGGCTCTCAAGGAGAATATTCAGAGAGCACAAAATCAGCATAAGCAATATGCAGATAAAAAAAGAGTTGAACGTGCATTCGAGGTAGGAGACGGGGTGTACTTGATGCTACAACCTTATAGATAGTCTACACTCAAGAAGAATGGTGCAAAGAAGCTCAAGCCACAATACTATGGACCCTTCAAAATCATTAGGCATGTGGGTAAGGTGGCTTATGAATTGGAGTTACCAGCTGATAGTAAGGTCCATAATGTTTTTCATACGTCATGCCTCAAGAAGGCGTTATGACATTGTGTGGTCCCTTCCACAACTCTACCACCCTTAAATGATGAGGGTAAGTTGATTTTAGCACTTGAGACTATATTGGATGTTAAGGAGAAATAATTGAGGAGACAAGTTCTTAGGGAATATTCGATCAAATGGAAGGACTTGCCGGTTGAGGATGCTACTTGGGAAGGTGAGGAAATTTTGCAACTACTGGAGTTGAGATTGCTTGAGGATAAGCAATTTCATGGAGGGTGGACTTTAATGTCCCCTTCTCACTAGCATTCAGATTTAATGGAGTTTGGCCTATAATCGGACCCTCGTAGGTCAAGGTGTTGAGGAGAGGGTTGTGTGGCGAGTTCTTACTGTTGTTACAGTCTTCTTGCAACCACAAACCTCTGGCAATTACAGGTTTCTTGTAGCCACGAATTTCCTATAGCCTATGATATTTGCACTTTATATTAATTATATTTTTAATATTACTTTAAAGTGCAATTAATTTTTATTGTAAGAAAGGGTGAATCTTCTAGAAAGTGAAATTAAATATTATTTTTTATTTCTTCTTGGAGGCCGACCCCTTGGAGAAAAAGAATAATTATGGAGGGAAGCCTGATTGTTGGACATCGAATGTGTTGCCATCTACTTTTCTTAATAACTTGTGGAGCCAAGGGTTTTTGTAGTTTGCTACTTTGGTCATTGAGAATGAACACTTCCATTGATTCGCATAATTGAGGTGGTGAAAGATCCTCCAAAGGGTTGCAACTATTGGAGAAGATGAATCAGTCTATTCATTATGCCGAATTTGTGGCCTAGGGCTAGATTTGAGAAGTTAAGTTGAAGTAATAAGTCTGATATTAATACACAGACATATTGCGGTAGGGTTGGGATGTTTGGTTAAGGATTCTGGAAGAGTTTGAAAGACTTTCCTGTAGCTGAAGGTGAACAGTGTCGTCGCTACACAGTCATCGCTATAGTGCTGCTGCTACAGTATTTTTGCTACAATGTTTCTGCTATAGTACCGTCGCAACAGTAAAATCCAGATTTTTTTGGTGGTTTCCAAGTTCCTGTTCATTTATATTTTTGCATTGCATTGAGGTTAGATCTGAATATTATAGGGCATTGTTAGGGATTTATTAATCAGTTGTGGAGTTCTTGTAATCTGATTTATATCATAATTTTATATCAAAAAGTTGTCAAAAGGGATTATAATATCATTGAAAATACTAGCAGGCGTTGCCTTGTTTTCTTATTGTTGTAGATGCATATTTTCTCATTTGTAACCGGTGCAATATGTTTCAAAAAATACAAAAACATTGGCATCTTCATTGTTAGATGTTTTGGAGTTCTTTGCAAGCATATTTATCTGCCATAATCAGCATCTGACCGATGCTATCATATCCTAATATTCTCATTGCTTGGCTGTGCTGTAAGTTTATAATGCTTTGTCAAAGCATTCCCTTCTTGAATTTAGTTGATACCTTATGTAGCAAATGCATCACTGTTAATGGTTGTTGGGTTGAAGGAAATTATTGTGATCTGCAAGGAAATAATTGATCTTGGTTTCTTTAGACCAGGATGCTGGGTACTATAGAAATAGAACTTGGAAAGGTAAAGTTCCAATGCAGGTAGAGTTCCAACACAATTAAGAATGCATCACTTTTGCATTATTTGATAATGGCAAGCAGTAGCAGCAGACTGCTAATGTTACTTTGAAATGACAAAGCTCTAGGTTATAGTGGGTATAACCTGAAATGAAACTCTCTAAATTTTCTGGAAAACTGATCTGAGAATTTTCTGTAGTTCAAGGGCTCTTAGAACAAGAGAACTGAAACTGTGGACCTTGGGTGCTTGAGTACAGATACCACCTCTGAGCTTCACTCGTCTGAAATCCTCAAACGTTGGAGGTTTTAGAGCTATGAGAGTGATTTTTCTGGCCTATGTTGCACACGCTTCTAAAGTATGCAGTACCATAATCAGATTGATTTCAGGATGAACTTCCTAACCCTCGAGAAGGATTTGATTAATTACAATTCCTTTTTTGAAGAAAGCATCCAGTTTATCTCACTAGTTGGGTGCCCCCAGATACTTGTGCAGGGGAAAATTAGGAACTAGATACATCAAAAAATAATATAGGATTATTGTTGGCTTTTACTCAGATAAACATAACATGTACCCATTTTATTGAAAAAGTTTGCTGACCTGATCGGCACCTTGAAATTCAAAGCAGATGTATTGGTAACTTAAAAAGTATATGGAAAATGGGTTATTTGTGATTGAGTTGTTGAATAGATATTAAGATTTTTAGCAGTAACAGGTATGTTACAGACCCTAACACTATAATCAAGCTGCATAATGAATCTTGATCAAGAATCTCATGATCAAGGAAGAAGTTATAATCAAATTATGGCTTGCATGAGAAAGAAAGTTTGCCGACCTGGTCAGCACCTTGAAATTCAAAGCAGATGTATTGGTCACTTAAAAGTACATGGAAAATGGGTTATGTTTGCGCTTGAGTTGTTGAAGAGATAGTAAGATTTTTTGCCAGTAACAGGTATGTTACTGATCCTAACAACACTATTATCAAACCACATGATGATTCTCATGATCAAGGAAGAAATTCTAGTTGAATTACAGCTTGCATGAGAAAGGAAGTCTTAAATAAAACAAAACTTGAAGTAGATGAAGAGTAAAAGAGGCATTCATTTAAGTAAGTGTTTTAATAATAACCAAAAAAGGATTTTGTATTACATTATAAATAAATTCAAAATAATATTATTTTTGATGATTGGAATCATTCAATCATATCCATGATCATCAGTCATGGAGAGTATAGACTCTTATAGTTCAATTGAGAATTAACTCACACCATATTCATTTTGAAACAATGAGGTAGAAAAGGCCTAAAGAAAGATGAAACGACGGAGTTTGGGTCTTTTACGTGGTAGGGGCAGTGGAATCAGAGAAGTTTTTCATTCTCGAGGCCAAGTTTTCTAGAAATTTTGGGTCATATATGTAGATACTTTAGTGCCTATTACACTGCAGGGTTGAATCAAAGAGGATAAAATAAGGAAAACTAAACATCTCATCCTCAAGCTTCTTAACCTTCGTTTTCCAAATCTAAAACTGAAAATAAGGGTCTTCTCTCCTATAGATCATCTTTGACCTCATAAATGTTGAAATTCACCTATTGTAGTATTTTACTACAAAGAACTTGGTATCCATGTAAACACATTAGTAATTTGACCACAACAAAATTGTTAGTAAGATAATACAGATACAAATTTCTATTCGGACTATTGAGTCACTGGTCACCCTTGCATGAGGCAAATGGCTTCTTAGTTCTAACATTACAATAAATAAAGGGATCTTGCTACTTGTCAGGGCAAGACAGGGAGTCCTTGCAGCAGCTTTCCCATGTGGAGACCTTATCTAACCAGCCCCTTTGTTTCCTTCAAAATAAGTGCAGAAACGTTAGTTTTCAGACTCCAGAAGCCTTTTTTTTTCCTAATAGCTGCAGCTGTTCATCCTTCTTACTCTGATTATAATCTTTAAATCAAAACTCCGTTACATATGGACATGGAATATGGAATAGAACATATTAATAGACTTTACATACTGTAATGCTTCTCTTGTTGAACTTTTAATACCAGAAATGAAAATAATCAGCAAATAGAGTAAAATAATGCGCAGCACAATAAGACACAAAGGGTTATCCTGCTGTTTCTAATAGCTGCAGCTGTCCATGCTTCCTACTCTGATTTTAATCTTGAAATCAAAATTCCATTGCATATGGACAAGGAATAGAACATATTAATAGACTTTTACATATTGTAATGTTTCTCCTGTTGAACATTCAATACTGGAACTGAAAATAAACAGCAAAATAAAATAAAATAATGCACAATAAGACACAAAGAGCTATCCTAGGAAAACCCTCCAACTTGAGGGAGAAAAACCTACCCACAAATGTATCATTTTAATATATATTGAAAGAGCAGAGGACTGCTTTACAATCTCTCGGAAAACCAAAGAGTTTCCTAGGAAAACCCGGGAGAAAAACCTAGCCCCAAATATATCACTTTTATATATAATGAAAGAACAGAAGACTGCTTTACAATCTCTCAGAAAACAAAAGATATCCATCTGTATACATCTATGAATTCTTTCTGGAAGAATATATAAAATTGTCTTGGCCCTTCATTGTCTAGTGGTTACAAAGTGAAAACCCTTCTTGACCCTTCTTGACCCTTCATTGTCAATGTCTTGTCCCTTCAAATTGGACCCTTTGATGTCTTTCAAATCTATATATTTCAAATTTAGGAAAGAAAGATAGCTTCCAATGCTATAACATCAACACTCCCTCTTATTTGGGAGGTATCTTTCCAGAAATCCCTGTCATGGAGTCTTTCAACATGACACCCACAATGGCTACACCTATCTGTGGAAAAGAGTTTATTAGAAAATCTCTGAACCTAATGGAGAGTCACTCAACATGACACCCACAATGGCTACACCCATTTGTGGAAAAGAGTTCTATCACAGAATCTCTCAATGTGAAAAGCTGATGAAGTCATTCAACATGATGTCCACCGTGGCTACACCCATGCTGGAAAGAAGCATAAATACAATTGCCCATCGCCCATCACGGACTTACTAATGTGATGTCGTCATGGAGTCTCTCAACATGACTTCCACCATGGCTACTCTCACGAGTGGAAAGAGTAACATCTCACAAACATGATGTTGTCATGGAGTCTCTCAACATGACTTCCACCATGGCTACTCTCATGAGTGGAAAGAGTAACATCTCTCAAGGGCTTTCAGCTCATGTTTCTCCATCTTAGAGAAATATGCATTTTACCAGAAAATATCTCTCCAGGGCATTGACCTCATATTTCCCCGTCTCAGAGAAATACTCTTTTTGGCACATAATAAGAGCCACTAATGTTGAGACCCCCTCTCAGCAAAGACGGAGAAATATGCATTTTAGCACATAATATGAGTCACTAATGTTGAGACCCCCTTTTAGCATAGACTCCCCCACAACAAGGGCAACATTTTCCACAGCACCAAGTTTGTCTCAAAAAGAATGTGAAAGTTTCACAATGAATCACAATTGGCTCCAATATTTGACCAAACAATCCTGCAAGGAGCTTTCGAAGTCACACCTCTTCCCAAGTTGCTACACATGCAATTCTTCTAGCCACAGAGGTTTGCTTCCTGCTACACCAGGAAATCATGGCAGACCCCAAACATAGACCTGGTTGAGCACAGTAACCTGTCTAATCCTAGTCAGTCTGAATGATAGATCCTAAGTCTTGAATCTCACTTACTGTCCAATCAAAGTCAGTCAGAATGATAGATTGTAAGTCTTCAATCTCACTTACCTGAACCAAATGGCCAACCAGAGAGCCTCCTAGGGCCTTGATCATTGCTAGAACTTGATGTATCCTGAGATTCTGTGTTGGAGCTAGATTGAGAAAATATTATGTCTGTGCCCTTGATTCTCACCATCAGTAGGACCATTTTCTCTCTGATTATCAGAACTTGCATCTCTAACTCTTCGTATTACCAATTGAAGATTATAAGAGATTTGCCAAAAAAACTCTCCTCTCCAAATCCACCGCCACGAATCCTCCATATGGTTAGTTCAGTCTCCCATGTTCCAGCTGAGAAAGGTGAAGACGTCTGAAGATGATGAATATATGGTAGAATTTACAGAAATTTCCAATGGATGGTTTTTGGATCAGATAAGAGAAGAATCCAACCATGATGAGACTTGTGTTGAAACAGGTATCAGTGAATTTGATAAGGATGAAGATATTCTAATTTCAAAAGAAATTTCAGATTTATTAGACATAGAATATCATAAAGATATTCAGAAAGATGGTCCAAATTTTTTCATAAAGGATGAACAAAATGCTAAAAACGTTTACCAGGTGTTTGATGAACAAGGTGTAGTTACAGAAAATAAAATTGATTTCAACGCAAGAGATACCTATTTTGTAAGTACTTCATAGGAGGATGATACATTTGATGAATATACAGAAGAAAGTACATTTGAAATTGACTTCAATTCTTTTTCAGATCCATTATGTAGTGATATCATGGAAAACAAATGAAACAGTAGAATGTGAAGATATGGACCAAGTATCTCGGCAAAATACCTTCGAAGGTAACCTTCATGTATATTCCAAATTCTAATACATAATGTGAGGGTAATCAAATAATTCAAAAATATAAGGAGATTATGTGAAGGAAAAGAATAAAATATAGTGACTGTAAATATTTCCATACAAATCATCAACAAGTGAAACCTTCCTGTAATTCCATGATTGAAGGAAATTCTTTTTCAGAAGTAAAGAAAAGAAATCAAGGCTGTTGGAAAATACTGTAAAAAGAAAATAAAAAGATGAAAAAGCTGAAAAAAATATGGGATTAAAAGAATCACATATCTCTGTCAAAATCGTCATGAAGGGAAAATTCACACATGGTGATAAATTTGATTCCAAAAAATTCAAAAGTAAGGGAGATTAATGAAGAGAGAGTTTCTAAGTAAATATAAAGTACATTGGAGACATAAGTGCAAGTTTTCTAGTTCATCACAGGGATTATTGAAGAATCCTGGAACCAAATGTAAGGGAGACGATGGACATTCCTTTCCAATTCAATTAAAAAGGAAAGCAACTAATCAAGAGATGAAGGATAGTAAAGCAGATGATAATAAGGTTTTCATAAACTTCTTGTAATTACATGATCAAAATCAGGTCTTTGATAGAGGAAAGGGTTGCCATTCATTTTTGAGGGTCCGGGGCCACAAAATGAAGCTTTGTCAACTGATTTACAGAAGAGAGAGTAATCTAATGGTCTACTTCTCCAGAGGTAGCTGTATTCTCAGTATACCTACAGGAGACATACGTCCCAAGAAAGAGCCACAATTGGAACCCTATTTTTTTTTTTTTAGCAAATTTTTAAGTTCCTTCGATATACAAAGACTTGTTATAACATGCATTCAAGAGCAATAGATGTAGGAGCAATAGGTGCAAGTAATATGTATCAGTATTACCATGTGGAAGAATGTGAAACCGGAAAATAAATCTAATGACGGGCATAAATAATGGACTTTGAAGCACCAGAGAGGGTGGGCCATTTATCCATTATGTATCCCCTTACATAGCCTTGATACCTCTAATATGCTTAATGGGCTTAAATGATGGATTAAGAAGCACCAGAGAGGATGGGCCATTTATCCATTGTATACCCCTAAAATAGCCTCAGTATACCTCTAATATATACTTAAACAAATTGTAAAATTTAATTGCATAAATTAAGGTAGTTTTGGGATTTGCAATTATTTTTATTTAAAGTGGTGGTGTTTTTTCATCCTAAAGTTGTGTGACAACCATTCAACCACATACATATGTGGCGTAAAATGTTAAGAGAGCAAGAGTTCAGATTTTAATTATATCACAATGCAACTATATTATTTTGTACTACACCTTTAAGTAATTTATTGTACAAAAGATTTAGAAGCATTAATATAAATCAACATCTTCTCTACTTTGGTGTTGTATATCTGATTGTTCCAAATGAATTAATCCTTTGTGATTTTATCTCTAGAAGGTAAAGCTGCTTGTGGATTTTTTAAATTATATTGCAATTTGATCATTAGGAATAATAGGCACTATTAGTTCTATATTATTGGTATCTGTAAGCTTGGGTTGAATTCTATAAGACTAATAGTGGTCTGACAAAATAATCAAGAAGCATTGAAAGAAAAACACATGATAGGAATCTTTTAAAAAGATATTTCTCGTCACACTAAAGTTGTACATAGGGTTAATGAAGGAATTGTCTATATTACCCAATGGGAAGGCACTGGTCTATTATTCGTAAGTGAAGTCTCTGTCAAAAGATTACAAGTAGGAAGCAGCAAGAGAATTTTCAATATAGAAGAGTAATCAAATATAAATACATTTACAATGTTCACCGTTCTCAAACTCCAATTCAATAATCAGAAGTTAGCTTATATTGTGAAGCACACAATTTGATCTTTCTTAAGAGTCCATTTTCATCTTGAGAGATCAAGCATAAGTTACAATATAATCCTATCTACTTTAAAAAGCTATGCTCCACGGAGTTTCCGGGACGGGGACGTTTTAGGCGACGGGAACGTGTTTCCGGTACGGGTACGGGTCAAAGCCAAAATTTAGGGGACGGGACCTCAGGGGACGGCTATAAAATATAGGGGATTTTAAATTTTTTATATATGGAGAATTAGACTTCTTTAGAGATATATTTCTGATATGCATACCATAACAATGATAAATCATAACATTGATAAACCATTCACCATAGAATACATGGAAATTGAAAACTATTAAGATTAGAATCAAAATGAGAATATGATATGATGATATATCCGAATATCGCATACAATTAGCAAAAATGCCCAAAGGCTACAAGTATCAATCTATCATCATCATGCATGAAATGAAAATCAAAATGACATAATGAACTCCAACTTTAACTATTTAAGAAGACACATTAGGGTTAACAACTTAACATCCATGTGGGCCCTAGGCGGAATAGAAAAGACTAAATTTTTTAAAAAAAAAACCATTTTAAAAAACTTTTTAACTCACCCGCGGCCGGCTAGAAAATAGGGGACGGCGTGGGCAAAAGGGTACGGGCGAGGGACGGGAACGCCGTCCCTGGTACGGAAATCCGTACCCAAGTTTCCTATGAAACTTTTTTTGGCGTTTCGGGGACCGTCCCCTTTCCCCTCAAAAAGGGACGTCGCAAGGTACGGCCAAAATTCGTACCCGCGTCCCCGTTTCGTACTTGGTACGGGTACTAGGGTACAGAGGCAGGGGACGCGTCCCCGTGGAGCATAGTTAAAAAGTGTTGTCTTTTATTTTGTCATCACAAAATGGACGTAACAATATGGAACTTGTCCAATTGAGTTTTGCATTTCTCAGAGACAACTCATTATTTGATTGGTGAAAATTGACCAAATGATTGTCGCCAATCCATATAATGAAACATTTTACTGAAGGTTCAAATCAAGTCTTTTTCATTTTTTCAGTTTGTTAGCCTATACTTAAATTTTAAGACCTTCAAAGTCCCTTTTGTGTTTTAAAGTGTTTTGTTTTGATTGTTTTTATCTTTCTGTTTCCTTCAATCTCCTGCT
The DNA here is from genome assembly GCA_028749045.1 of Cupressus sempervirens. Lineage (NCBI taxonomy): Eukaryota > Viridiplantae > Streptophyta > Pinopsida > Cupressales > Cupressaceae > Cupressus > Cupressus sempervirens. The sequence goes on along the minus strand of CM053785.1, from coordinate 467,356,343 downwards.
TTTGGTCATACCTTCGATTTGAGATATCTTGGGGCTTAATCGGAGTTGTTGGGCTAAAGATCTTAAGGATTAAGTGCCTAAAAAGTGGGGTTTGCAACTTCAATTGCATATTTAAAATATTGACCTTATATTTTCATATTGGGTTGCACTTTTGAAAAATATAACTTAAAATCACTTTATGTTATCTTTTAAACTTACTTTTGGACTTTTAATTTATAACTTAAGTAATTTAAGTCATTATAGTGCACTTCATGTTATATTTTGATTTTGAGTTACTTTTAAATTTATCAATGAAGTGACTTTATCACATTATAGTCTAATTTGATGTTGACATTTACTTCAATATTTTAATTTAAAACATTGAAGTGAAATATCACTTTACTGACATATTTACACATAATATGTAAAATATGTATTTGACCCCTTCAAGTGAGATTTTCTTAAAGAAATCAAATAGACATTCGCTAACTAGATTTTTTAAGTGATGCAAGTTAATTATATGTTATTTTTAGAATGAAATACATGTAATTTTTCCTCCGAATCATGTCCTTGGCTTCCAAACCAGTATTCTCTCATCAAAACAACTACTTGTGTGGTTTTACTTGCATTTTAAAACCTGTAAATGGATCTCCAAACCCTGATTTTGATCTTTACATGTAAATGCAAAACATGTAATGGCATCGTATAATCAGGATTTGCCAAAGGATGAAGTCTACATGTAAATGCAAGTCATAAAAAAATGTATTGACTACCTCAAACCCTGATTTTGGCTTAGGCATTCAGATGCATGCAAAAACATTACATGGAATCCCCTCCAAGAACCCTGATTTTGGTCTCTAAATGGTTTACGTGCATTCACGTTGCATTTTTAAAACATGCGTTTGAAATTAGAGAACCTGATTTTGGTCTTGAAGGAGTGGCATTACATGTAATAGGGTTCCCAAACCCCGATTTTGGTCCTTCAAGGGAAAATTTGACATGCAAAGGCTCATCTAAAGCTCGATTTTTCCTTGGACATTCGAAAAAAGGTCTTTTAATGCATTTGCTTTATTACATGGACATGTAATGCATCCTCCTAATCCTGATTTTGGCTTGGACTTGGTTCCAAAGCATTTGCATTGCATATTTAAAACTGTCTTTGGACTCTTGAACCCCAATTTGAGTCTTCCATGCAAAAACACATGTAATGGAGCATCCAAACCACATTTTGTGGAAGAGCTTGAAAGGAAAGAAGGCATTTGCAACAAATCTTTTCACTATTACATGTACATGTAATGCAAGTTGTAGAGCACGATTTGCATTGAGAAGAAACATTTCAAACATGCAAATCTCTCCAAGAAGTAAAATCTGCACTTAGGAATGCATTTGCATCAACATTGACAACATTTGCATCTCCAAACCATGATTTGAAGCTAAGGTTTGAATCTTTCTAAGGCATTTGGTCATTACATGCAAACACATTTGCTAAACCTGATTTTGAAGAGAACAAGTCCATTCCAACTTCTTCCAAATTTTGCCCTTTGCTCTCCAAGTGTGTGTGAGAATTGATTTTTGCTTGCATTTCTTGATCATTTTGCTAATTTGTTGCATTCTTTAGCTCTTTATCATCCATTTGTTCAAATGCAGCCCTAGTTTTTTTGCTTAAGTTATTATGTATGTTTGAAACTTTCATTATTTGCAAATGCAAAAGGTCTCTCATTTAAAAAAAGAAATTGCATGCAAAGTGAAGTTTTGGAATGTATCAAGTTTGAGTCAAGGCAAGATGTATGTTTTTCTTTTTCTTTTTAGTTTTTGTATATACTTTGTTGCTTGTTTTGGGTTTGTTTATGGAGAAAAGTTGGAGATCTTCCCTCAAGAATGCAAGCACCTTTCAATGCTTTCATCTTCCATGTTCAATCCATTATTTGAAATATCCCCTTCCAGATATTATTTTCCAAAACTCTTGATATTAAAGTGCAGATTTAATACCAAAGAGATAACCAATACTTGATATAAATTCCAAAACTGTAGTCGATTTATAACCAGTAGAATTGAATACAAGATAACTCAGGAAAGTTTGTTTTATTTTTCCAATATTTAGAAGTACATATATGAACCAGGAATTAACACAAATAGTTGCCAAATAACATTACTGTATTATACATCAGCAATACAATAACATGCAACAATTTAAAAAATCCAATCTTATAAACAAAAATAACAGTGAGATTGGAAAATGTAGATAAAACTTGAAGAAGGCTAGGTTTTCATCCAACCTCCAAATGTTCCTTCAAGGGGTTGCGTCCTCGAAGAGATAACCAGTAACTGTTTCCAGCTCCCAGATTAATATTTGTTTTAAATATTATAATTCTTCACAACTTTCCATGTGGAGCTTGTTGTACCTTTATCACTTTTCCCAATGGGATGCACGCTCTTTTAAGCAATGTGGGATAAAACACTTTTTTTGTCTTTTAGTCACTTAAGTGAACATAGTACCCTTTTTAAAAGAAAATAAAGTGACAAGTTAAATGAACTCTAATAGTCACTTAGTCAGTAAACCATATAATCATCAGACATTAAAATAATTGACCAAACGAACTCGGATAAGCATGTGCAATAGCTCATTGGAAAGCTCTCGGCGAGACGCTTCCAAACCAACATTGAGATATCCAGAATATTGAGCTCTGTTTACTTACTGAAAATAGTAAGTGTCCAAACAACTTGGCAAGACTGCTTTGATGGGTCTAAAACTAGAAATGTCTAGGCCAAATCTCGAACTAAACCCCATAAAGAACCTTTTCACCCCCAAAACCTAGGCGAAGTGAGCTGGCAACACAGATTATAATGTCCCAGAAAAAGGGGACATTACATTATCCAAATTCATCCGAACTCCATACCTCTACATATGTAATCACATTCTTAAAACCCAATTACATATTTACCTCAAGTAAAATGATGAGTTTTTCACCACATGTAATTGCATCTTCAAAACCTGATTTTGGTAGAAACTCACATTTTTAAATATAGAAACTCTCATCCTACTCACATCCATATGCTTCCAACTTGTATTCTTGGTCATCTAGATTCCAAACAATAGCCTCATTTTGCCCACATGTAATCCATCATCTAAACCTTGGTTTTTTGCCATTTTTGCCCAAAATACAAGCCGCACCATTCATTTCCAGCGTTCAAAAGTGTTCAATAACTATCTAAATCATAATTTCAACACTCATCCTCTACGGATCTGCCATCATTGTTTGGATCTTGAAATCCTCATGGATTCAGTTCCATTGGAATTTTCATGTTGCAACGAAGTCTTCAATTGGAGATATGTCAAAATTTCTATAAAGAATAGAGACATCTTGTTAAGAAGGTATGCTTCAAATCAAAAGAATCAGTAATTCATGTGGTATTCACTTTCCCAATGGAAGCCCCAGAACTTGAGTTCGTGTGGGAATGCACCAAATATTTTGATTAAAAAAAAATAAAATTAGTTAAAGATGCTGCAGGAAGAGTTTTTCCGAGTTTACATCCAAACATTATTGAGAAGGTTTTAAAGCGCTGAAAAATTTACAATGTTCAAACCTAACAAAGGAGAATTCACAACAACTATGGAATGAGAAAAGCTTGACTACATCAAGTTTTTAAATGACAACTGACAATTCAGCAAAGAGTATTAGGAGTCTAACAAAGGATGAAGTGGCATAAAATACAAGAACTTCTGATCTTGTGAGCATTTGTGATTGCATCAGCAAAGGCTCTGACAAAGGATGGAGTGGCACAAAATACAGGAACTCCTGATCTTGTGAGCATCTGCAGTTGCATCAGCAAAGGCTTTTTGATCCTGTGAGCATCCGTGATTGCATCACCAAATACAAAGCGTTGCTGTTAATCTACATGATTGATTCAACAGTTTCAGCATTTTCTTCATTTGTGTTTTCAACTTGTAGATTCAGAAGATAGGTTGTGTAATCCATTTTCATGTAACTTGATTACACGTACCTTCAGCCTTGTAATCCAATAATTCTTATTTGACTTAGTCAAGGTGGTTGAGTTCTCCCACATTTTTCTCCTTTCTCTCACTCCTTTGCCTATATAAAGGAGTGCCTTTTATTGTAAATAATCATCTTTATTATATGTAAGAGAGCCCTACCAAATTTGTGCAAGCATAATTGTGATTATGTAATACGAATTTGAAAGACAAGTGAATACAAAGAGAGCATTTTACATTTTGTTTCAAAGTTGTGTCTGGAAGCAAATGTGGTAGAATTAAATTGGAAGTTGTGACTGCAATATGAGTTTATTGTCTTTTATTCATGGTAATCTTGTATGTGTTTTAGAACATAGTGAGTTTAGGAAGCAATTGAATTTGAAGCTGCGACTGGGAGCAATTGCAGTAATATAAACTACAAGTTGTGACTGTGGTCTATACTACTATCTTGTATTCATGCAATTTATTAGAATTATAGCCTATAAATCATCTACTTCTAGAAGTTTGTGCGCCCCAATGGTAGAGATTTTCCTTATAGATTAGAAAAAACTAGACATAGATCTAAGTCGATACACTTAGGCCCCGTTTGGTGAGCGGAATAGGAATACAGGAATAGGAATAGCTATTCCGGGTTTGCTATTCCAGGAATACAAAAATGGAATACGTATTCCTATTCTTTGTTTGGTTCACCCAGAATTTGATAGGGAATATGTATAACCTATGTTTGGTTGTGCAAAAGCGGATTAGGAATAAGGTTATTTTTTATTGTTATTTAATATTTTTTCCATTATACATTTGAATGAGTTAGACTACTTTTACTTGATTTTATTTTATTTTTTATGTTTTTCAATTTTTACAATGTAAGTCACAAAGATCACATATACTCTCCAACATGAGAACCTTATGGCGAAATGGCTATCCAGCCGGCGAAATATTTGGTTAATGTCATTTTTAAATTATTTTAAAATTATCATAACACTTCTATTGTAATTTTAAATAATAACAAATGGTAGATTTGGTCGGCTACATAATAAACGCTGCCTATCATTTGTGTATAACCTATAATATAATAAATATTAATAAGCTAATAAATAAATTGTTGAAATGATTTTTTGAAAGATCATTAGTCATCATAATATTTGTAAGTAAGATTCAAACTTCATTAACGCATTATAGTTATTCTTCTATTAATAAAATTATTTTAAAAACACTATTTTTTCGTCTTATGAAAAATAAAATTCTCCATTAAATAATTTTAAATAAAAAATCATTCTTTCCAATGTAACAAATTCTTAATCAAAACTCAACTCTCCAAAATCAATTGAAATAGTAATGAAACTAATATAATTTATTCATCATTTTAATAAAATTAGTCACCAAAATACATTAGAAACAAGTTCCAAACAATAAAATAGTCAAATTGATTTCTATTCAAAATCATAAAATAAATTACAATAGTTGATTGGGCTTTTAATGTCATTTACGCATATGGTCCCAAAAGACTACTACCATTGAAACAATTATAATTCCCAATGCGCCTCCCAACATGCCTCGAAGAAACATGTTTTCACTCTCTCGAATCTTGCACAACTTGCACTCAGTACTTTCATGTGCTACGGATTTGGATACGACAGATGTTGGGGGGCCTTGATTGACCCATTGGAAGAAATTACAACCACCATCCCCCTGCAATACAAATTCTAAATTAGTAGCATCTAGAACAATTAGTTGGTTCAAAAATGTAAGTTCATACAACAAAAATTAGTAATAACCTTTCTTGAGTTTGGACAAGAATAAAATTTACGTTCTGGGTTATCCTTAGTATGCGAAGTCTTCACTACTACTCCAGCGCCACACTCGCACACTGGTAAATTTAAATCCATCAAACCTGTATAAAATACGAACAAATACAAATAAAATTAAACATTTAATTAGCAAGTATTATAATAAGGATAGTGAGGATAAATGGTTGAAACATTCAATTAGTCATGACCCAACATATAAGACCTCAAATCAATAGAGTCAAACAAAAAAACCATTTATTTTTTAGCTGAACATCAATGATAGCAATAGACCTCAAAGGAGCCCCACTTTGTTGGCAAATGAGAAATGACAGATTGTTCAACTAATTTCTCTCTTTCTCCTGTATCTGCACGAGGAATGAAACTATCCCATAAAGCTAACATGAATTGATACCTGACAAAGGAGATGACTACAATTTTGGAACTTTGTTTGTATTCAAAAGAAATATTGTACATAAGAAAACATAAAAATGGCACTGATAAAGAATGTTGATATTATAGTGAGTTGATAGCATCATGAAACCTGAAACCAACAGCATGCATTCAAGCTATGACCTCCAACAACTCTAACCAAAATTCAAATTAAAGAAAATAAGAGAAAATTATCATGTAAAGAAAAAGCCTCAAGATATAATTTCTCAACTAGGGAGACTAAATAACCAGGAATAAATATGTAGTAACAACATATGATGCTGTTCAAACCTTGTCTTAGAACTAATGACACTATTTTATGTTATAATTAAAAAAATTCATAAGTAAATTTAAATAGTTAAATACAAACAACAATAATACTGAGAATCTTTTTCTATTATAATTATAGTTTTGGATCTAACTGCATCGGTCATTTTTAAAATCTATAAATCATAGTCATTTTAATTCAGCACCAAGGAAATTTCAAATTTGGTTTGCATGAAAATTCTAAAGTTCTAGTGTCATCAAGGATATTCACAATCAATAGCTTGTCAATATTTTGCAAAGTATGAACTACCATAATGTGGAAATATGGTGAGATATGATCATTTCCATAGATATGATTATAAATTATAAGTAAAATGTGTACCAAAATTATAGATAAAAGTCATTGTTCATAGCTATAAAAGTCGCACATCATGCATATTCTAAGCAGTGACAATTTAATGGCATGAGGTTTGATAAAATTAAGAGGCAAATAATAATTGTTAAAGTGGATTAATCAATAAAGTTTTAACAGCTATTAATTAAATGGAGAGACACTTTTTTATGTTTGAAAAGTCACACCTATAATATAATGGGCTAAAAATGAAAATAAGTTCTAGGAATCTGACATGTATGGCTGATAAATATTACCACAGTGCTCAAAAAAATGTGAACACTCAATATAGAGTGCTAAATAGTTCTAAAGAAAACTGAAGATAATATAAAATACTAATTTCCTCATCCTTGAGAATATTACAATCCTCCAAATTTATATCTAATATAAGCTTCCCTCGCTGCATCATCCATCTGTAAGAACCAAATAGCTCTTGTTGGTTCTTGCATAAAATGATCAGATGCGATAGTCATAGTCTCTTGACTGATTTCTGGGATGGCTTTCAAGGCAGCAAACAAATCTGCAGCTTCTTTTTTAGTATCCTCTTTATCAAATTTGATGGTGTGCGACTGTTTGATTCCCTCCCGTATCTCATGGATGCTTTCAGATATAACATCCAAAGAAGCGGCCATGCTTGCCTTCCTCCTCTTTGGTCTCCTTGTCGTTGGTGTTGAAGGAATGCTTCTAGCGGATGCACTGGACTGATTTGACTGAATGAAATCTTCATCCAAATCAACAGCATCGTTCACAGGCGTATTCAAATCATCATCATCATCTAGATCAACAGCATCATCATAAAGGTTACCATCTTCAACATCTTGTGGTGTTCCAGCTACACTTCCTTCCGCTATGTCATTTCCCACTATGATAGCTAGATCATTAAAATAGTTGAATGGCTGCCTCCTATACACTCTTGCAGTTCTGAATTCTTTTCTCTATACATGTTGCAAAAATTAAATAATTAGATACTTTTTATGCCATTAGTATTGAAAAAAAATTTGAAGAGGACATTACCTTCAGAAGTTCATCCCACACACTATCTTCAGCATCCACACATTGAGTTACCTCATTCCAAGCAAAGCCACTAGTATTTCGTAACTCCTTCATTATCCTATACCCCGTCTTCCATGTTTTCAACTTATTTCTGAAATTATCCTTTCCAAGGTTCAATTTCAGCTCTTGATTGAATCTCCTCTCGATAGCACTCCATGCTTCTCTGCGAAAACCTCCTTCACCTTTCCTTCCTAGATTGACTTGCTCAAGGAGCAAATCCAACAATTTTCTCTCCATTTCTTTAGTCCATACAATTTTTGGATTTCTAGATGAAGTTGGAGTAGAAACAGGTGTAGTAGCAACAGGGGTGGTAGTGGGGGGCATATTAACCTCCTCGTGTATGCTCATCAAATGATTTGTGAACGACATATTGCTGCAATAGGAAACTATTATATTGCTGGAAAACATCCATAAAATAAAAGTGCACATTATATATTGTCAACAACAACTAAAACTATATATCACCAAATATCAACCGTACTCTGAAATAACCCCTCAACAAACCTATTTATTCATTCACATGGACTAATTATTCGGTACAAGTAAAATGTTTTTCTGATAACAATTGTGTGGAGATTTATCAAAGTTTGAGAATGAGCCAAAGACTGCTGTTGCAGAGACTAAATAACAGGAGGCTTTCAGATGTGTTGGGTATACCTTTTAACCAGACTAAATATTCTTAACTGGGCATACCTTTAAGAAGGTGTTGTATATGCTCATAACAGGGGAACTTTCATCAATGCACGAGTGGAAGATTGTGGGGATCGTTCCACACGACTTTCACCCTCTAACTAGGGTCTCCATGGGAAACATCTGTGTGTCAAGTGTTCTTTATGTGTTTTTCATATGTGTGGTATTTTCTGTTGCATGTTATTTATTATTAAAGTTTCTCAATAGTTGTTTTTGATTCTTATCTGCATTGATTCACACCCCCCAGCATAGTAGTCTCAGACACTAGGACCAATTCTATATCATTCAAGTCCAATTACGATTAACTATCTCACACTTAAATAACAGCTAAAGCTTATGTAGGTTTTACATGGACGCCTTTACATCAGTTAAAGGTTCCATTTTCCCATCGAAACTTCTACATTGGAATTATCACCATATGAAGGTAGGGTCTGTAATAGTGTCAACTCATTCTGATAAGGATATATTTCCAATTTATCTCAAATTCAACCTTTACTAGTAGCAAGCAACTTGTTAAAAAGTTCTCCTCTAAGCATACAAAGACCCTAAATCTATGCCAACTTTTATAGATGATGAAATATTCCATGTCTTTTTTGTTATAACTTAGGATAGGATATATTCTAAAACTCTAGTTATTAACTTATTTTGGGTACAGAGTGTCCACCATAAATCTTTATTTACTTGCATCAAAATTGGCTTTGCTGAAGACAATTCCATGATCCAGTTATTTAATGATTTTAGAGTGCAAAGCAACCTACTGTATTGGTGCTGTGAAATTTGTGAGCAAGAACATTGGATCCTCCTATTTTCCAAATATGGACTGCATCACACAAGTCTAATATATGATCAATCTGTGCCTTTTATGAAGCTCATTAGTATTATCCTCAGAGATTGATACTATTTCGGTTTCTGCCACAGGCCAACCATCTCTGTCCAATTCAATGTGCTTATTACAGCCAGGGCTGAGCATCATTATAGGTTTTCTTGGATAACTTTAGTATCTACTTTTTACATACTACACACAGAAATAGTATGACAGGTATGTTCCCTCAGATTGATGATGCCCAATGATTTCCAAAATTTGCCGGGGTACATCAGATCCAACCCATTTGACTTCTTGTGCACCCAGTGCCAAAATCCATCTTTCTCGTTTCTTATCAAAGTACTTGACATAATTTCAAATTCCAAACTTCCAATTTAATAATCATTCACAGTATTGAACAGCTATACAATAAATATTTCCAGATCACAGTGAAGGAATTCTTACTATCAACCACACAACCTCAGTATAGCTTGGGAGTTTTCTAACTAATAAGGATAAATGTGTCATATCAGCCCATTGGCACAAGATTTGCCTTTTGGTACAGGGAACACAGTCTGATGCAGCAAGCTTAAACACACAAGTTCCTTAAACAACTCACAATTCACTGTTTTACACCAGAGATAAACAAAATCATACAGATTCAGTTTTGAATGAAATTTTGTACTGTTGTGCTTAATTTTATTTTGACAGTTGTTGCCCAAAACAATAATGAATGTGTGATACATCTACAAAGACTAAAAGCTTCTCTGTTTTGCAAAATGAAAGAAAGAGCAATGTTCACATTTTCTATATCCATGAAAGGGGTTCACATTTTTCAGTCTCAATCTCTCTAGGTTGAGGTAACATAATACAAAAAAGTGTATTGTAAAATCCACCATAGAAATGGACCAGCTAAAAACATAAGTTCTTCGGCATTTGCAGTTTTACATACATGTAAATCCCCTATGGCTCAATGATCAAATTATATCATAGTATAAGTAGGCAGAGAATCAGTTTGATAGTTTGAAGCTCTATGTAGTAGGATAGTTTTTCTTCTCCAACCAATCAAATAAACAGTTTGCAGATCGAATTTGAAATTGTAGACAAGAGAATACAGGTATACAAATTTGGAAAGCAGAATTAGACAAGAGAATAGATGTATGCAAATTTGGAGGTCCTATGAATGTGGAGAGCAAAACATGGCAGTCAAGCAATGTGCATAAATCCTATGAATGGACCAAGTTCAAAGCATATAATAATGCAATCAAATCAGGCGCTGCCATTAAACCCAAATCAGTATATATAAATAAAACAAAGAATTTATACAGTACACGGGATGGAAATATAGTAGCAAACTTTATCACCTACGTATATCTTATTTGATTACAGTGTCAAAATTCCAAGCCTTGAGATAAACTATTAGTTTAGTCGAGAACAACCAATTGTTCAAACATCTCCCCTTCAATGGTCTCATGTAAAACTAGCATCGAACATGTTCTAAACTAGCATCTCTACTTAAGATCTCAGTTATAGTGAGAAATCAGTTTCAATGGAGTTTGTGTTGGCGAGCTCTACATCTGATATGGGGTAAGCTATCAAAAATCTGCAGTATCTAGCTATTAAAAATTGAAATAGAATGTATCAATGCAAGTAAAATGATCAACTAATGCCGAGATCTATAGTCCTCCCACATCTTTTCTGCTAGTTCATTTCGAAAATTTCCCCAATCATCTCTATCTTGTTGAGTCATCCCAAAAGTCTCAAGAATTGGGACATTTATCCCTCTACGATCAACTTCCTCTTCAATTTCCACTTCGTGTGGAACACCGTCCTCGATCGTAATGAAATTGTGTAGTATGCAACATGCTAACACAATCTTTGTTTGAGTCGTGATACTATAAGATGTCGCATGCCTCAAGATAGGAAAACGTTGCTTCAAAATACCAAATGTGCGCTCAATCACATTCCTGAGAGAGGAGTGTCGGTGGTTAAATAGCTCGTGGGCATTGTTGATCGAGTTTGCTCTAGAAAACTCTTTTAGGTGGTATCGTGTACATCGATAAGGGGCAAGAAATCCAGGAACATTTGGATAGCCAGCATCAACTAAATAGAATTTTCCTATACAGAAAAACAATAAATATTATGATTGAAATAACATAAACACTATGGTTTACAATAATGACTAAATAATCATTAGAAATATGATCAAATATACCAAGGGGGACTATTAGTGAATCTGCTCTGGATAGAGCTGAAGCAAGAACACGACTATCTGCAGCTGAACCTTCCCAACCAGCAAGAACATATTGAAACTTGTAGTCAAAGGAACAAACACCCATTACATTTTGTGACAGGTTGCCTTTTCTATCGCGGTATTTTGCTTGGTTGTCCACATCAATGGTAACTGGTATATGGGTCCCATCAATTGCTCCAACACAATCCTAGAACATTAAAAATATTATAGTCAAATATGTGACAATATACTCAAGCAAGAAAGTACATGAATCCAAGAGATTTACCTTGAAGTACGGATCAAAACGGTCCTTCCCAAGAATTTCTAGAGGGGTAGTTATGGAAGGGGGCAAAAAGTAATTTCCATGGAGCAATATGATTGCCTTCAAGACCTTGTGGAAGTGGCGACTCACAGTCTCTCCTGAGTGACCAAAGTTATGGCCAACCTTACGATTCCTTAAATTGTGGCCAAGGGTATGTAGGAACATGACTAGCTGTTCTTCCAATTTCATGTTTATCGTATCTTTAATGGTCCCTCTCTCCCTTAAAATATTGGCGAGTTTGAAAAAAGCTCCTCTACTCATGCGTATTTGGTCATGGCAATCTGTGTCATTAGAATATATAATACGTTTAAAAAAAGGACAAGCAGGTCTTCTTCGCTTGCGTCGTTGTCTTCTAGCATCATCATAAGATGCTACTATGAGTACTGCTTGGGCTGCAAGCAAAACAGCAAGTACACGCAAGAGAGTGATCTTCCTAACAATGCTTCCATAAACTCTTTTATCAACAATAGGATCCATCGAACGCCCTATAAACACATATATAGATTTAATTTAGATTTCCATATTAATAAAGATGAGGAGAAGGGGCAAAAAAGACATTCTCTCCATATCCTCAAAATTATCAGAGGTTAAGGGATGTCCCCAATTTTAGAAAATGCTCAAAGCAACCATGATGAACAAACTAGTGCTAAAGTTGGTAGTGCTGATTCCAACAATATATTCACATCATCTGCTGATTCCAACAACCAAAGAAATTATAGAGCACTGAAATAGACAATCCATTATATTCCACAAAATGATTGTTTGCATTCTCAAGCTATTTTTGCAGCCTCCTACAAATTCAACTAATTAAGGCATCACAGTCCAAGAATAAGATACAATATAATTTAGTTCTAATTCTTTCGGTTTTACTTGAAAATAACAATTGAAAACATATATAAAACCAAAGTTTTACGCTTAATATGCACATGCACATTCAAACCATAGCCTTTCCTTGCCATTTTCGCAGATCATACAGCTAATGGACTACAAATTGTTTTGCTCTTTCAGAATTGGGAGCTTAGGATGGTTTTCTAATTGTTTTCTAGAATTGAAAAGCTAATGAGGGAATCTGTGCTCTTCTGATACACTAGTTACTAGTTTAGATTCTATGTCAATCTCAATTTCATTAAATAAAACTTTTGGAGGTTGCAGGCTTTATACCCACTTTTTTTTTTACTCTGCATCATTCCCTGCTAATCCCTACTCGAACTTATTCCAGGAGTTTGACTCATAATCCCTACTCGAACTTATTCCAGGAGTTTTAACAAACAGGGTGGAGATGTTGAGACCGAGGTGACATGGGAGGACCAACAGAATATCAATAAGTTTGGCAAGCTTAATAATAGGTTTCATGAACTGGAGGATGAGATCAAGGCTAAAAGGGTTAGTGTGACTTATTTGTAGAAAATCCCCTTAGGCTTCTTGGAATTTTTAGAATGAAATAATAGTGCTTTTATTCGTAGGGCATTGTTAATGCGGTGTTAACTTCAGGCAGGGGGATTGGCAACACAACATTAGAACTAGGCATATGATGGTCACTCTTTTTGGTTTTTCATTTTTTTTCTTGTGGCTGAATCATCTTAGTTTATCATTATTACTTTCAATACTAGAAATCAAGCCTTTGCCACATCATTAGCATCTCAGTCGTTAACTTTATTTCTGTTAAGAGATGGAGAAAATGGGAGCAAGATCATTGGGTTGGAACTTGGACGGTACAAAATTGAAAAATACATGAGGTAAATGGAAAAGGGGGGTTTCATACGTAGTAATATCTGGTTCTGTGGAGCCTATTTGATTATGGCATAAATATTACATGCATACATGTGTGTATGTTTATCTTATTTTAGAAGACACATATGTCTATGTCTGTATTGTAGAATACAGATGTGTCTCTATGTATACCAATGCTTTTGTGTATAGCCTAAAGAAACAAGATAAATATCATGAATATGTTATTAAATATTTATATGTCTGTCTGGAAATTGGACCGCAGGCCAGGTTTTGAGTGAATGCACGAAGAACCTGCCTGTGACAAGATAGCTATTTTCAAAATAGTCTCAATTGAGGATAAGGGGCCCGTGGCTGGTACATAGGACTTGCATAGTGAAGTTGCTTCTTGTGTCTCTATTGGAGTAGATGGTGATTTTGATGATTCAAGTGAAAAATAATACACTGATTTGCATTGATCATCCATGTGTAATTAAAGTAATGTCAACTGTTTTATATGTTTTATTGGTTCATAGTTGACATTAAATAATGAATTTAATTTTGTACACTTGTGCAACTTATGGTTCTATATTAATACATTTCTAGAAGTTCCTACATTCTTACCATCCAGAGCCAAAGACCAGGTCTATCCAGACAAGCCATGTAATCCACTCTTGCCTCCACCAAGACACACCATTTCATTTAAAAAAAAAAAACCCTGTCAACAGCAGCTCCCTGGAACTGTCACACATATTATATGCCATTGCAGTAAACCAGATTCCTGAGATACACCAAACAAAATGAAAATGCAAGCACATGTACCAGCCTGGAGGTAAGTACCCAGCATCCATAATGCAGCATGATTACTGTGCATACATTGCATTCACTATTACAATGACATTTAATGATTCTAAAAAACTAATATTGGGTGTTTGATATAGTTTTTATTTTTATATCACATATATCTTGTATGGCTGAACTCGACTGAACCTGTACAAAATATCAGTGAACTGCCAAACCCAAATCTTGGCTCATATAGGCAACTGAGCTAGAATTGAAAAGCTTGTTTGGATTAAAGACTTTGTTGTCAAAAAAATGGCATTACTGGTGCTTGAAATTATAAATAGGATCTTTGCCATTTACAAAGACAAGAGTGATATTTGAATGAACTGGAACATCAAAATCTGAAGTGGAAACTAGATTTGAAGAAGGTAACACAAAATATATGAACAAAGATATTTATAAGATAGGTGAAGCTGTATAAAATGCTTTCATTATTATTGAAAAATGTAGTTAAAAATGTGATATTTATTATAGACCATAGGGTAAGTAGAGGCTTTCCCAAGAAGAGACAGATGCTGATTAAAGCCTATCCAAGGGCATACAGTCCTTAAGAATGCCAGAGCTATCTAGTTTTTTAGTTTGAGGACTAAAGACCCTCTGTAATTTCTTCTCCTCGCTGATCTCTTTTCCCATATGTGGGTGATTTTCTTTAGTCAAAATGTCTTTAGGTTTCTTTTGGTGGTAGTAAGACCAGGTCATAAGCATCAGTCCATGATGGATTGCATGACTGCATAAGCAGGGAGTGACTAACTTCTGCATACTGTCAACAGAAATGATGGGTATTGACTCGTTTGTGATAATGATGGCATTGTTGATTATATAACTAATGGGTTGTTTAATTATTTGTGATTAGTGTAACATAACTAGCTACATGACTGTGTAGTGGCTGGATCACACGTTGCTGGTGATAATTGTATAACTGGCACAAGATTGTGATTGTGATTGTATAACTTCATCTATCATTTCATACATTGTAAGTTCTGAAGGAAATAATCATATGAAATAGCAAAGAACTAATACGAAAAAACTAACCCTGAATCAGCATGGCCGTCTGATAAAAAAACATAGCTTGCGTAGTTAAAACAATTCAACACATCTGCAGGTTTTATGCTTAAAAAAAAACTGTGTGCAACATTTCTCACCGTGAACGCAGTTGTGTGGCCCTAAGCTTCCTTTGCACTGGCTGCGAAAATGACTGCTGGCTGCGAAAATCGCTGCGGACGAAAAAAACCAAAAACCCTCTTTCGCGACGAAGCAACATCTGAGCGCCAAAAAAGAATAGGGCTTCACGGACATGGGACACGGACCCGATATTTCATATTTTTCAGCTCATAAAAACGTGGGATTGGAATACGTATTCCAATTCCACCTCTTTGGGTGGAATTGCAATACCTTCTTTTTTGGTACAAAATGGCATACGTATTCCACTCATATGCCTATTCCGTATTCCTACATGACACACCCAAACGGGGAATTCGACATTTTTTGGAATAGACAAATGCCTATTCCACTCCAATTCCGCTCACCAAACGGGGCCTTACATTCAACATGTGAGTTGGTGTTTGGTATTAGTATCACTGTTTCCAACTGTTAGATAGAAGTGTAGTTATAGAGATTAATCTTGCTCATTACTCTCTCCACAAGTAAGTGGATTCTTTGTTGAAATAAGAGGAAAGAATACCGATAAACCCCTTGACAATATCTCTTTAACTTCTTGCTTACTTTGAGTTGATCCAAGGAACGGTAAGAAAGGGAAGCCTTCCCTTTAAGGTAGGAGAGACTCCGTCTCACACGTTGTGGCTGGTAATCCTATTTTGTGACTAAATTTGCATAAATTGTTAGTTGCAAATTATCCACCCAACAAAAAGCCTTAACAAAGAAATAGTGTTAAGGAATAGGTACACTTGCCTTGATTCTACAGAGCCTAAGAGTAGGGGAAGAGGATCATAATCGATCGTTCCTGTCAATTGCCCAAATCCTATGGAAGATTTAATCACAGTGTTTGGAATGCTCTTAGAATTTTCCAATTTGTTGATTTCGGAACCAACATGACTATTGTTTGCCATTCTTGAATTTTTTATTAGCTGCTCAAAGTTTTCATTATTGTGATTGCTGACAATGCAGCCAAGATATATAAGAAAACTCCTTCCTATTTGGTTTTATAAGATTTGGCTATGAAGGTGGCCACCCAAAGTCTAGGGGCCTAGTGGAAAGCACTCAATGTATTTATCCATAACTTTGAAAAAATTCAACGCAATTGCAGATTTCTTTAAGTAACCAATTGTAGAGGGATTAATTAGCCACTTCTTTCCTCTCTCCCGATTTCTTACTCCATCTAGATCCACACAATGCTCTCCTCATTGGCAATCGCGAGATTCATATCTCATCAACACGATCATCAAGAAGAAAAAATAATGTTTAGTGGTCTGATTATAAATTTGAATCACTTGGTAGTTGCCAAAACATTTAGCAAAGTGTCCCATATATCTTCTTCCATCTTACTCATTATACACAAACTTGATCTTTACAAGGGAAAATGTAGTAATTAAATAACATTTAAATTGTATAGCAATACCCGTCACAATTGACCCCACCTTGTACACAATATAGTAATTTTATTTTAATGATTGCATCCAATGACACCATGCCTTAAAAGTATACTTGCAAAATTCTAGAAGTAACTTTTAAATTTGAAAACTAAATCGATGCATTGAATTGTGTGACATAAAGAAGGTGAGAAGATTTATGATTGCTGGATAATGCCTACCTCTAATGGAGATTGCGAGAGGTTAGGGGTAGAATTATTTAAAAGTAAACAAAAGAAAAACAAGGCAGACAATGGACTATACCAAATTATTTGAACATCATAGATTTCTCCCAAGAATTGTCTTGATGATGATGAGAATGCACTTGCACGTAGCGTCAAAAGTGGCTACCAGTCTCCTCAGCAACTTGATGCTATGGCTCCTACAAGTATAGTCGTCGTTGTTTCTTCCCGTGCTACTTTCTTGCTTCATCCGTCATTTTTCATTGGCTCTCTTCATTGACATTTCTTACTCGATTGACCTTAGGCTCCCTTGTCTTGCTTTGTTAGCCATGTTTGCTCTAGTTTAGCCACGACATCGGGGTTCTTGCCTGTGTGTGCAGATTGAATTTCTTGGCAAGTTTCTTCTTACCTTGGTTG
This sequence comes from Cupressus sempervirens, assembly GCA_028749045.1. NCBI lineage: Eukaryota > Viridiplantae > Streptophyta > Pinopsida > Cupressales > Cupressaceae > Cupressus > Cupressus sempervirens. The sequence goes on along the minus strand of CM053785.1, from coordinate 467,338,668 downwards.
CTTGCGCGATTTTTGTTGCCGTTGTGGGTTGTTGTCGTGATCGTGTTTGGTGTTTTGCTTGGGGAAACCTCGATTTGCTAGTGCTATTGTGCTTTGGTTGCCTTAATTCTTCTTTGGCCGGATTTGCTTCTGTAACCCTTTGTTCCTGTCATGCTCGTTTTGTCTGCCTGTGCTTTCTGGTGAGCTTAACTTAGGTTCTGATTTTCTTTAGACAGTCTTTTTGGAGCTTTGGTGCTACTACGTTGCCTCCCAACATTAGGTGTTGCTATTGCAGCAGACATTCCTTTGGATTTATTATTGTAGGGGAGCATTTGGCGATTGTTTTTGTCATTTTCGTGCGGGCAATGTGCATTGGTCCAACATGGATGCATGTTCCGCGGTATTCAACATCCACTTGACAAATTTAACAGTTTTTGTAGTTCAGTGCTCGCTATCTAAATTCACAGTTCATAGTTTTCTGCTTAGTTCTGTTGCTTCACGGTTTATAGAGGATATGCCTTAACCGAAATTAATTTACCATAGAAGAACATCTTCTCAGATGGATTTTATTGACAGGCTATTGACATTGGAGGAGAATAAGATCCTCTAGGAATCTCTCCTTTCTCTCATGCATAAATGCACAACACTTGAACTTCATATTTTCACCATTAATGTTGAGGCGTTGGACATCAAACATCATCTTGATGAGAGCTCTATTCAGGCTACATAGATTAAAGACATTAAAGAGATGCAAGATGAACTACTTAGCTGCCATAATGGGCTGAAAAGCAACACGTGAAGTTAAAAACATGGGCAGAAGTTTGCAATAGCGAGAAGCGACAACAACAACTTTTGTTGGTAGGTGTTGAGGAGCTTGTTAAGCCCAAGTTTTTTGATGAATGTGCCATTAGGGCTAGGGAACTTAATTTGAAAATTCGTGGCCTTCCATCCTCCACCGCTGACCTAGTGGATAAGGCATATGGCTTCTTTTGCGACTAACTAGAGCTTTCTGAGATTCTCATCGATAGAGCATGGATAGGGTATGACTCTAGACTTTTTATTAGATTTCTTAATTCATCAAACAAGCTCCAAGTTTTAAGGGCTCGTAGAAAGCTATTCCCTTTACCATCTAGAATCTACTTCGACGAGGATCTCACCAAGTCACAGGTTACAGTGCTTAAACATAGTCGAACGTTAGTTGCTGCAACGTGTCTTGAGGGTAATGGGCAGTTATCCACAACTTTTAGGTGGTGATCAGAGATTGTCCTCTTGGTTGGGAATCTAGGTTGGCTCCCCAAGCCAAATGACGCTTACGGGTGAGGACAAGGTGGGGAGGTCCAGTGACTCCTTGATTGTTCATTGTTGGAACGGTAATGACACTCTTTGGATATTGCCTGGTCTTTTTATGGATGTCATTGGCATTGCAGCTGTTATTCTTGTTATTGAGACACATGAGAGTTTGACTCGTCCCCTTCCTGAGATTCCCGAGTATTAGTGGCTTTCTGTTCATCGGGATGAGTTTAGATTTTTGGGGGTGTCAGGGGTTCAGGTTGGGTGGCGTGCCTCATGCGCAATCACCTTGTCAACATGACGACTATTATGCATTATGTCAAACTTGCTCGATTCATGTGGGTCCGCATTAGAGGCAAATTAGACATATATCATTTCCATTGTTGTTTGTTATTTCCCTCCGGCTACTTCTCTGTATACGGTGCACAACACCTAGGGTGATCCATTTTGAGATCTCAGCGTTTGGATTGACAGATTGGAACTTGGTTATTTTAGGGGACTTCAACGCCTGCACTAGAGATCTTTATGCTCCTTTTCATGTTCGGCGAAAAAACCCCCTATGTACTTCTAAGTCAGACAATGATACGATTGATTTACAACGTTCTTCTGATGACATCGATGGCCTCCTAACATGGACTGACAAACACCTCCTTCATCTTTGTGAGTCTTTTGCTCTCATGGTTCTTAACAAGCTCCCCTACTTCTTTGGTTCAATGTTGTTTACTTGCTGGCCCCATTGCGGTGGTGCTAGTGTCGTTGACTACGTTCTTTACCTGCACCTCCCTCATCCCCTTCATTAGCCATTTCTTCGTCTCCCACCTTCCATTGGCTGACAACTCCCTCCTTGGTCTCACCTTGTGTGCTCCTCTCTTTAGCCCCCCTCCCACCCCCATCCTCCCCCCCTCATCCCTCTGTGTTGCCATCGCCTACCTGCACCACCTTTTCCTTCGTTGACACCGATTGTGACCTCTTCATCGACCACCTTAGGTGCCCTCTTTGGGATGCTCCCTTCATGGACCTCTCCTGTGCTTCTACCATGTTTGACCTCATCTCCACGACAATTTGGGAGCCTGCCATCCTCTCGCATTTCTGCACCCCTCTCGTGACCCATCCCTCCTGCCTCAGTTCTTGTCCCCCAATCGTTGGTTTGATGAGGATTGAAAAGCCTTCCATTGCCTTATTTGTTCCACCTTGCGCAATCAACTTGTCAACTTGACGACTATTATGCATTATGTTAAACTTGCTCGATTCATGTGGGTCTGCATTAGAGGTAGATTAGACAGTTCTTTTTCATTGCTGTTTGTTATTTCCCTCCGGCTACTTCTCTTGGCTGATCTTAGTGTTTGGGTTGACAGATTGGAACTTGGTTATTTTAGGGGACTTCAACCCCTACACTAGAGATCTTTACGCTCCTTTTCATGATTGGCAAACAAACTCCCTATGTACTTCTAAGTTAGACAGTGATACGATTGATTTAGAACATTCTTTTGATGACATCGATGGCCTCCTAACATGGTATGGAAAACACCTCCATCTTTGTGAGTCTTCTGCTCTCTTGGTTCTTAACAAGCTCCCCTACTTCTTTGGCTCAATGTTGTTTACTTTCTGGCCCCATTGCGGTGATGCTAGTGTCGTTGACTACGTTCTTTGCTTGCATCTCCCTCATCCCCTTCATTCGTCGCTTCTTCGTCTCCTGCCTTCCATTTGCCGACAATTCCCTCCTTAGTCTCACCTTGTGTGATCCTCTCTTCACCCCCCCTCCCACCCCCGTCCTCCCCCCCTCGTCCCTTTGCGTTGCCATCGCCTACTCGCACCACCTTTTCCTTCATTGACACCGACTGTGATCTCTTCATTGACCACCTTAGGTGCACTCTTTGCACCGCATCCTTCATGGACCTATCCTGTGCTTCTACCATGTTTGACCTCATTTCCACGACAATTTGGGAGTCTGCCATCCTCTCTTTCTCGCATTCCTCCACCCCTCTCATGACCCATCCCTCCTGCCTCAGTTCTTGTCCCCAAAATCGTTGGTTTGACGAGGACTGAAAAGCCTTCCACCGCTTTATTTGTTCCACCTTCACCGATCAAGATCCCTCCTTCCCTTGGGCTAGTCTCTCCTATCGTAGCTTCCTTTGCTAGAAGAAGTGTCTTTTTTACCTTGAGTAGTGTAGGTCCCTTAGCTTTACCCCTCGGGCCTACCCGAAGAAATTTTAGTGTACGTTCTTTCCCTGCCACTCTGCTTTCCTCACTGACTTGGATTTCAGCTCCCTCATCTCCTACATCGTCACCCTTGACGACATTCTTGGTTAGCCTCCCCTTTGCATCCTCCCCCCCACTGCCAGCTCTTTACCATGTCCACCATTGTCGAGGCCATTAGAGCCATGAGTTGTAGCAAGGCTACTGATGAGGAAGGTTTTAGGCGAAGCTCTTCAAGTTGGGGATTACTGTTCTTGTTCCGTTTCTTGCTGATATCTTCAATAGAGTGGTGTGTACTAGCATTCCACTGCCTTGGTCTCACCATATTATTCACTCGATCCATAATGTTGGGTTGGCCTTTGATTTGGGCAATTACATGACCATTATGATTGGGCATACCTTTGCAAACTCTGTGCCACAATTTTGCACATTATTCTCACGAGACAACTAGATAGATTAGGTTGCAGGGCCAGAGGCTAGGCTAGTTTTAGAGCGGAATTTCAGACTATAGACCATATTTTCACCCTCAGGGCCATCATTGACGAGGCCTGACACACTTGGCGAAAGTCTATTGCTGCTTTGTAGACTTTTGCAAAGCCTTTGATTCAACTCACATGATGTTATTTTTGAGATAGAGATATTGGGTCTTCAAGGTTTTTTTCATGGCCATCATGAGACTTTACAAGAGGGTTGTTGGTTATATCAGGACTCCTCTGGGCTTCTCCAATTTCATTTAGAGTTCTGTTGGGGTCAAGTGGGGCTGCCCACTTTCTCCTACGCTATTTGGGATATACATTGATGAGCTTGAGTCCTATCTGAGGAGCGAGTGTTATCTTCACTAGGTCTTGATTTCCATCCTTATCTTTGTTGACGATGTGGTGCTTTTGTCCACTTTGCTTATGGGTTACATCTTTTGGACGAGTTGGCCTTCTTCTGTAATTCTTGGTAGCTGGTTGTTAACTTGGGCAAGACCCAAGTAATGGTTTTCATCTACTTGAAAACCTCTCACCTCCAATTCTTTTTTAGGGGGACCAAGATCGAGATGGCTTCTAGCTACACCTATTTGGGAATTAGGTTTTCTAGGGCACATTTTAGTCTAAGATTGACCATGATGCCGCGCGTCAGCAAGGGGCTGGGTTCACTTTCTTTAAGTGAGACACAGTGCTTCAAACACCATTTCTAGGATACCACGTCTAAGATGTATATTTTAGACCCCTTGGTTAGACCTACTGTCCTTTATGGTTCGACCATCTAGGGGCCCTCCTTGTTGGCCACTGATCGGGCTTTAGTGGAGAGGGTTCAAACTCTTTTTCTTTGGCGCCTCGTTCCTTGCCAGCTGACTACTACTACTAGTATTATCTTGGCCAAGTTTGGTGCTCATCCCTTCAGACTTTGCACCATCTTTGATCTGGTTTGGCTACTTTACAGACTCAGGGGCTTTGCGGACTTTGTTGATGGCAAATACCGTTATTCCTACTTGGCCTTCTATTCCTCAGCTTTGATTGCAACTTCCGACCCTACTAGTCGTGCTTAGTGCTGGTATGCTAAGGTCTCTAGTCTCCTTAGTTTCGTGGGTACCGATATTGATTGCCTTCTTCCCTTTCAGTATTCCCTAGACGCTCCCGCTCATCTCCTCCCCCCTCAGTTGAAGTTGAATGAGATTACCAAGACGGACATTTACACGAGGTCTATTCATGTGACTTGGGTCAACCCACCAGGGGGCCTCTGCTTGCATATGACCTTCTATGCAGAGCACTATATTGACATTCAAGATAGTAGGATGGTATTATTGCTTGACCTTACTACTCTTCTCGACAGTGGCTCCATGCCTTACGTATCTAGTTAGAACTTAGGCTCTTTCAGAGGTTGGCTCTCACCTGCTCCGTATCCAAATAGATCACCAAACTAACAGAGATGAGTGTTTTTGTCAATGTTGTGACATGGGTGCAGAGTTTGGGATCCATTTCCTATTTTACCATCCGATCTAGTATGAGATTCAAGCGAGGTTCCATTGCTTATTCATAGAGTGCAGGTCCCTGTCCTCCTTCAGGTATGATGATCAGCGATGCCTTGCACTTTATCTCCAAGAGGCCTTCACTCTTTGGGATCTCACTCTTCAAAAGTTTTTACCTTTGGATTTGTGTCCCTTCACCAGCTTATCACTTCCTTCTTTACTCCAATTACCTCTGTTAGAGGAACCAAGCGGTCTGGGAGCTAGTCCACTGCTACTCACATCAGATCGGTGAGATCGCACAGAGATAACATACGTGTGCCATCAGTGGCACCAACACTCCTCTCTCCGGCAATGGGTTCAGACTTCTCTGCACACAGATAGTTATCTTTTGGTTTTGAGCTACTTTATGATGACTACAAACTGCTAGTTGTTTTGCAGTTTCGTAGTCTCTCTTGTTTAGGGTTGTTTCTCTTTGTTTGCTTCTTGCTCTGTTGGTTTTCCTTTTTCTCGGACACCGTTTGGTGGTCCTTCTATCTTCTGGCATTTGTTTGTACTTTTAGTCCCTTAGGCCTGTTTGTGGTCTTTTGTTGGACATTAATATTTTATCTTATCTTTATCTAAATAGAACAGAAGGGGTAAGGAATTCGAAAAAATTAAAGATTTTTACCATCTTACTAGAAGGAATAAACTATTAGAGTATCATTGACTATTAAGTAGTCCGACTGTTAAAAATCTATATCATAGTATCAAGGTTTCAGAGTAGCTAGAAGTGAAAACTTTGGATTGAAGTCTTTGTTGTTTATACATGACAGGAGGAGCATGTCAGTTATCTGTAAAATAAACTGATACTCATTGGATGATCCTTGAACTCTAAAGGAATATATTGTTTAAGATAGTGTAAATGCTTGGAAAATTTATGGTTAAAAAGTGATAGTGATGTGGTGAAGGGTGGAGTTGCTGGTCGCTATGGAGGGAAAAAGGTAAAAGATGGAGTTGGTGACTTTGGAGGAGAAAAAGTTTCGGAAGTGAAGATGGATGCACCTACATTGCAGAACAGGTTTTAATGTGAAGAAGTTAAAGGTAGAGGCAGGGATGCAAGGCGAGGGAGATGCAGCTGTCAGGAGTGTAGTTGTTTAGGACAAAATTCAGTCTCTGGATGATCATGTTTATGAGATATGAATCATCTAATGATTGCCACTGATGAGGAGAGCACATTAGGGATCTAGATAGACTCAGAGTTGGGGAAGAGGAAAGAAGTGGCTAATTAATCCGTGGGCTTCCAGGACCTCAACTTTCCATAGTTTATGAAGGGCTATAGGTACCATCTTTTTAATGCTATTTTTCGTGATCTTTAGATGCTTCATTAGGTTTGTTTTTGGTCTGTTGTTTGGATTTTTACAGTTTTGCTGTTTTAGCTCTCCCTGGCTAGCTTTCTGATCCTTGTAGTGTTACTTCCTTAAGCTGTGTGTCTATGGCCACGGGAGCAATCAAATCAAAGGGTGAGGGTCCTGAATAAAGTCCCCTTATTTACTAATAAAAAAACATATTAATTGGTAAATATTAGGATGAAAATAAGTGTGACAGAAACATGGGGAGAACTGAAAAATGAATGTTTAAATGGGAAATAATTTTTTGTGTTGGGTATAACAAATAAATAATATCTTTTAGATATCTAGACAGAGCAAATCAAATATATGGTGTTAAAGTAATTTGCATACGTAATGGAAACTAGTCGCAATATTTTATAGATGTTTCTTTGGAAAACTCAAATACTAATTACAAGGAAAACAACAGATGAAAATTAGAAATGTTTTAGAACCATGTCAAAAACTTTTTTACTTTTATCATATAAAGAATAATAAGTTCTCTGTTGTAACTCGCCTACAAAGAAATAAGATGTTCATGATTTTTGCCCTTTAATCTGTTTTCAATCAAACCCTTCTTGTGCTTTGGATTTTGGGGTGTGTCCACGTGTGGGTGTGTATGCATGTTCATTTTGATATTTATTGGTAGTAACCTCTTTGCAAGTAGTGTCGAAATCTTGTCTTTATCAAAATTTGAAAATATTTGACCACTAATAGGAAAAAAGAAATGCAACTTTGGTTAAATCCCAGGTTTAGAAGAGAGAATTAAAAAGGGAAAGACTGGTTTGCTTTTTCCGGAGACATTTTATATCTACGTTTTGGGGCTCTCTGCCTCCAATCATAAAAATCACTGAAGATGTTTCTCCAGACTAAAATAAACTATAATCTCCGATACTTTCGTGGTCCCATGTGACCCTTTCTCCAACTCTGAAAACTGCAAAAGTTGCTCTCAAAATGTTATATTTTATGAATAAAAAAATGAGAATGGGTAGTAAACATAAGTAGTTTGTTTCGACGTTTCTTTAGACTAAAATAAACTATAATCTCATATACTTTTATGGTCCCATGTGACCCTTTCTCCAACTCTGAAAATTGTAAAAGTTACTCTAAAATGTTAATTTTATGAACAAAAAAATACAAATGGGTAGTAACCATAATTATTTTGTTTCTTGTAAAATCTAGTATTGTGGGTTCTTCTTTTAACCGAATCACTCAATGACATCAATGCATAATCTTAAAGGCATTCAAAGAATCTAATTTCTTCCTGCCTAAAAAATTGTGCCATTCAGATCAGCAATAGTTATTATTAAAAAGCATTCTTGAATCCATTATATGTTCTATCTATTCATCAAATCTATACTTCTCGTTAGTCCTCTGTAAACTATTTTTAGTATCTTTCTGAACATGAATGTTGATTGAGTGGCAGATAATATGAGTGAACCTTCATTGGATTTGGAAGATGAATGGGAGGTTGTGAATGATGATGGATTTGTCTACAAGAGAAGGAAGAAACAGCGTGTTTGTGATTCAGCAATACCAACCAAAAGTTCCAAAAGTTCCACTTCAAAACACAATGATGACCTGTATATTAAACAACGCCGCCAAACTAAAAAATTGGCCCTGCTAAATTTGAAGGAAAAATATTCAAAAGAAATAAAAGATTGGGAATCACTGTCTCAGATGTTGCAGAGGACATCAGCTTCTTCTAACCTCCCAACAGAGGAACCCACGCCTTCACTAGCTCTGCCTGAAACCCAAAATGGGGACAAATGCAAATATGTTTTAAGGGATCTCTTATTGCAGGTGCCCAGTCTTTTAATTTCACTGTTGAACCCCTTTTCTTTGAATTTGTTGTTTAGCATGGTAATATCCTCCATTTCCTTGTGCAGGTGGAAGTCCAAGAGGCCTTCATCCAGGATGCAACAACTCTCTGCAATTTGGCCGAAATGATGTGTGATTCACACGAGCAAGTCCTCAAACAGCCCTTTTTTGATTTGCCTGTTTGGGCTGTTCCCACCGCAACCAAACATAATTTGCTACCATCGGATTCTGAAGATGATAGTTAATTTTTTGTTCTAGAACTGAGCTTCAACCATTTGTAGGTTAATCTGCATGTTAACTTACTAACAAGCTCCTGTTGTGTTAGCTCTGTGTATTTATAAGTTGCTGAGCTGATGGAGTCTCATTTGCCTTTTCAAAAAGGTGAGACTTTTTTGTGTAGGGCACATATTTGTATGAATGCAACTGTTGTTTTCCTCTTCTGTATTAACTTTTAAGTGAACTTCCTTTCATTTTTATTAGAACTAATGATTTCAGTTACCTGGCTTTATTAGTTCCTTGTACAATAAACAAGTTACAAAATTGATCTTTGATCTTTAAAGTTTACTGACTTTTATTTAAAAAGTTTTTCTGGCTATTAATTTCTAATTTTTGATCGATTAATCATAACTTTCCCAGGGGTAAAATTATTTTTTAGACCCAAAAATATAGAATACAGATAAACATGAATTATCTCTGACAAATTTGACAAGACAAAGATGTCTGGGCGTTCCATCCGCCATAGCCAGAAACCTTCAACAGGGATTCCCACCCATTTCATGGCAGAGGAAGCGAAAGCCCAAGATTAAAGAACAACCATATAATAGGTGACGGATTGACCACCTCTTTCTCGCAGCTAGGGCAGAACCAGTAGAGGCCCCCTCTTTTCTATTATTCAGGAGAAGCAGCAGTAGTTTTTGTATATTAATGCAGTAGACCCAATAACAGCAGAGGAAGAAGTTGGTCGAGTCGAAGTGTTTCACAACAGTACGGTTCTAAGGGGCTGTTCCACAGATCCTTTATTGGCAGATCCCCAGTTTCCCCTATTTAAGGTTGACATTTAAAGTCACGTATCTACTTGTCCTTGTTGATCTTGGAGAACTGAATTTTTACTCGGAATGGTCAATAATTGTTGCTGCATTCAGATTTTCTTTATTTCTAATTCAAATTCATGAATCTCAAGAAGAGTTTCCCCCTTCTGAATTCCAAGATCTGAATCTTGAATTATTTTTTCAAGAATATTCAATTTAAAATAAAAAAAAGTTCAACTTTTATAAATTTGAGTTGATAAAGATGTGTTCCCTGATACGCTCTTATATTTTGTGTTCAATTTAATATTGTGATGGTTTTCCGCTATGTTATTATTATAAAATTGATAGTTTCAATGTAGACTGAAATATTATTTAAATAACCTACGGATAAGATATTTTACCTGCTAACAATTATATTCTATAGTGATTAGACCTGTTGATGGCCTCCTTTATGAAGTAGAACAAGGGAAGATGTAAAGCACGAAACATTTACAATTATAATTTAAAAATGTTAAATTTTGACATGTATTTATAGTTTTAAAATATTTTGATATGGTGTTGAAAGGAAATCAAATAATTTATTTTTTTAATTTAAATTGTTTATTAATTTAGAGGAAAGTGTGTTAGAAAATTAAGTCTAGCATTTTTTTGTTTTTATCCATGCGTTTATTGGATAAAGCTTCTTTTCTTCATGTTTACGCTAACTAAGGAATAATTTTGATTTTCTTAGTTTTATTCCTGTTTTTCTTCTGCTTTATGCTTTGAGGAAGCCTATATTATTGTAATTCCTTCATTGTAATTAATGAGTACTTCCATTTTTCATCTTCTGATCTGAATTTTTTCTTTCTATAACTGCATGTTTTGATCCATCATTTTAGCTAGATTATTTGCTGGTTAAGGTAAAATTTTACATGGTATCAGAGCTCATGGGTGCTAGAAAGGAGAATGATTTTTGTTGCTGCAGGTATTGAAGAAACTTAGAACTTTTGAAGAATGGAGTTTTCCGCCTTTGCTTGGTCAAAGCTATATTGCTATTTTAAATGGAAGCCAAAGATTCTACTTCAACTTGGAAGTAGAGAGTTGCATGGAATAGTAATGGCAACAAAGGTTGAACTAAATTATGTTGGTCCATCACAGACAGGCTAAGATCATGTTCTTTTTGCATGGGTCTTGCCTTCATTTCTCCTTAGCGACACACAATTTCAGTGGACTTGTCATGCCTTTGATTTCAAGATTTTGGAGGGTTTTCTACCATTAGTGTTGATGCTTCCTTGGTTCCACAGTTGATCACTTTTGTAGACAATTGGCCCCTGTATTTTCACCTAGCAATTTATTTTTGCATGGTTGGGTAGTGTCGTTTGAGTCACTCGTACAAATTCGTGTCATCTGCATCTATTCATTGTATGGGGGGTTCCATGCAGATTATTGTCTTTAGTATCTTTGATTGATAGATGTTTTGCCTAGTTTGTCATCTACTCATTGTTTGAAGTGTCGTTGGGGGCACTCGTGTAGATTGATCCTAATTTTCATCTTGGCTTCAAAGGAGGTTTTTCATTTGGCACTATGACAATTATCATTCGACAGTTGTCCACACTTTTCTTGTGTATCAAAAGATGCTTTTCTAATATTCATTTCTTAGTGTGTAAGTTAACTAAGGAATACTTCTGATTTTTTCAGTTTTATTCTTGTTTATACTATGCTTCATGCTTTGAGGAAGCCTATATTATTCTAATTCCTTCATTGTAATTAATGAGAACTTCTATTTTTAATCTTCTATTTTGAATTTTTCTTTCTACAGCGACACATTTTGCTCTATCATTCTAGCGAGATTATTGCCAGTTAAGCTAAAATTTTACAGTGTATACTCAATATTTATTTATTTTCTATTTAAATAATTCAAAAAATCTAAAAACCTTAATTTGTATTGACAATAATTCTTGCCCTTCCCTTTTTTTCCTTGTCTCTTGTAATAGGTAGGGACATGTGCACGAATAAAGCACTTGTTTTTTTAGAGAGAACACACTTGTAGGACTGTAGCTCTGATTCACATGGACAGTGGGCAGATATATGGTATGCAAAAATTAGTTTATATAAATGTATAAGAAATAATTGTTGAAATGTAATAGTAAATAAAATACATTGAACAACGAAAATGTCTAAATTTAGCATCTATGCTGAAGGGACACGTCTCCACACTTTTTGCTTATATACGTATCAGGGATGGAAGGGGGACGCCCTCATTCCCCATGTCATTCCTAATGTGGTCATTGAACGGTACTTGAAATGACAAATTTGGTTGTGATGAAAGCTTGACATTGTAACAAATATCTTCCACATGAAGATTGCATTAATCTAACCAGTCATCATGAAATGATTGATTAGCCAAAAAAATGTTGCTAACATCTTCATCATCACTTCTGAGAAGACTCTGAATTGGAAAAACTCTTCATTTCTTCTTCTTCTTCGCTTTACAATCCTTTCAGATATGACTAGTATGCCAATAGATTTTGTCCCAAGATGCATAGTCGTCCCTTGCCCATCCTTGGAGGGGATTCCTGTCCCTTATTTCCCAACGTGGACAGGATGATGTTAAAAACACCAATTATTTTTATCTTATTTATTTTTGGTTTGGAAGTGGGCCCTACATGGCTTTTAACATTTTAGATTAAAAAAGGTCAAACCCTAAAATGAGCATCAAAACACTAACATTACAAGAATTTCTTCTCATTTGTAGTTTGCCAACTTCCTAAGAGGAATAGTGAGTTAAGATTGCATTTTGGAGTTGCAAAGGGAGGTTTTGCATTCATATTTTCTTCTTTCTAGATATGTATTTAATTTTCCTTTTGTTTCTTTCAAACTTCGTTGTTATTTTTAATTTTTTTGTTGTTGTCAAATAATGAGGTCATTTTGAAAGAAGCAATGATTTTTGTTTTTCAATATTGCAGCACTATATCACATTGTAAAATATGAAAACATGATCAACGATAGTAAGAGAGTATAAGGGAAGTAGTGATAGTCATAGCATGGATGTCCTATAGAAGAAACTCAACATCGTAAAGAAAATAGACTTACGTTTAGTTCTAGGGCATCCATAGGGACTTCAATTAATGTGGATTTTCATTGAGAAGATTAAACAATTTCAAACCCATTTGAGTGCACTTTCAAAATCCTAAAAAATGCGCCAAAAGCCTAATTAACCCAATTAACCTCTCCTAAAATTTGCCTAAAAGTTTGATGAATAAGAAAAAATTCTTGAGGGATAATATCTAATGGGAGTGACATTTTGAGAGATAATAGGGAATGAGAGTGCAATATATGTCGAACATTATTTTGGGAGCTACACTAGTATGTATTGTCATCTTTCATGGATAGGTAGGCAAAGGGCCAAAGGACGTAAATTGATCTCACAAGAGCAAAAAATGAGGTCACTAGATTGCTGATGTTAGAAGGGGTTGAGAATGACAAGTCCAATAAAGAATGTGCAAGTCAATATGCCTATGATTAACACAACCCCCACAAACACAACCACTACCAGTAGTGGAAAGTGAAAGAAGATAAAAAAACAAACAAATGTTGCTAATTTGTTTAATATGGCTGCGAAAGAGGAGGTTGAAAGATTTGTTGATAGGCATGGTATACTATTACATGTTTCACATTCCTCATTATATAGGCAAATGTGTGAAGATAGATGCTCCTGGTTCATCATTTGTACCACTTGGAGAGACAAGACTACACACCATTGTCCTTGATAAAGAGTATTTCAAAGTATGCATTTTATCAGAGGATATGAGACAAACATGGATGAGTCGTGGATTCTATATCATCATGGATGGGTGGAAAGTTATCAAACATCAACAACTCATCAATCTTATTGCCACTAACACAACAAACTAGTATTTTCTTAGAGCTATTGATTGTATAATAAAAAAGAAGGATGTATCATTCCAATTTCAGATTTTGAAGGATGCTATAGAAGAGGTTGGACCTTCAATGTTCTGCAAGTAGTCACTGATTCATTTCGGGTATGTAAGTCAATTGGTGTAATGGTGGAGAATACTTATAGATACATTTTTTGGACCTTATGTTGTGTACATGTATTGATTAACACCTTAAAGGACATTGGAAAAATTGATTGGATAAAGGATATGATATCTAAAGCTAGAGATGTGCAAATGTTTTTTTTGCAATCATCAAACATCTCTTGCATTTTTCAAAGAAAGAATTCCTCTAGCTTGTGGAGACTAGATATGTTAGCTACTTCATTGTGTTGGAGAGGATTCTTGAGGTCCAATAGGCTTTGCAATCCATGGTGGTCAATGCAAAGTTAAATAGATGACACAAATCAAACATGCCAAATGGAAGAGTGTAGAAAAAAAAATCTTGGAAGATAATTTGTGGAGCAAAATGAGATAAGAAGCTTAAATAATTATTACTATTGAAAATAATTTATGATTTTAGTATTTGCTAATTTTATTATTTGTGATGTTTCTCACATATATAATTTGTGGAGCAAAATGAGATAAGAAGCTTAAATAATAATTATTGTTGAAAATAATTTATGATTTTAGGATTTGCTAATTATATTATTTGTGATATTTCTCACATGTGATTACTAGTTGCTTTCATATTCAGTTACATTTGCTCCTAAAATCATCTTGTTGTGGCGGCCACATATTTGTTGATACTGGCTCTCCTAGCATTGGAGAGGTTTTTGAGTTTGATAGCACTCCTGAGCAGATCAAGCATGGTATTGATGCCAAGGACCCTAATTTGGTGTTTTATGAGGAGCATCATAAGCCCATTGTGATGCGAAGATGGAACATAATAGACGCTCAATTTCATATGGAAGCCTATGATGCAATCCTAAATGGTATGCCCCAAGGCTTGGGAGAGTACCTCTATCTAGCGATGAGGAGGTGAATCTCAATTCTAAAACCTCAAGTTTTACTTTTCAATTTCAATTTAAATTTCTAAATGCTATTGTTTTTATATGGCAACATGCTTTAAGTTTTAATCTTTAAATCCTATTATTATTATTAATTATTATTTAATATTTGGTAATTTAATATGTTTTTTTTATCAACATAGGTGAAGGAGGGATTCTTTAAGGCCTTTACAAAAATATATGATGATAGAGATGCTAGTATTCTTTGAGAGTAGTGGCTTGCCTTTTCCAAACTTTGTGGTACAACCTTTGGTAGGTTTGAGGCGAAGACAAATAGAGCTACACTAGCTTCAAGGGGTCACATTCGATAGCGAACATGGCATGGTAGAGATGCACTTGAGTTGAGAGTTTTTTTCACTCCTCTTCTCTCACAATTTGTGCATTCCTTTGCTATAGAGAGGAATTGGCCCACATATAGCTTCATCCAATCAATTAAGAGGAACAACCTTACATGTAAGCAACAAGAGAAGTTAGTGGTTGTTTAGAGTGTATTGTGCCTACTAGTTCGACAAAATCTCGAGTATCATTTGACTCCAACATTATGTTGGAATGTTAATCCCAAGGATGCTATGCATGTTGAGGAGGATGAGACACCTCCATCATTGGTTGGGGTTCCATTGCATGAGTACCCTTTGCCTATAGCTACAAGTGACTTAGAGTATTATGATGCTGATTTAGACTTAAATTTAGGTTCGTAGAGGATAGTCATATATTTGGATACATTATTTGACATTTGTAGATAAATTATAGATTTTGGATTTTGATTATTATGAAGATGAGACATCTAATTAGAATTTTAGTTGGGCTACTGTTTATGTCATTTGATTTCATGCATGATACTTGAAGCCTTTGGGCATTGTTTCTACATGTACACCATATATATTGCAATGTGTTGTAAAAGTACATAGTAATTTAATTTTGCTACTTTCAATTTGTTATGTTACATGTATTGATTTTTTTTTATGTCTATGACGAATGATTTATCAAAGTTATGTTATGCATATTTGATTTCTATCTCTATCTATAAAAAATCCCTCATGTTTTTAACTGGCATCCCCTAAATTTTGGTTTCGACTAGTAACTGTATTGGAACACATCCCCATTTGCTAAAATGTCATTGTCCCAAAAACTCCATCGAGCATAGTTTAGTATATGTGCATATTAAAATTGTCATTATGCTGATTGCATTTAACATTGGAAGATGATTGGTCTATGCATGTAATCATCAGCCTCAAATTTCATGGAAAACTCCTATTTGTTGAATTTTTTTATACATTTAAATCTCCCATAATTAAAATGAACCCATTAGTGCCATGTGCAACTATAAATTACTTTTCTCTCAAAGAGGTAGGGACCCCGTGCGCAAACAAAGCACTTTTTTAAGAGAGCACACACTTGTAGGAATGTAGCTCTCCAATTCACGTGGACAGTGGGCAAATATATGGTACTCCAAAATTAGTTTAAAAAAATTATAAGATAAGATAAGATAAGATAAAATTATTAATGTCCACGAAAAATCAAAATGGTTTATGGGACTGAGCATACAAACAGAAGAGCCAGCCAAGCAAAGGCACCAAACGGTGACTGAAAAGGAACAAAGCAACAAGAAGAAAGAAAGACAAGGTAAGGACTAAGGGTCCTTCATTGTCACAAAGAAATCCGTAATAGAGAGGTACATTTGTGGACAATCTATAGTCTTCGGATGTCGTGAAGAACCCTTATAGGACTGATGCTGCTTGTAGAGACTGGTACAATGTCTGACAGATCTGGAATGTGAAGTAGTGAAAGGCCTTTTCAAACCCCACAGAGGAGACAATGGAGAGAAAAAGGTGGTAATGAGCTGATCAGAAGTCCGTCTCTAATGAAAGGATTGCAGGGTATTCTCCTGAAGATGGGTGGCCTCCTGAAGATAAAGTGCTAAACACCGTTGATCAATATAACTGAAGAGCATTGAGAGAGAAGAACAGTCTCTAAAAAGGCAATATAATCTCCCTCTGATCTCGTAGTAACGAGGACAACAAAATATGAAGTGAGTCTTGGTCTCAACCTCCATCAGAGTGCATAATTGGCATAATCGATCAGCCTAATCCATATGGTGATTAGTCCGAGCCCTGAGACAATGAGAACCAACCCTAAAAGAGCCCAAAGAGAACCGTAATGCATGATTCCAACGCTGGTAAAGATAGGTAGGGTGAACAACAATACCATCTTGAATAACAAGAAAATGCTCAGCATAGAAGGCCATCTTAGGTCGCAAACCACCCAGGGGATGACACCAAGTAGTGGTAATGTACTGTCTATAGATATCCTGTCTAACATGCTCATTCAACTCCTGACAAGAGGGAAGAAGATGAACTAGGGCATCTAGCGAAAATTGATAGGGAGGAAGACGATCAATCTCAATCCCGATCAAACCCAACAAAGAGGTGGCTTGAGCGTACCAACATCTTGATCTAGCAAAAGTGTCAGATCTCATAATCTCCACCGAAGAACAATATGCCAAAAAAAAGTATTTATGTCGATCAACACCTATCTCCATAAAACCACGAAGCCGATGAAGAAACCAAATCAAGTAAAAAATAATGGCAAGTTTGAGAGGATGAGCACCAAACTCTGCTAAAACAATGCTGTGAGGGGTGAATCTGTGACACCTAATGATATGACACAACAATAGTGTCTAGACCCGTTCAATTGAAGCCCAATCATAAGCAATAAGAGAAGGTCCCCAAACCACAGAACCATAGAGGACTATCGGACGAACCAAGGAGTCAAAAAGGGACAACTTGGACGAAGTATCCTGAAAATGATGCCTAAAGCATTGTCTCTCCAGCAAAGCCAGGGAGCCCATACCCTTACTGACTCTGGACTAAATAATAGGTCTCAAACTGAAACGTCGTCCTAAGAATTTCACACCAAGATACATGTAAGAGGGAGTAATTTCAACCTCCTTCCCTTGGAAGAAGAAATGGAGATGAGAGGTCTTTAAATAGTTAAAGACCATAACCCTTGTCTTAGATAAATTGACCACAAGCTGTTGCTGAGTATAGAAATAAGCAAGACTATCAAGGAGTCTCTGTAAGCTATCAGGAGAAGAGGCCAAGAGAACGACATCATCAGCAAAGAGGAGAATAGAGATCAAAACCTGATGTAAATAACACTCATCTCCTGGTTGAGAGGATTTCATAAGGAAATCCTCCAACTCATCAATATACAAGCCAAATAGTGTAGGGGAAAGAGGACAACCCTGCTTCACACCAATGGTGCTCTGAATCAGATCAGAAAAGCCCTCTGAAGTTCTGAGTCTACCAGTAACCTTCTCATAAAGTCTCAAAATAACAGTCTGTAACATACCTAAAATCCCAATCTCCTGAAGCCGTTGAAATAAAGCCAACCTAGGAACATAATCAAAGCCTTACGGAAGTCCACAAAACAACAATAGACCTTCTAAGAGTGGTGTCTAGCCTCCTCAATGATAGCCCGCAGTGTAAAAACATGATCCATAGTCTGGTAGTTTGCCTGAAACCCTGCCTAACCTCTCGCCCTACATCCCCGTTTATCAAGCTCATTGGATAACATGGTGTTCAGAGCAGTGGCATAAAGTTTGGCAAAAGTATGACCAATCATAATAGTTCTGTAATTTCTTGGATTAGAAACAGACCTAGACTTGTGAATAGGGTAAACAACATGTCTAGACCAGGAATTAGGAAACCCAGTGCAAACCACTCTATTAAAGAGTGTAGGAAGGTAAGATCCAAGAACTGAAGCACCAAGTTTGAAAAGTTCTGCCTGAAAACCCTCTTCATCAGCTGCTCTGCTACATCTCAAAGATCTGATGGCCTCCATAGTGCTAGAATAGGTGAACAAATGGCAGTGGGTAGGTGGAGTGGAGTAGCGAGGAGGCTGCCTAGGAATGTCATAAAGCATCGTGATAAGGGAGGTCAGAGAATGATAGTCGAGAGTGGAGGATGGGCGGGAGCAACGAGGGAAAAGGGTACGCCAGAAGATTTGGGGATTTTGGATAAGCGTGGAGCAACGGGTTCTGCACTGAAAAGAGGCAAAGGAACATTTCTTATGACAAAGAAAACACAGTAAAGAAACACACAGATGGGTAAAGGTAGGAGATTGACCTTCAAAGGCGACACGAACAAAGCGATGGAAAGCTTTGTAGTCAGCATCAAACCATTTATTCATAGGATAGGTATTCTGATGGTTAGCTGTGAGAGAGAGAGAGGGGAACGATGGGATATAGAAAGGAGAGCAGAATCCCATATGGCAGAGGCAAGCAAATCAAACATGTCTGAGGTAGCCAATGAGTCATCAAAACTAGCAGGTGACAAAAGATGCCTAAGGTGATAAGTAAAGAGCTCATCATCACTCTCAGGGTAATGGAAGCGAGTAGGAAGGGAGACGATACTAGTTAGGCATAGTAAGGGCAGGGAAGGATGGGGTGAAACACAAATAGAAATGCTAAGAAGAGCATGATCGGCTAGCGAAAGACGCGAAATAGTGAAACTGCGAATGGAAGAAATGAAAGGAGAGGAAATGACATAGTCAACAACACTTGCACCACCATAGTGCGGCTAATAGGTAAAGAGGTCTGATCCAAGAAGGAAGGATAAACCATTTAGGATCAACAACCCAAAAGAATCACAAAGATGGAGGAGGTGGCGACCATAAATAGAGAATGACCCAAGAACATCCTCCGAAGTGCACTGCAGGCCCATAGTAGTCGGATCTAACTAAAAAATGCAGTTCGAATCAGAGCCACGATCATGTAAAGGGATCTGATGATCCTTGGTATGAGCATTGAAATCACCAAGAATAACAATATCTCCTAAAGCCTCAAACTGTGAAATACTGTCCTGAAGGTCAAAATAGGGATTGCCATCCTCCGGGTCATGAATAGCATAGGGAGAAGAGGTCGGATGAAAATAACAAGCAACAATAAAAATATCTCTCTGTCTATATTTCCGTTGACCAATCCAGACCCACATAAATCTAGCAAAGGCATCAGAGTGAACAACCGACGTAACCCTAAAATTATCATCTCGAACCAAAGAAGAAATACCCCTAGACCCATGGACCCCACCAGACATTCGAACCTCATCCCTACACACTGACAACCACTGATAACCATGATAACCTGGAAGATGACGCATAGGGCTCTCGTGAGTCTCAGTAATGGCCAAAATATCTGAAGACCCCACCACATCCTGAAAAAGACTAGGTAATGACCATAAAGAGCCATTACTATTCCAACAGTTGACAAGAAGAGAAGAATATCTCTTCTTGTCAGACTGTTATCAAAACCATTACGCCGATTTGGAGGTTGTCCTCTCTACCCAACTAGCAGGAGGAGAATCACAGACCATTGCCTTAAGATTTCGAATAACAGCCCATTTTCCAACACGTCTAGCCTCTACCACAATACTTCGAGCCTGTTTAAGTTCTGCAACTTGTGCCTTAGTAAGATCTTCATCCAGATAAATTTTAGAGGGGAGAGAGAACAACTTTCTCTTCACTCTATGGGCACAAATCCTATCTAGAAAAGAGAAGAATCTGATAAAAATGATGTCCCCCGTACCAAACTAGCATCTATCTAAGGTGATGTTCGAGATGCCAAGTTGCTTAGAGAGAAAGGCATGCCCAACAGCGGCAGGGTCAGAAGTGGTTGAAAGACCCCGAACGCGCAAGTTAAGCTCACGTGCCTGCCGCACTCTCTCATCATCAATCTTACCATTGGGTGTTCGTTTTGCATGAGGTCAACGGTAGGAATCCATAGTGTAATTCCTCTCTTGAAAAGTAAATCTTTTTAATAATCCACTCCAAGGTTTAGTGTTTGTCTTGCGACGTACCAGAATCCGCTCAGTAGAAGATAAATGTGAATGTTCATGAGGAGGCCTTTGCTGGTTCCAAAAACTGTTTTACCTTGGAATCAAGTAAAATCTGTTTGCTGTCTCAAAATATCACACTAAAAGAACAATATTTTTGTATTTTCTGTTTTTCAATGAATGCAACTCTAACAATGCAACTACTATGAGGTCCTATTCTAACAGGGGGGTTAGCAAAGCAAATAATGGAACTGAAAGTAAATAACATGAAATCAAATAACTTGAAAGTGAAATTCCTAAACGGACATAAGCTATAGAACACAAGGGTGAACCCACAATAATGGGTTCCACTTTAGTGAGACGAACAAAAATGAAAAAAATTTCAAAATGAGAAATTGAGTTTACCATATGTTCGCGCGAACTTTTTTTTTAATCATGTTGGCGCGAACATATTTTGTATGTTCGCGTGAACATATGTGATATATATGTTCACGTAAACATGTTTTGCAGGTTCGCACGAACATAGGTTCGCGCGAACATGGTAAACGTGTTCGCGGGAATGCCATGTTCGCACGAACATGCAAAATCACAAAAATTATAACCTTTTTTTTTTTTTTTTTTTTTTCTCTTTTGACTGCCATAATTGCTGTAAAATAAAAAAATGTCAAAATGTGCTTCTCGGAGCAAGCTTTCCAACGACTATAATTTTATTACATAATTTAATCATTAAGACTTTCAAATATGAGTTTAACTCATTATAGGTTCATTATCGATTAAACATCAACCGAATTTGACACCTTGGGAAAATTAGTAAATTAGGTCAATTTTTTTTGAAAAATATGGAGTCACTGGCTTATTGAGATACCTTTCTATTCAAAAAAAAAAAAATGGTTTATGATAAATTGACTTCAAATTATCTGTGTCAAATGGAACGTATGTCTGAATTACGGTTCATGTCACTTCAAAAATTCATAAACTATACAATATTCAACAAAAATAAATCAAATCAAATGCATACACTGGATATTGATACTACAAATCCAACGCAGAAAGAATTACTTGATTCTCATTTCTAGAAAAAAAGTTATGTGTGTCAAACGGACTGTCACTTTTTAAAATATTGAATTTTATTATGTACCACTTTTTGGAGGAGATAAAAAAAATTGACTTAAATAAATTTTTTTTTAAGATTAAAAAATATGGTTACAAAGTAGGAAAAAAGTACTCAAAATCACTAGTTTATGTCATCTTGAAATTATTTATAGTTTTGGAGATATAGTCACTTGAACGTAACGTTTGTTGCAAAAATATTGATTTCAGAGTCAAAATTGGTCAAAAAGTGGAACCCATTATTGTGGAATCACCCACAACACGCTGCGAGTTAAACCTTCACAAAAATTGGTAGGAAACCAATGAAAACAGGAGTAGCGCTTCCTAGAATCCACTGATGCAATTGTCGGTGAGAATCTTTAACAAATTGAATGATGTTTTACTCTTCATCAAATCGAAAGGTCATGGAAAGTGTGCTCATGTGAGACAAAAAGCTATGTAGACACAATCGGGTGATTTCTTCTCAAGCTTGTTATGTCAATGGAATTCATATAGCTGTAAAAGATCGCACAACCAGAAACAATGCAATAAACCTTTGGCTCAATCACTATCTCATGAATAAAATCCACAAAACAATGACACATTCAGGGAAGAATAACTACACTCCAAATGCTAGCACCAAAAGCATAACTTTATTGCATAATAACGGCGGCCCTTTTTACATTTTACAATAGGGTATTTATAAGAAATCGTCTCCTCAATTTGTGTTGAGAGTGAGAGATATCTTAATGCAATAAAATGCTTTTAAAACATTAAAACAAACTAAATATATACAAACTGGTAATCTAACTGGTGCTTAGAGGGACTCCATCCATATTTTATTCATTAATTGGATGCATGAGCCCTTTACATGTCAAAAAAAAATGAAAGCATGAGAGAGAAAGTAGGAGGAAGCCATCAGTCGAAGTAGAAGTGCATGGAGACACCAAAAATAGAAGTTGCCCCTTCACTAGGTGTGTGTCAGAGTTAACTTGCCATCAGAATGCGCTCTTGATGCATGGAAAGTGCTATTTTTGGAACTGGCAGTCAATTGTCGGTGCACCTCTGAATTGCAGAGCTCAAAAAATGCAGAGCTGCGTACCTGCGGATCTGCGGAGCTGTGGACTTGCGGAGCTCAATTCGCCAAAAAATCAAAGTTCTCAATTTTGAAAATGGTTTTTGGGTTTTGCTCAAATGAGGTTTAGATCACTTTTTGTATACACTCCATGCCCTTTTCTGATGATTTACACCCTCTTTATAGCCAATTACTTTCATAAACTTACACTCCCTCTGCTTCTTCAATCGAAAATCTCAAGGCACCTGCATTGAATCTTGTCCCCAAAAGCTGTATAACATGAGGAACCTGATTTTCTTTATATGTCCAACCTTTGTATCTTTAACCTTTGTCTTCTCTCCACCTGTACAATCCTTCCCGGTAAGAAACCAAGTGATCGAGATTATCCAAGACGATCAAATGTTGCAACTTTTTCATATTTTTTCACAAATTTTCTAGGCATTTTTAAATGACCTTTTTGGAGGTCTTTTGCTCAAAATTTCAAGTTGAAACCTTTGTCGGTCCCTAAAATTGGGCAACTGAAAGCTCACTATTTTAGGGACTGAAATTAGATCTTCAGTTCTTCTTTCCAACGGTGTGAGCAGTTCTGCATTCCGAGGCCCGAGACAAAAGTTGTGATCTCAACAAGTTGAGGATGCAATTTTTACCTACAAAAGAAACAAACATTAGTCCGTAGAGTTAACAATGCATAGCAAAAACACTAGCTACTCAAACAAAACTTGAGGTGAATCTTGAAATTTGGCTAAGTCTGAAATCCTGAAGCCCTGAAATTTGGCTAAGTCTGGATTCTTGAAGCCCTGAAATTTGCTAACTCTGGATTTTTGAAGCCCTGAAATTTTCTAAAATCTTTACCTTATCTCTGGGAGGTCTGAAACCTATCTCAAAAGATTCGTCACATATATTAAAATATATCTTAACGTCAACTTATACTTAAATGATATATTTTAAACCCCTTTTATAACTATTCAGACAAAATTGAAGGTGAAAAAATAGCTTGACAAGCACACAAGGCCCTTGGGAGCACGGTGACCCGAACGCGCACGAGGCACCTTGGACATGTGCGCGTCGACGCTCGAAAAGCAGGTGCACGGCGCGCGCGGTGTGAGTGCGCAGGTGCATGACACGTGGCGTCGTTGGCGCGTAGGTTGCGCAAGTGCGTGACGCTTTTTCAACTCTCTCTTTTTTATTTTTTTATTTTAATTTTTATGTTTTCAAAATTTTTTAATTTTTAAATTTTTTTTGTGTTTTTTCAATTTTTTAATTTTTTGTGATTTTCAATTTGGACTCAAATTTTAAACAAAAATTCTTCTCCTGACTCTTGAATTATGAGTCTAGGAGTCGAAAAAAGTAGGGGGTCCCCATTCCTAGTGAGGAATAGGGCGTGTGTTGTGGACACCACAACACTTACCTTGAACAATCTTATCTATGCTCAGTCTTGGAGTAGTAGTATCAGTATTGATGCAAAGTGAAGCCCATGATTTCACCTTCTGTTCTGTTTCTGCAACCATTTCGGTATGCTGATCCTTGATTTTATCCAGTCCAACAAGTTGTTCTATTACTGCCTCAATATTGGATTTCAACATTGCTATTTTGGAGATGAAGGTATTTGCGAAATGTTTGATATTCGATTCAGTTAACTGTTTGAGATTTGTGAGTTCTACTGTCAAGTTCTCAATCTGATCTCTCAATATGATGTTGTCAGCTTCTAACTTTACCACTCTGTCACAAAGCTTAAGAGAGAGCGAAGATGCATCAACAATAATGTCCTTTAGGGATGCATTATCACTCTCTATTTTCTTCATGCGGTCAAGTACCTGTTGGACTGTGATTGGGTCGGGTTGGGAGTTCAAAGTGGACAAACCAAGGTCTGCCATTCTGTGTTTAAATCTACCCAAAATTAATATAGATAAAGGTTTGATCCAATAGCAAAGCGAAATCCCTCAAGGGTTGTAGATCGATCTCGAGCTACGTAGTAGGAAGGTTGAGAAAATTATTTGTAGGTGTCATGAAGAAGCAGCAATGCAAAGTTCCCAGGAAGGGTCCAAGAGATTTGAGGGCGAGGCTTCTAGAATGGCGTTCTTTGAAGGGGGAGCGACTATAGGCTTAGGAACAGCTAGTGACAAAAGCAACAGGAGAGTTTAACAAAAACAATCTTCAGTGGCACATTCAAGGAACAATTCTGCAACTTTCTCCAACACCAAGCCAGCTAGACTTAGAAGAAAAGACCAGAACCAGAGACACCATAATCAGCTGACGCAACCTCCAGAAAAAAAATCTCCTCGCATATGGAAGCAAAAGGATCATGCTACGCAACAAACCATATCAACTGGCCAATAATAAATAATTGTTGAAATATAATAGTAAATACAATATATTGAACAATGAGAATGTCTAAATTTAGTATATGTGCTTAGGGGTTATGTTTGCATACTTTTTGCTTATATCTATATCAGGGAAAGAATGGGGATGCCCTCATCCCATTTGTCATCCCTAATGTGGTCATTGGATGATACTTGAAATCACAAATTTGGTTGTGTTGAAAAATCGACATTTTGTGCCAAGATGTGTAGTCGTCCCTTGCCCATCCTTGATATGGATTCCTGTCCCATATTTCCCAACATGGACGGGATAACGTGAAAAACACTAGTTGTTTAATTTTTATTTTTATTTTGGTTTGAAAGTGGGCTCCACATGGTTTTTAGCATTTTAGATAAAATATGTCAAACCCTAAAATGAGCATCAAGACATTAATATTTACAACTTTTTCTTTTCATTTATAGTTTAGCAAACTTAGTAAGAGGAATAGTGAGTTAAGATTTGATTTTGGAGTTGCAAAGGGAGGCTTTGCATTCATATCTTCTTCATTTAGAATATGTATTTAAATTTCTATTGTGTTTTATAATTTTTTTTTGTTATTTTTGAATTTTTCTCAACAAATATAGAGGTCATTTTGAAGGAAACAAGTTCTATTTTCAATATTGCAGCACTATATCACATTATAAAATATGGAAACATGATCAACATCATAAAGAAAAAAAGCTTACTTTTAGTTTTAGGGCATCCATAGGGACCTCAATTAATGTGGATTTTCATAGAGAAGATTAAGCAATTTCAAATCCATATGAGTGCACTTTCAAAATCCTCAAAAAATATACCAACGGCCTAATCAACCCAAATAACCTCTTGTAAAAATTGCCTCAAAATCAGACAAGAATTACAATTTTCTTTAAAGGGATAATAGGGAATGAGAGTGCAATATATGTCATAAACATTATTTTGGGAGCTACAATAGTGTGTATTGTCATCTTTCATGGATAGGTGTTCAAAGGGTCAAAGGATGTAAATTGATCTCACAATAGGAAAAAAATGAGGCCACCAAATTGTTTATGTTAGGAGGGGTTGAAAATGGGGAGTCCAATAAAGAATGTGCAAATCAATATGCCTATGAGGACCACAACCCCCTACAAACACAACCACTACTAGTAGAGGAAAGTGAAATAAGACAAAAAAAAGAAACAAATGTTGTTGATTTATTTAATATAGCTACGAAATAGAAGGTTGAAAAATCTATTGGTAGGCATGGTATACTATTTTCACGCACCTCATTTTATAGGAAAATGTGCAAATATATATGCCGCTAGTTCATCACTTGTACCACTTGGAGAGACAAGGCTACGCAACAGTGTCCTTGATAAAGAGTATTCCAAAGTAAGCATTTTATCAGAGGATGTGAGACAAACATGGATGAGTGATGGATTCTCTATCATCATTGATGGGTGGAACAATATTAAACATCAACCAATCATTAATCTTATTGTCACTAGCACAACAAACTCTTATTTTCTTAGAGCGATTGATTATACAAGGAAAAAAAAGATGCAATTTCAAATTTTGAAGGATGCTATAGAAGAGGTTGGACATTCAAATGTTGTGCAAGTAGTCATTGATACAGTCTAGATGTGTAAGTCAATTGGAATAATGGCGGAGAGTACTTATAGATACATTTTTTGGACCTCATGTTGTGTACATGTATTGAATAACATCTTGAAGGACACTGGAAAAATTGATTGGATAAAGGGTACGATATTTGAATCTAGAGACATGCAAATGTTTATTTGGAATCATCACACATCTCTTGCATTATTCAAAGAAAGAATTCCTCAAGATTGTGAAGACTAGATATGTTAGCTACTTCATTTGTTGGAGATGATGCTTGAGGTCCAAGAGGCTTTACAATCCATGGTGGTCAATGCAAAGTGAAATAGATGGCATGAATCAAATACCCCAAAATGAAGAAGTATAAAATAAAGAATCTTGGATGATAATTGGTGGAGAAAAATGAGATAAGAAGCTTAAATAATTATTATTGTTGAAAATAATTTTTGATTTTAGCACTTACTAATTTTATTATTTGTGATGTTTCTCACATGTAATTACTAATTTCTTGCATTTTTAGTTACATTGGCTCCTAGAATTAGCTTGTTGTGGCATCCATTAGATATGTTGATACCAACTCTCCTAGCATTGGAGAGATCTGTGAGACTTGATAGCATGCTTGGGCAGATCAACCATGGTATTAATGCCAAGGGCCCTAATTTGGTTTTTTATGAGGAGCATCTTAAGCCCATTGTGATGTGAAGGTAGAACATAATAGACACTCAACTTCATGTGGAAGCCTATGATGCAATCCTAAATGGCATACACCAAGACTTGAAAGAATGCCTCTATCTAGTGATGAGGAGGCGAATCTCAATTCTAAAACCTCAAGTTTTACTTTTCAATTTCAATTTCAATTTGTAAATACTATTTTTTTAATATTTCAACAAGCTTTAAATTTTAACCTTTAAATTCTATTATTGTAATTAATCATTATTTGATTTTTGGTAATTTAATATGCTTTTTTATTTTCCAACAAAGGTAAAGGAGGGATTCTTAAAGGCCTTAACAAAAATGTATGATGATAGAGATGTTGGTATTCTTTGAGAGTAGTAGCTTGCCTTTGCCAATCTTCTTGGTCCAATCTTTGGTAGGCTTGAGGCAAAGACATATAGAGATACATTATCTCAAAGGTACCCCATTGGATGGTGGACATGGCATGGAAGAGATGCACTTGAGCTGAGAGATATTTTCACTTGTCTTCTTTCACAAGTTGTGAGTTCATTTTTTGTAGAGAGAAACTGGCCCACATATAGCTTCATCCAATCAATTAAGAGGCACAACCTGACCTATAAATAACAAGAGAATTTAGTGGTCATTTAGAGTGTAATGCACCTACATGTTCAACAAACTCCTGAGTATCATTTGACTCCAACATTATGTTGCGATGTTAATCTTGAGGATGCTATGCATGTTGAGGAGGATGAAACACCTCCAATATTGGGTGGGGTTCCATTGGACGAGGAACCCTTTCCTATAGCTACGAGTGACTTCGAGTATGATGATGTTGATTTAGACTTAAATTTAGGTTTGTAGAGGATAGCCATATATTTGGGTATATTATTTGACATTTGTAGATATATTATTGATTTTGAATCTTGGTTATTATGGACATGAGACATATTATTAGTATTTTAGTTGGACTATTGATTATGTCATTTAATTTCATGCATGATTCTTGGAGCCTCTGGGCATTGTTTCTACATGTACGACATATATACTACAATGGATTGTAAAAGTATTTTAATTTTGTTAATTTCAATTTGTTATGTTACATGTATTGAGATTTTTATATGTCTGTGATGAATGGTTTATCAATGTTATGTTATGCATATTTGGATTCTACCTCTATCTATTAAAAATCCCTATGTGTTTAATTGTCATCCGCTAAATTTTGGTTTCGATTCATAACCGTACTAGAACACGATCCTGTCTACTAAAACATCCTTGTCTCAAAAAATCCATTGAGCATAGTTTAGTATATGGGCATACTTAAATTTTCATTATAGTGATTGCATTAAAATTGAAATATGATTGGTCTATTCTTTTAATTGTCACCCCTCAAATTTCATGGAAAAATCCTCTTTGCTGGAGCTTTTTTATCCATTTAAATCTCCACAATTAACATGCACCCATTAGTGCTATGTGTAGCTATAAATTACTTTTTTCTCAAAGAGGTAAATTAGTTTCTTAATATCATTTTCTTCTTAGAACTAGAAGAACTATAAGCTTGACACAAAATACAAATAAGTGACATGATAACCAATGAATGAGGGCCAAGCATACTATACCATGATATTAGGTCATATTATGCAGTTGTTTCTATTCATTTTTGTGTCTTTTAGACGTTGTTTAACTGCTATCTGCAGTAGTTGGCAACACCATCTTTAATTTTTATTTGTTTTAATGAACCTTCTATCTCAAAATTTACTATATAGAAAATTCTTTTGGGGCTTTGCACACAACACTTAGGGTTGAATGCAAGGGAAACCATGCGCAAGTTTGATGGTTGTGATAATTGAAGATGTGATCACGAAGATGGGTTTGATATCAACCTCCCAAAAAATCTCTTTTTAACACTATCTGCAATCTCATCTCTTGCTCTAATTATCATATGTGTAGCAGGTTCCTATTTTTGACTTTTCATGTATAAGGGCATTGATCGATTGGTGATTGGTCATTGCCCAAGGTGCATATTGCTTAGGCCATGATTTATAATAAAAACTAATGGAAAAAAGAAACTTTGTTATTTAGTTTTCATTTTATAGGAAGAAGAATATATACAACATTAAATAAGAGGAGGAAAATAGAGAAGTGAAAGTTCATGCAAGCTTCCAAAACAAAAACAACAAAAACAAATATATGATGAGTTGTGAACATTCCTTCGAATTTCTCAAACTTTTATCTGTCAAGTACTGTGATAAGAATATTTGCAAAATGAACTACATTGGGATAACATTTGAGTTGGACACTACCATCTTTTACATGATGTCGAATCAAATGAAACTTGCTGATATGTTTGGTTCGATTACATGAAAGATTATCTTTTTAGCCATTCTGATTTAGGTTGATTGTCATTAGAGTGGTATGGATGAAATTTTTTCTTACATATCTGCGAGAATTCTTTGAAGCCATATGATTTCTCAACTTATCTTAAGAGGCTACAATATATTTAGCTTATGTAGAGGATGCGTTTGTGTTGTTTGCTTCTTTTGGTTTCATTTTCCAAATCATGCAAAACTAGTTAGAGTATTTTTTTACATTTAGAAAATACTTTAGTCATGAACATATTGATAGGTTGAGAACACATTTGATCAAATGGACTTAGGAATAATTCGAGATGTGTGTCTGAAATGTATTTTTGAAATTGACATAAACTTGGTTATACAAGTAGTAGAATGGATCCTGGAAGACAAGTTTCTAGTTTTAGAAACTAGATACACAATTAACATGGGGGTATCCTCTCTCTTTGTGGCATCTCTCCTTGACTTATGTGAGGATAAGGATATTGTATTACAATATAGTGATGAAATGGTCAAGGAGGTTTCTCCCAGTGGCCTAGACAATGTAGTGGGGGTGACCTAGATTGGAATTGGGACACATTTACCTCAATATATTGAAGTCTATCTTGAGACACAATCACTTGATTACTATTATTGATTTTTAGGAGGCTTTCAAAAAATTATACTTGATATACATCACAATAAAGTGCTTAGGGTGTGGCAATTATTGAAGAGGCCACTTGTGATTGAGCTCATAAAAAATATGCAATGGATTGATGAGTTCACGACTCAAGTTGTAGAAGGAGATCTTTGAGATATATTAATGTCCTATTTTTTTGTAAATTTTCTTTTGATCACTCTCTTTTTTTGCTAATGATTATTGGAATTTGGCCTATTTGTCTAAATTTTTTCATTGCAAAATTTGAATTTGTTTGCCTTGGGTAATATCCCACGGGTGAGGGTTAGAAATCGTTTGACAATTAAAATTTGAATTTTGCCAATAAATTCAATATGATATTTTATATTACATAATCCATTAATAGTATTTTTTAATTCTAAAGTATAATTATATAATTCACTATTAAGAATTTTTTATTTTCTTTAGATGAAAGCTTAATTCACTAATAAAAATAACTCCTTTTATTCTACAAATCTTTTCCAACATTTTCTACAAATACTGGGCACTTCAAAAGATCTCCTACCCACAATAT
The DNA here is from genome assembly GCA_028749045.1 of Cupressus sempervirens. Lineage (NCBI taxonomy): Eukaryota > Viridiplantae > Streptophyta > Pinopsida > Cupressales > Cupressaceae > Cupressus > Cupressus sempervirens. The sequence goes on along the minus strand of CM053785.1, from coordinate 467,307,947 downwards.
GATTTTATTTTAATGATTATTTACAAAATTTATAATAAATGAAATGTTATTCTCTGACGTACAAAATTTTCCATTTTTAATCAACTTTTTCAAGCTACATATTAGCTAGATAAGCACACTGGTAAAATCTCATTCAAAGATCATGTCTAGATATGAAAATATTGAAGTTTTCATTTCAAAATTTGTGAATAGATTTTTTTGGTCATTTTTGAAAGCCCAAAAGGATCCAGAATAGTCCAAATCAATTTGTAACCAGTGTAGTGAGTTATAGATTGATAGATAACATAAAAATGTGTTGATGCTTCAAACCATTTGTCAGTCAAAATCTCACTTCAAAATTTGTGGCCTCTAAAAGTTGGTTCTCATGAAATAGAAAAGTTCAAAATGTGTTGGACACATAAATGAGTTATAAAAAGGATTTACATATGGTGGTGTGCGTTTTGACATCATAGTGTATCTTGAAATTGAGATAATATGGGCACCACTTTTTGGGTGGTTTCGAACCATGATTCTATAATAACTTTTGATGATTTAAGTGAGATGGAGGTTATGTGCAAGAGTTTTATATGTATTTATATTAAGCTTTTCTAAGTATTGCAAACATAAGATATCTTTTGTTTGTAACCTTCTTCTCAAGGATAGTGTGGGAGGTTTCTTCGCTATCTTAACTTCATGAAATAAATGTAATAGCATGATCACCTTTGAATTTAGCTGTGGATCATTGGGTTTTTTGAACTAATTTAGATTTGAGTGGGAGTTTGCATAGAAGGCTTTCTATTGTGATGTTAATGGAATTTTTAAATTGCATTTTCATGAGGGAGAATAGAGGTGGAAATATTTCTTGGAATAGTTTTGAAATGTGGAAGCTAAAGATGGAGGATCTATTAATATATAATTTTTTTTAAGATTCTATTGGTGAGAATGTTTTCCAATCTACATATCCTACCATGGTTTCTAAGGATGAGGTTATATATTGAAAATCCAACAGTCTAATCAAAGTGTGCTAGAAAGATTGCTTTGTTATATAGAAAAGTGTTTTGTATAAATCTATTTTTTCAAATAAAAAAATCTATATAGATGTCCTTCAAATCTATAATCTTTTTAATAATTTTATGTTACTATATAATAATATTTCTAAAAACTACAAAAATTTAAATTAGAATATGTCTTCTCTAAAATATCTTAAATAAATACATTAAACTTTTAATTTATTATTATGTCTTCTCCTCTCTAATATTTATAATTAAACATTAGAAGAAGACATTTTTAGTTTATTATAATAAGAAAAATAAATAAGTGTATACCAAAGATATCAAAGTTAAAAAATGACCCACTTTATATATATTGAGCTTATTTTAATAGCAGATTTTAAATCATATGCTATGATAAGGTTTCTATTTTTGAAAAAAATCCAATCTTTAAATTCCTCTCAACCTATAAAAAAAGTGGAACCACACACTAAGAAATATCTAGAAAAAAAAATTCAATCTATAAATTCTTCTCAACCTATAAAAAAAAACTGAAACCACAAAACAAAAAATATTAAATATAGAGAAAGAAACCTTCTTGGTGAGAGTATGAAGATTATTAAAACATGTTTACACCTATGAATTCATAATTAAAATTAGGAATTGAATCTTTATTCAAATTATATTTATTATACTAATTGAAGGAGGTAACTTTAAAGAGATTTTTAGTTTCAGAAAATGGATATTTATATATCTAATAAAAAAGTATTTATATTTAAATAATTTCTACACTTATTTTTCAAATGTTTATCTTAACTGATCTCAAAGTTACATAATAAAATTATCAAAATTTGATGTGTATCAATACATTTCCAAATTTTCAAAGTTGATCATCAATTATATCAAATAGTCACAACTTCACTATTGGCACTAATTGAAATAAAGTTAAATATCATTCTTATACATTTTATCTAAGTATTCTATTTATTAGTTGCCTCCATCCAATCAGTTTTATTTGATAGCCAACCAACCAATGAACATAGATTATAAAATTCTAATTTATTGAAACATCTTAGAATAATAGGGGCCTCCTACGTCTAGCAGGTTGTTGATGATATAAGCTTGCTATAGGTTGCCTTTAGCGGAAAACCAACACTACCCTAGCCTAGAATTTTATGGTATGCCCTCCCCTTAGAATTTTATGGGTAGATCCTTTAGAATAATAGGGCCAACATTATATTGAATGATTAATTTATTATTATTTTATTTATATACTTAAATTAATATAAAAAATGTTCTGACCCTACAATAATATTTTTAGATTTTAGATTTGAATTACTTTTCAAAATATTAAATTTTAAGTTAGATTTCAAGCATTGTTTTAAGATGTCATCTTACTCACCATATAACTCACAAAATGAGCTTGAACATGCTAATTTGGCTGACATAATCACTTGCAAAATCCAATTCAACCTAGAAAACAACCATTCACAAAAATGATCAAATCGTGATAAAAAAGACACAAATTGTAAAGATAATTTTTTTTATAGGCTGCTGAACATAAATATTTTTATAGACGAATGCCATGTTCTACGAAACAAGGGAAATGTAAAACTGCAAACCTAACTTGAAAATAATTAAACCTTTGACAAATGCCTTTATTTTGTAGAATCATTTTAATCAACGATACATTGAAAATAGACAAGTAGCTCAGAAGGACATTCAAAACAAGAGCTCTTTGGGAGTTGGAGTCCTTGCCTTTTGGATTCATAGTTGGGGTTGTATGTGTGAGTAATTGCTTGGGAAAATGTTAGGTAGTTTAAATTTTGTGTATCTTTTAAAAGGTAGATATATAAGTTTGGTAGAAGAAAAGGTCCTATGATATTTGATCCCTTTTTAATGTATTTGCATTTCACTTAAATATAAGACATATATGATGGAGTTGAAGTGGAATTGAAGTTATAAAGATAATGATTAGAAATATAAAGAAAATATAAATTGTAAGATGATGTATGTTTAGATATTTTAGGTATAATTGGTTCATGAAAATAGTTTGTATATTAATTTTTAATTAAAAGTGATAATTCACATCTATATAGTGATATGATTTTAATTGGCTCTTTGCTATATTTGTATTTTAAAGAAGCTTCTTTACAATTGATGGAACAAAATAGAGACTAGAGAACGAAATAAAATTTGAAAGCTTTGATACTTGAGATTGCGAGAGCGCATGATTGATGACATTCTTATGATTTATTTATTTTAATTTATTTTTATTTTTATTTTTGTATTTTAAATTTCATTTTCATGTGTTTATTAATAATGATATTTGGAAAGGATTTTATTAATATATTAATAAAAATTTAAGATACATGAAATATTAACCTTCAAAATTAGAAGTTTTGAAATAAGTTAGTAAAGATTGAGTCTTTTAAACTATTATTCATTTAAATTTTAATTCTTACTTTTAAATATAAAATTGATAAATTGAAAAGAGTAATAAAAATGTATTATAAATTGTAATTAAGTAACAACTTGACATAATTATTTTTTACACTATATTATAAAGTAATATGTGAAGAGTCATTTTGATTTTTAAATACTGATTATTTTATATCAATTTGAAGAATAAATTTATGAATTAATTCTAATATGGAAAAAATTAAATTTTGAATCTATATCAAATAAAATATATTGAAAAAGAAGCAATAATAAATGAATGGAAGCTAAAATTTAGATATAAGCGCACTGCATATAACTTATCCATGGTTTATAGAACAATGCCATTTGTCAAGGCAAATGTAATGGTTTTATAATGTCCTAAAAGTTTGCAACATATGATAATGGTGCTTCAAATTGCTCTCATATTTTATGTTAGTGGATTTGTTTTAACTTTATATATTGCTTGTCCCCATTTAAATAACATGTGATTTATAGTTTAAAATGTTTCAAAAGAATTGGGTTTTCAAATAGTGGATAGGAGATCAAAGAAACGGTTGGGCAATGTGGTGAGAGATTGCAACTGTGGTGGATGTCAGCAATGAGAATTTTCTAGAGATTTAGTAGTCATTAATGAATTTGGTCAGTTCAGCTGCACTCATTAGCTCTGCATGCTTTAATTTGCTCAGTGCTTTACAAGTAGCTGAAGATATCAAATAAAATATGACAAAAGCATTAACTGTGTATTTATCCTTTGCATTTTTCAATATTTTTTGATTCGAAAGATAGAAATTAATCCCTAGAAAATAGTCTTCAACCAATGAGTAAAAGCTTTTTTAGTTCTGATAAATGAATTAAAAAACATACAGTCTTAAACTTTTGAAAAATGATGCATGTTGGAAAAAACTAATTACATAGGGGGTCAAACGAAAACATTAGATCCCTGCCTTAATATAAAGTAGGGACTAAAAATATTGAAGGAATATAAGAGGAAATAAATTTTTTTTTGTTGGGGAACCCACATATGCATCAAGGCCCTAGAATATAAGGGCTCATTCTCTAGGAAATCCAGAATTAGAGCTTGGCTTTCAATGGTAAAGGCATCTGCCACTAGGTTGCCATGCCTAGCAATGAAAAAGATCAAGAAGCACATGGAAAATAGATTCCTGCCACTAGATTGTTTTATCATATGGATATTGTTAATTATCAGGAATAAATGGAGTAAGATCACAAATTTTTGGAAACCACTAGGGAATGTATGCTTAGCAAAAAAACTCAAAAATCACAACAAAATCATACATTGATGTGGCTTATGACTTTTTGTTAAGTTTTGATGCATCAAAAGGTTTCTTTATTTTTAAATTTTATACTGTACCTTTCCATCACATCATAACTATCACATCTAATCATATATATTTTTTACATATATATTGGTTACCCTTGGTCTAGTCATATCATTTGGCTATCACAGTTAGATCTTATCACTTGATATCCATTGATTTTGAGTGAAGGATTATCTTCTCATCTTTGATTTGTGTATCTCATCTTTGATTACATTATCTCACCACAGGTATACTCTCTTTGATTGTTTCCTGTGTCTATCTATCATAGACAAAATTATATTTTCCTACTTTATCACTTTGATATCTAGAGTGACCTTTTAAGTTGGTGCTATCCAAATCTTTGCAATAAATTGTTTATCTTGATTTATCCCACATCTATCATTTGAGTTAAATAATTACATTCTTTTAAACTTAGCTCAAATAATATAGCACCTCTATCAAGATGTATTTGAAATGCAACCCAAAAGAATCATAAAAAGAAACCCATAACCTCTCTAGAGAAATAACTTCAAGACATAGAGAATGAAATATTTAAATAAGTGATAAATAATTAGGCAAAAGCGAACATTAAATAGCAAAAAATTCAAAGGAAAAAGCTCATGTGAGATTACATGACTTCTATACCAAAACTAAATACTTTCTAAAATAAACATGCAAACCCAACCACCTTTTGAATAGAAAATTTACATCTTCAGGAAAATCTATTGAGCTAGCTTTGAGAGATAATCTTATCACACTTCTTATAGATCATAATTATAATCCTAAAATTTAAACTATGTTGGGAAATAGATAGAGCTTTATTATAGAATAATAAAATTTTAAAATGATATGTATTTTTAAACTTAACTAAGTGTTATAATAAAAATATAAAAAAATTATTTTTTAGAAAAGTATCATAATGTTTTTCAAATCAATAATAAACAATATATATAATGATGTTAAATCTTTGATGGGGCACAATCTTGGCCTTATCCATTTTTTTTTATGTCGAGTGGCTTGCACTTGCAAGACTTGATTTTTGGTGGGCTCTTTGTGAGCCTTCCAACTTCACGAATAGATCAAAGGCTCTTTGACAATTATATTAAATCTTGATTATATCAAATATTCTATTTTTACTTTTTTTTAATCAAGATTTAAAAAATTATATTGTTTTTTAATATCATATAATATTTATAATAAATTTTAATTAAATAAAATATTCTATATAAACATATTAAAATATTTCTATACAGTTAAAAAAGAAAAAAACTAGAATATACATTTTAAAAAATTAAATTTTACAATAAAAAAATTGAATCGTTGATAATGCAAAATTTTAAACATTAATTATAATTTTACTCAAAAATAAAACATACTAATGACAAAATTATCACTTAAAAAAAGAGTAGCTTAATCAATCATTTATTTTTTAATTTCATATTTAGTTTTTTTTTAAAAAAAATTGTACTCAATATCTATATCTATCTTTCTTACTAAGAGAATTCCATTCTTGAAATGTGTATGATTCAATATAAGTCAAAAAAAAATTGAAATCAAATTCAAAGCTGATAATGAATTCAAGCTTATGTATGCACTTGATATGTAATATAAAATTTTACAATTTTTATTTATTTATGTAGCCAAAAGTGAATTTGAACTTGTACATCACAGTAAAGTTTATATTTTAGCTATTTTTGATTTATCTTACGAGGCTAATAAATTAGCACAATTTTTTTTTATATATCTAACTTTCCAAGTTGATGAAATTTTCAACAATGAAAACACACTCCCTTTCGTTAAGGTTTAAAATGAGTTTACTCGTATCCAGTTTACTTATTTTATTAAATAAAAAATGTCTAAGCTGATTTATGCATGCTGTTAACATTTCATAATTATATCTTTGTCTATTTGTAAGGTTACTACTATAATATTCATATAGATTAAAAAATCAACAATATCTCAAATGTGACTAAACTAACAACAATGTTTAATCAACAAAAATCAATAACATAGATTCAAAAATGAACAATATCTCCCACCCATTGTCCTCAAGCTACTACCAGGGATCTCGTCATCCTTTGGATGTGGTTGTGGAGGCTTTCTGCCCTCCTACTATGGCTCAGGTTGTTGGAAATATATATGATAGACTAAGTTACTGAGAGGGGAGGGGTGAATCAGTAACTAATAAAACTTAATCCTTATTACTATTTAATCCTTCATGTGTATTTTGATCTAATTGCATGCATGAAAAATTGAAATCATTAAAAAATTCATAACACTTTGACACACAATATGGCGACCCTAAAACCTTCCAAATAGAAAGTAAAACTGGGTTGGGGATGATACCCACAAGCTTTAGTACTGCAGTATAAAGTTGGCTTGTTAAGGCTTACAATGATTAGTTCTGATGATCTGCCTTGTTAGGAGCAATAAGGCCTACTAGGTCCACCTTGTGAAAGGATTTACAAACATACAATGAAGTATGCACTCAGTAAAAAGATTTACAAAAGATTGTTAAGTCTACCTTGTGAAAGGATTTAGCTAGTCCACCTTTTAGGATGAAACAATGTTTGATCTCTGATCTACAACTTGGTTTGTTGAATGAGATTCCTTTGAGTGTAATGATCACCTTACTGTGATAGATAAATCTTTGTTGCTCCTTATATTGTTGTACCCTTTTACTTCACACTTTTTCTCTTCAAATTCACATTATACTCATATCATTTTTTTACTCACTTAATCTACTTTGGATGTAGTATAATACATTACATATATACCAATCCAATTTACAAAATATCAAAGTCAACTACAATACAAGTTTACACAAAATACACAAAGTTGACCCAATTGCAAGAACTCAAGTTTTGAAGAATAAATCGGTGAGGTTCTGATACTTGACATCCATTGTCAGTACACAACATCATCATATATTTGGTAGACCTAGAAGCTTGATCAATACTGATCACTTCCAAGTAGTCTGAATTTGGTCTGCACTGGTGACTCAGTGAATACTGTGGAACTCAACATATAAACTAAATCACTTGATTCACATTGCATAGCTCGGTCAATGCTATCACTGTGAGCTCAGTATAAACTAAATCTTTTGGTTAACACTGAGTGGCTCGATCAACACTAGATTCACATCACTGAAACTGCGAACTCGATAAGCACTGCACAACTCGATTTGCACTGAGTGACTTGGTAAACACTAAGAAGCTCAGTTTACACTGATGATCACCAATATGGTAGAAACTACTTGGCACAAATTGAATACTATTCCTTGAACTCAGTAGCAACTGTAGAACTTAGTAGAGTATGAAATACTTGGTTAATATTGTCAACTGTACAGTAAGCTCGATAGCTTCTCTCTGACTGAATAAGTGTGTATGTCACTAATAAATAAAGTTGGCTACAATGTCAACAATCTCCCCCTTTGGCATTAGTGACAAAACCACTTCTCAATCAAAACTAAATTCAAAAAGTTCAAAACACTTTATATTCTTTATCTTGTGTCTTCAACTTAGTAGAGTATACTATTTTTGAGATTTTTTAAAATTGCTTTTGTAAGAGATATTTATCTAAATATCTGTACATGTATATAATATGATGCTACTCCCCCATACATATATATTCAATATATTATACATCTTCTCACATCTTCTCCCCTTTATACATATCTTCTCCCTTTTACAGTATGCTTTATATACATCGACATATTCTCCCCCTTTGTAGTATGCTATATACATCTTCTCCCCTTTTTGACATTAATGCCAAAGGTGTATTCTATATACTATACAGTAATGCCAAAATGTGACAAGAAATCAGAATGCACCTTTAGAGTCAGTGCCATTGTCTTGTCCCAATTTTCTTGCAACACTTTGCTTGTGTGCAATGCAATCTGAACTTCTACTGATAGTTCTATCATGTGATCAACAATAGAGAAGTTATTATCATGAATGAGGGTTTTGGCATGTGTAATATATTTCTACAATGCATCCATGTTTGGGAGAATCATGCCCTATATGTCTACCAGTGTAGCTCTTATCTTGGCTTCTTCTCTTAGCAATTCTACTTGCATATTAGTTAGAAATATGATCTTTGTATAGTGGGAAAAGCTGTAACTCGGGTCATGTTACAATTGTTGTGCACTTGCCTTTAGATCTTCATCAATCTTTGAAAGTTTATCTTTGGTTTCCTTGGTGAAATTGGAAGTGTCACAAAGTTTATCGAATAAAGAAGTTACATTGAAGACATAGGGCTCCAATGAGTTAAGAATAGTAGATAAGTCTACTTGATGTATTCCAATCTTTTGTACAATCAACTCCAATACCTTATTCTCAAATTTCTTCTATGTTCTCTTAACAATTTCACTTGTCCATCCAAATCTTCATTGAATTTATGGACTACTTCTGCTAACTGAGCCAAAATTGGTTGAGAACTATCAACCTTAGTGCTGAGTGCCTCTGGAAGAATGTTCTTAGTATTTTCAAGCACTTGAATCTCTTTATTTCTTTCCTCTCTAAGTTTCTGCTTTTTAGCTTTCTTCTGTAGAATTTTTCCAATGACATGCATTCGATCAGGATTAAGATTGGAGATATCTAGATTCAAGATGACTATCTTCTTATCAAGATCAATTTCTTCTTCCTTTTCTTTGCATTTACTCAATTTTTTTTTACTCAATTGAGGCTTGGTCTTAGCTGTCCTTGTACTTATTATTCGCATGCTCAGAATGGAAACAATAGTAGAAATAGTAGGAATCGCAAAAAAAGAAGATACTACACTTATTGAAAAAATACCTTGAGTGACCAAAATTGATGGAGGAGGAAGTGCTGATTGCTCAGTAGATAAAGTGCTTGTCACTTCTATCAATGAAGTACTGAGCTAGATAGGTGTAAATTTTGGTTGAATGTTTGAACTTGCAATGTTTAACACAACCAATTCTGCAGTAGCTTTTTCTGAGCTTGATGTCTTCAATGCATCTCTCGGAGAATGACAAAGTGAGGCTATGACTACTGCTGCAATCTTCTCAAGGTCAATCTCCTCTATGTTTTGAACCCCAGGGAGATCTTCCTTAGTAGCTTCCTATCCCTGTCATCTATATTGTCATAATGTCTTTCTTCTCCATCATTTCCTACTTCTTCCTTGTCATCTTCCTTGTCACTGACATTAACAGCAAAATTACTTTGCTTATGAAGATTGAAAATGTTCTTCCATGTGTTGTTTGCATTCCTTACCACATGTTCAATGTCATTAATCAATATCAAGCAGGTGTTGAATTTCAAGGTAAGTTTCTCTTCATTCTACTTGATAGATTCTTAACTTCTTTATCATTCAAGCTCGACATGAGCTACCTCAAGGTTTTCTCATATATGTCTTTTTCAATTTTCATAGCATGTTCCCATCTTGGCTTGATTTTCTCCATTAAATAACTCAAAATCTGTTGAGCAATCTGGTCTAGAGAATATTTCCATTTGCCCATTTTAGACGTAACCATGTCTTCAATTTTCTTCTGCTCCTTTGCAGTTCTTATCTCATACCTTAATGATTTGAAATTTTCCATACTGGCTCTAAACTCAATTTCCTTTAACTTTTCTTGGAATGAGGGTGGTGGCTGTTTGAAGATTACATCTCCTCCTTGTTTCTTCCTGGATTCCCTCCTTGTGAACACTGTAGTAGATGACTTTGTAGGTTTGGTTATAATAACTTTATCTTTCTTCTTCATAGGCTCTTCTTCTTTTGACTTCTCTTCATCTTCTACTTCATCTTCTTCAATGTCATCACCTTTTCCTTTAGTCAATAGGAGAATGGTGTTGGATTGTTTCAATTATGCTATTCTCTTCTTCCCTTTGTTGACCGCCTGAGGGAGTTTTATTTCAAGTTCAATTCTTGCTTTTGCTTCCTCATATGCACCAAAATATGTGGCCTTTGGATCAACAATCTCATTTAATAGTGCTTCAATAATGTCCTTGGTTTCATCAATGTTAAACTCATAACCTAGAGGTTTTACCCATATAGTTCTTGATCTTACTGCTTGTATATACACTTTATCACAATCAACCATGAAACAAATATCATTTTTGTAGTCTTGTACTAGTTTCTTAGCAATTCTGAATATGTTATTCATCTTCTCCTTAAATGCATCAAAATAGTTATCCATTATACTAACATAGTTTTCTCCCATTTCTGCTATATAGTCACTGATTTGGTAGAGAACAGGTACATCTTTTCTCCATACAACTGTACCTTTTGATGGGAATAACTTTTTCACAAAGAAAAGAGTGAACCAAACTTATAAGGATTATTCTTTAAAGTTCTTGTCCTCTTCATGTTTTTGTTTAAATGATTCAACAACAACTCGACAAGGTCAAAGGACATGTTGTTCTTGATCACTTTGAACATGAGATCCATGACTTCACATGATACACTGTTTAAATGACTCGATTTGTATATCTTATGTGCAATGAAATGTATCCCAAACTTTAGTTCCATATCCATGACACAACTAATCTTCATTCCCCTTCCATCCCACTTGGCAAGGGTTCTCTTTTCTAGCTCCATCCAACTTAGGGTTTTGCTCATTTTGCCTTGGTTAGCATTGGAAGACCTGTGAACCAATGAATCATTTTATTCATTATCAAGACAGGTTGTTCCAACCACAACTATCCATTATGAACACGGTTGAGAATAAATATTATCCACTTAATCTAAAAGTCTCGTGACATATGAGGAATGTGAGTCAAACCTTTTTCTTTAAGGTGTTGATGCTCCAATTTTTAACACGCCATTCACACATAACTTCTACAATGACTCATCCATTTCTACAGTTCCAATATCTTGAATCAAACATCAAAAATGTGAATGAATATCCTTAATTAACAGTACATTGGATGGAATATGAGATTGAGGTCCACTTGGATCTAGGGTTTCTACAACTGCTCGACTAAGCTTGAAATCTGGTGCTTTCCATTCAATACCTCAAACCAATATTTTTGACCCTTTCTTCGCCTTGTTGCTAGAGGATTCTATTTTCTCGGTAGGGTTTTTCTGAAAAATATAGAAATCTTCAATAGTAATTTGCATAGATCACTCAGTTGCACATAAATAACTCTTCACAAGTAGCTCTTGGAAATTCATGGAGACAAATGGATTCGATTTCACCCTTTTATCAAAATTTTCCTTTCAATTGCCATAAATGCCTGGTATGATCGCTTGGTTGATGAAAAAATGTCTTCCACTCTGCTTAAATTAAATTCTTGATAGTGTCATCCATGACTCAATTTCCACACAATAACTTTAGTAACTCACGACCTTGCTCGACAAGGTCTACAACCCACCCTTGCTCGGTAATAACTGATATTTTTTGTGATACTTGGTGATCCCTTTGCATCTCAAATGTTGATATGGATCTTTCCATTCTACTGACTGGAATTGATGTAAGATGTCTACTTCAAAATCCTAGTTCCAGTTCTCCTTGTGGGAGATCAAGTGGAAATGCTTGAGTCACCCAATTCTTGAGTGACATGTGCATCATTGCTTGGACTAGCATTCTCAGAAGATTTTGGAATCCATTGCTGTCTCATCTGTTTTATGATGTTATTAGCTTTTGCCTTCTTTTCATCTTCAATTCTTCTAGCATTCATACAGTTCTTGGCAAGATGACCAAGTTCTATATAAATGAAACATCTTTTGGTAGTGTCTCTTGTCCTCCTATGATGTTTTACACAATTCATTCCAATGTGTCAAAATTCTCCACAGTAATGACATCTGCACCAAGTGTTGTAATCCCAACCAAATATAGCTTTTACAATCTATTCTGGTGGATTTAATATCTTATTTTTGCATTTAGATGATTTGTGCCCATACTTCTTGCATTTATGACATTTGTCTTCAAATTTAGGTTTGTCTTTGCATTCATTAGCTCTATGACCATACTAATTACAATTGTAGTATTTTCCATTTAACTTAGCTTTGCCATTGCTCCAACATTTGTTTGATGTATGACCTATCTTACCACAGTGATTGCAAGTAGGTCTTTGATTCTTTAGAGCTCCTTTATTTGATGATTCACCTTCTTTTGTATATCCAATCCATGCTTTTCCTTTCTATTTGTATTGGATTTTCTCATTCAATTGATTCATGTCTACTTGAGATTTCATCATCCTCTCATTGGTTTTCCTTTAAGTGTTTAGATCATTCTATAATTTTTCATTTTTTGATCTTAGATTCATGATTTCTTCATTTGCATTAGTGGGCTGATTAATGAAGTCTTCCTACTAAAGGGATAGATGCCAAATTTCATTGTTCTTTCCTTCTATCTCTTCTTTTATCTTATTTTTCTCTCTTCCATAACTTCACATAGTCTTACCGACTGAATTTCTTGCTCGCTTCTCAACTTCCTTACTTCTTCTTGAAGTGTACTATTCTTTTCTAATAGTTCTTTGATTTCTTCATTGGCTTCATTTGAATTACTTTCTGAATGGATGTCTTCAATTCTTTCTTCAATGTAGAGTTGGTCATTCATCTATACTACAAGATCCTTTCCTCTTTTCAAGAATTGAGAGAGTTGCTCCTTTGCCTTCTTGAGTTGCCCAATAACCAATTCCAAATTTAGCTTTTCATTGTCAATAGCCTTGTCAAGTCTGAATACCTTCATTGCCTCTGATCTTCGCTTAAGTTGTTAAAATTTTTTCCTGAGAACCACAAAGCTCTAATACCAATTGTTGAAAATATATATGATAGGCTAAGTTATTAAGAGGGGAGGGGTAAATCAGTAACTAATAAAACTTAATCCTTATTTATCATTCAATCCTTCATGTGTATTCTAATCCAATTGCATGCATGAAAAAATGAAAGCATTAAAACATTCATAACACTTTGACACACAATATGATGACATATAAAACATACAAATAGAAAGTAAAACTAGGGTGGGGATGATACCCACAAGCTTTAGTGCTGTAGTATAAAGTTGGCCTGTTAAGGGTTACAATGATCACTTTTGATGATCTGCCCTATTAGGATCAATAAGGACTGCTAGGTCCACCTTGTGAAAGGATTTACAAACATACAATGAAGTATGCATTCGGTAAAAATATTTACAAAAGACTGTTAAGTCTAACTTGTGAAAGGATTTAGTTGGTCCACCTGTCAGGATGAAACAGTGTCTGATCTTTGATCTTCAACTTGGTTTGCTGAATGAGATTCCTTTAAGTGTAATGATCACTTGCTGTGATAGATAAATCTTTGCTGCTCCTTATACCATTGTAGCCTTTTACTTCACACTTTTTCTCTTCAAATTTATATTATACTCATATCATTTTTTCACTCACTTACTCTACTTTGGATACATTATAATACATTACATATATACTGATCCAATTTACAAAATATTAAAGTTGGCTACAATACAAGTTTACACAAAATACACAAAGTTGGTCCAACTGCAGGAACTTAGGTTCTAAAGACTAAATCGATGAGGTTTTGATACTCGACATCCATTGTCACTACATGATATTGTCATGCATTCGGTAGATGCTGAAGCTCAGTCCATACTGATCACTTCCAAGTAGTCTGAACTTGGTTTGTACTAGTGACTCGATGAATACTGTGAAACTCGGCATATAAATTGGATCACTTGATTCACACTGCATAGCTCGGTTAATGCTGTCACTACGAGCTTAGTATAAACTAAATCACTTGGTTGATACTGAGTAGCTCGGTCAAAACTATATTCACATCACTGAAACTATGAACTCGGTAAGCACTGCACAACTCAGTTTGCATTGAGTGACTTGGTAAACACTAAGAAGTTTGGTTTACATTGATGATCACCAATATGGTAGAAACTGCTCAACGCAAAATAAATATTGTTCCTTGAACTCGGTAGCAATTGTAGAACTCAGTAGAGTCTGAAATACTTGGTTAACACTGTCAACTATACAATAAGCTCGGTAGTTGCTGGCTGACTGAATAAGTTTGTATGTCACTAATAAACAAACTTGACTGCAATGTTGACATGGGTCATTGCTACAGGTCCTACTCCCACTGCTCCAGCTGCTCATGTTGTGGATGCTCTTTGTTCTCCCAATGCTTACCTTGGATCTTGGGTTGCTGTGGGGAGATCTACAATTTCTTATGCAAATGTGGCTACTTTTGAGGTAGGTATTGGTGCTCCTATTCTGAAGAAGGAGATTTGTTTGACTATGCCTTTTGTTAGTCATTCAGCTGTGCCTATTTTTGTAAGTAACTTGTTTGTGCTTCTAGATTCAAAAATTGTTGATGAGATTTCCACATATGTGGAGGATTACTCTTCTACTAATGCTATTTTATATTTTAGGGGTTTTTAGCCCTCTCTCTTGGATTTCCAAATATTGGGAATCAATCATTTCAGATTTACTTCAGATTTACCCTATGGTAAGGGGTTTTTTTTATTGTGAAATTTGCAAATGCTAAAGATAAAAATTCCATCCCATACTATGGTTTCTCTTGGTAGGAAAGGTTTCCCTTGATGGTCAAACCTTGGTATTAGGATTTTGATCTAACTATTGAATCCTTTAATAAGATTCCTCTTTGGGTAAGGCTGCTAAATTTTCCCCTTCACTTTTGGCTAGATTTAGTCTTGGAGGCTGTGGGGGATGCCCTTGGGGATTTTTTTTTGGTCGATTCAGATTCCTCCAATATCTATTGGATGACATATACTCACATCCTTGTGGAGATGGATGTCTCCAAGGAGTTCCCTGAAAATAATAAGTTGGCTTCTCCAAATGGTTCTTGGATTCAACTTCTTGATTATGAGGGTATTCCCTTCAGATGCAGGAAATCTCATATGACTAGCCATCTCATTGCACGATGCTCCTCTGACAAGTTTAGATCAAAGAAATCACCTTCTTGGTGGTTTGAGGTTTCAGATGATCACTATATGGTTCAAAAAGTATCCACATATGTGGATGGGTTGGATAACTCTTCTCATATTTATCTTTCTTTGGCTGAGGATTCTGTTGCTATCTCTAATGATTCATATGCTATCCCTATGACGATTTTCACTTAGAATGTTGCTATTGACCCTTCCTCTGTTACATATTTTGATGATTCGATTGTTGTCCCTTTAACAACTTTGATTTAGAATGTTGATGCTATCCCTTATTTTGTTGCTGACTCTATCCAGAACACTGTTGCTAGTGCTTCTCCTGCTGTGAGGGTTTTGGTGGTTAGTGGTGATTGGCAGAAGGATGCTGGGAAGATGGAGGATGGTTAGGCATTAGTTAAAAGAAAACAAATTCAAATCCTCCAAACCTTCATTTGATATGTCTTGACATTCTTAAAAGATTGGACCAAAATGTAAATCTTGATGGTCTGTGGCTTCTTGGGCTATTTACCCTCTTGTTGGGAACTTTGGTGTGTCCCTCTAGTTTGTAGGGTGGTATTCCATAGTTGTTTTAAGATCCTCATTGTTATATCTTTCTTGTCCCTTTGTACAATGTTTAGGGTCCTTTCAAAACCTATTTTTACTTAATCAAAACAAAAATGTTTAATCATATAAGGTTAGAAAGTTAACCGTAGAGGGTGATTCTAAACTCATCATTGACTTTGTCCAAGGGTGTGCTCAATTGGGTTGGGATTTTCATTGCATCTTGAGGGACATTTGGAAATTCCTAATGATTCTTGATCATTATGAGTTACAACACACTTTTAGGGAAGGAAGTGTGGTAACAAATGCTATAGTTGGCTTGAGATTTGATTTGGAGTGCCTAAAAAGCTAGATGAGTACTAAAATGCTACCAAATTATATAAATTTCCTCATTAGTAGGGAAAAGATCTCTCTAAACTATGTTTGATGATTATCCAAATTTGGAGAATGGGAAAATTTGGCAGCCTTGCTATTTTTATGATGGTTAAGATCGCTTTGAATTTGACAAGACATTTTGTGAGGATCAATCATGTGGATTGCATCATGCAAGGGCACAAAAAAGGGAAAGAAATTAATAACCTCAATTTTACAAAAAATGCCATCATTTTTTAGTGGTATCAGATGATTACATAAAAAGTTCACATTATTATTATTATTACCAAATCATTAAGGTATTATGTGTGGATCATTTACACTCCCTGTAATGATGTTTTAAGATGACCGGTACATTCTAGATTTTGCATCCTTGTGAAGTATAAGGAAGAACCTATTTTAACAGCTAGATAAACCATTTTAAGCTCTACTCCTAATAATTTCTAGGTGGTGTTTTTCTTGCAAATGAAAATTGATGAGCTGGTGGAAAATGATAACTTTGAGGAGAAAGTTTCCATGGGTGGGGACTTTAACAGACTGTTGCCCACAAAGATGGAGGATTTCTCTAAAAGGTAGGCAACTTGGATAATGTTGAACGAAGCGGGTTTGTCCCTTACATGCAGGCCATGGATGATTATGATGAGAATTTCTCTCAAAAATTCGTCAACAACTGGAAGGACAAGAGGGTCACTATCAATGGTATCACCTTCTAGGTGAACAAGGAGACCATATCTATGGCAACATGCCTTGATGAACTGGTAGGAAGTGATAGAAGATCATGAAGGTGACAGATGAAGATAGTCTCTCTAGTTTTTTCAAAGGCAATGAGGCCCTAGACTGGTAGTGTGGTGGCTTTTAGAGGGATAAGCTACTGAAACCCTGGGACAATGTGTGCTTGGTTATAATGAAGTATCTCACCTTGGAAGGAAAACATGGTGTGTATTATTTTTACCATTTTCCTTTGCTTGATCACTTTCGTAATAGGGAGTTAATCTGCATTCCCTTTTTTCTGATGCATGCCCTAGAAGAGACGGTGATGGATGTTAGGGAGAAAAAAAGGAAAGGGGCTAATTTTATTATTTTATATCAAGGGCTCATGTTTCATTTATTTTAATTCCACCTTTCCCTTTTCCCTCCCAGAGTGATAGCCATTGATAATTTCCTTCCCATTGCACCCCCCCTTCATCTAGATTTTATGGGTGGTAGCTATACCCCTACTCCACAACCCTAACCAAGACTAACCCCAGTTAAGGATAGGAAAAAAAAAACCCTAGCTTTGGAGTTGACTACAAATAAAAAAATTAAAACTGAAAAGTGGGTGGAGGTGGATATTGGGGATTCAAATGAGGAGATATGTGGGAACATAAGAAGATTGGGTATAGTTGCTAAGATTAGGGGTAGATTCAAACAAATGGCTAGTCACTCTCAGGAGGAGAAGGAAGATACAAATTTGGAGAGTGATAAGACCTTGGGGGATGGTAAGGAGAAGTTGAAGGATGAGATTGATAAAGAGGTGGAGAAGTGGGATGCCACTATTGATGGCACCTGGGTTTTTGAGGTGGAAAACCCTTCCAAAGACATTTCCTAGGACCCCACTCATATTTTTGCCACTTTCACCCTACTGTCTGTTGATAACTGGGAATACCCCAAACTTGAAAAAGCTTCCCTTGACACTATCTCTTCCCTGATAAGGAATGATGGTCTGGAAATCTTAAGAGCTATCACTAACACTCTAGATGTGCAGGATAAGAGGAAGTCTCTAGAGAATTACAATAGAGATCTAAATTTGGGTACTACAGAGGAGTGGGCTATAACTCTTAAAGACCTATAAGAATTGAAGGACATGTGTAATATGTTGGAGGAAGGTGTCTCCCTCTTCTCCAAATTCATCTTGAAGGTGATTCATGTGGCTACAACCACCCTCAAACTGTTAGAATCTGATAAGATTAATAACCCAGAAAACTAGTGCAAAGAATAAATATATAAACTATGAATGCAAATGATACAAAATCAAAATAGCATCATAGAGTTAGTCTCCAAGAGAGTAATGCAAATGCTGGAAGAAAAATAGCATTAAGAGGATGCAAAAAATAAGAGATGCAAATACAAGCCAGGTAGCGTGCTTATATAGGCTAGGAAGAGGGAGGAGGTGGCAACACCAACCAATGAGGAGCAACCATCTATCGGACTAAAGATAGCAAAGTATCTTCCCAAGATAGCTAATGGATGCTCACATGTAGGAAGGTGACGCCTCACAACCATTCACCTAATAAGACATGCTTTATTAACCTAAGCGAGATCATTAAAAGTGTAGGAAAAACCTAGCAAAATAGGAAAAATAAAAAAAGTACACTAACACCCCCCCATAAGTGAAGCTTAGGTGGATGCTAACCTAGCAAAGCTATGAAAGTAGGAAAATGGGTCCCGGCAACAAGGCCTGATCAGGTACCCAATACAAGAAAAAGAACTAGATAAAGGAAATCAAGCCTCCAATCTAGGAAATGTCCCAAAGAGAGGAACAAAAAAAGAGCATGAAGCATCTCCGAAGCATGAAGCTGCAAACACTGTCAGAAGAAACTGCTGGAACCCCCATTGAAATAGTACATGACCAGGTAGAGAAGACAAAATCTGAAGAGCTGATCAATCGAAGAGGTGACCTCCAAAGGTAGGAATGAATGAGTGTCTATATAGTAGATGAACCATCTCACCAAAATGCATAGGTGCCTAGTCACTGCATCCACCTAGTACATAGGAACAAAAATTGAATATGTAGATCACTCAACTGGACCAAAGAAGCAATAGAGACAACAGGTGAACCCCCCCATAATGTTGAACAGGGAGAGGGGTGATAGGAACACTGAAATGCAATGCCAAAAACATCTGCAAGAAGAAGAATCAGGAACACCAATAGTGCAATAGAAGTACAAGCACAGGATAAAGGGCGGTGTCATCGACACACTGCATGGGCTAATGTCGTGGAAGAAAAATTCACTTGACAAAGGTGGATGAGCACAAAATGGCAAAACATCATGACCCCACATGGCACTTTATAACTGAGTGCGAGTACAAACGAACACAAGGTGTACAAGATCCTAGATATGCAAAAGCAGACACTTTATCTCAGTGTGTTTACAAAAAAAGGAATGCAATAGAATATAAGCATACAATGCTCATAAGTCAAAAAGAAGAGTGAGCCAAAAGAATAGAAGAAGAGATTCCAAGACTTGTAGAATCCAAGTAATCTGCCAGAGTGCGAAAGTGAAAAACTTGAAGGAGAAAGAACCTGGAGCAGAATCTGGATAAAAGACCTTTGCTACTGAATAACTCATAGAACTAGCTTTCCAATGATATCTAGCGAGCCTAGAAAAGAGTCTGAATGAGCGAGATATGGCTCTCGAAAGGCAAAATAGAACATCTAGCTTTTACTACCAAAACAAGCAAACAAACTATAGCAAAAATCAAAAAAACCTATACCATCATCTCTGTCTCAGAACCAGCTTTTTGATGCATTTTTCGGATCGAAAAACTACGTCCGTATGCTCAAGTTACAGAAGAAAAATCGATAGGGCCTCCTCATGAAGAGCATATGCTAAAAGTGAAACTTGGGCACAATAATAAAGGAAACAAATAGCACCACTATGATCTACTCAAAAAATAATGCACTTTCAAAAAAAGAATCACCTTGATACAAGGTCGTATGAGAAAGTTATGATCCTCTGAAGTTTCCAAAATGAGAACTGTGCACAGTCACGGTTGAGAATCTGCAATTTTTGAAGAATTCATGCATGAAAATCAAAAAACAACTCCACTAGTGGATAGAGCACAAAAAAAAAGCCAAGTTCATAACAAGAATCATCAAAATCGGAGTCCATATGAGCAAGAACGAGACATTTGAAAACTACATTCAAATCTACGATTGCCAACGAAGAGGGGTATGGCTGTAGCTTTGGATGCTCGATTCTGCAAAATATACAGCTTGCATGCAAAATCTAAAAGATACCCAGATGGTTTTTCGAGGTTGCGAACAAAACATAGAAAGCTTTTTCCTTGCTGATGTACAGAAGATGTTGCTGTAGTGTAAATCAAACACCTTTAACAGTAAAAAATGGCTCCAAAAATCAAGAAACGACGCCAACAACCAAAATATGACATGCAAATGCTGGATCAGCTTCCGAAGTCCATCAATGGCATGCTGAAACCTACAATACTGATTGAAACTTCCAAATATGCAAGTTGGTTGTCAGATTTGAGATTGAAACCCCAGAGAAAAACCGTTTTTATCAAAACTTTTCTGATTCTGAGGATTATCCAAAGATGCAAGAGAAGAGCATACTTTTTTTTTCAAAAAACTACAATAAAGTTTATTTGCCCCCCCTGAATCTCTCAAATAAGGAAACTGAAATCTACTCTTGCACATAGAAAAGCTCTGATACCATGTTAGAATCTGATAAGATTAATAACCCATAAAACTAGTGCAAAGAATAAATATATAAACTATGAATGCAAATGATACAAAATCAAAATAGCATCATAGAGTTAGTCTCCAAGAGAGTAATGCAAATGCTGGAAGAAAAATAGCATTAAGAGGATGCAAAAAATAAGAGATGCAAATACAAGCCAGGTAGCATGCTTATATAGGCTAGGAAGAGGGAGGAGGTGGCAACACCAACCAATGAGGAGCAACCATCTATCAGACTAAAGATAGCAAAGTATCTTCCCAAGATAGCTAATGGATGCTCACATGTAGGAAGGTGAAACCTCACAACCGTTCACCTAATAAGACATGCTTTATTAACCTAAGCGAGATTATTAAAAGTGTAGGAAAAACCTAGCAAAATAGGAAAAATAAAAAAACTACACTAACACAAACTTCTGGCTCATGAGAAGGAGGAGGGCCTTGGGATGGAGGATTGAAATTGCTCTATAAGTTCCTTCTGGAGGATTGGGCCAATGTTCTCTTCACTGGGAAAGGGAAGAAGAAGGATGATAGTTAGTGGCCTTTTCGGTGCCTGGTATTTTTTGGTATTTTGCTCGTTATTACTTTCTATACTGTTTGATAGTTTTGGTTTTTTGTTGAACTTGGTTATGGGCTGTAGGTGGTATGATGCGCTGACCACCTACATGCCTTTTTAAAATTTGTTAAACTTTTTTTATATTAAGAGCAATAACTCTAGTACTTTTAATTATTGTTATGTTGCTACTTATATTCTTGATGTAAATTGTTAAGGGGTCTATGTGGTCATCTGTTGGTTTTTTGCTAGTTGTCTCACCACTGTTGTAAAGGGCCAATGCCCTTGTTTTGGCCGATTTTATATAAAAAACAACAATGTTTAATCTATCAATACTACTCATTATACTCATTAAAATAATTCAACATCTTCAAAATAAGGTAAGTCTAAGATCACCACCTTACTAAATAATTCAGCGCAGTCTATAACGCCTCACTAAGGAACCCAAAAGAAAATAACCTAAAGTTTCATTAAGTTTGCCAAACATTTTTTTTTAAAACAAGATAATAACATAACAAAAACATATATAAAATAGTGGAAGCAATAACATACACAAACACATACCATAAAATAGATTGCAATTCTTAAGGGTCCCATGACATTAAATCACATTTAAGTCTAATAACTGATTAAAATCACAAATTTTACCCATACAATTATCCTAATAGTACTGATTCAAAATCAAGTATATACTTACAAAAAAACATGACATCCTCAAAAAAATATACTCCTAGCCTCTAGTAGACATCCTAAAATTGGTCAACACTCTAAGTCAACCCCAAACCCAACACACAAGAAAGCGTACAACTAAATAGTGTAGTTTCATAGTTTTGTTTGATTTTGAAAACACACAATTTGAGTTTACTGTAAGGTTTGAGATTTCATTTTGTTGATAGTTTTTGATGTAAGCTTTTGATTTGATAAAGTTCGTAAAATCCCCATATAATTGAACCCTTATTCACTTTTAAAATTGATCTCCCAATAACCACTAACTCACCAAACTGATGTTTCTATAAGGATCTTAGATTTAAATAATAATTTTTAAATAATTAACTAGTAATTATTTAACAATATTAAATATTAAAATTAATTTCATTAATCAATTTCCTTCTAATGTCCTATTAACAAATAAATAAATAAATAAATAAAATTAATTACTAATAAAATAAATTTGAAGAAGCTACTTAAGAAACTAACATACTCTAATAATTAAAAGAAAATTACTAATCAAATATATTAATAATTAAATTAAAATTAAAATTAATTTAATAACTTTAAATTTAAATACAAAATTTAATAAAAATTAAAATACACAAAAAGTTTAAATTAATTAAATATTAATCAAAAAATAAAATTATTTTCTATGAGTTTAAAGGCTTGCTAACCTGGCCTGAAAAGGCTATTGCAACAAACTCTATTGTGATCGTAGTTGGTCTTGCATTAGCAGTACCTGTTGTTGTCACAACAGATCCATTGCAATCCTACATGTTGCAGGTAGGGAGAAAGGTAAGGGGTGGGTGGGGGGTTGGTGGCCCTAGCCCACCAATTTATATATTAAAAAAATAAAATTGTTTTGTTTTATAAAAATAAAACAAACACCCCCTCATAATAATTTCTATTTTATATTTTTTAAAATAAAAATGTGATCAATTACTATAATAGGAAAAACCCAATGAATCAACTGAATTTGCATGCTATAATTCAATTTCTTTCCAAAGCCCTTCCCGATTAAAATACCCAACTATTAAAATTCATTGAACTAGGGTTCCAAAACTCAATTCCTCAAACATAGATAACTTTGATACGAAGATAAATTAAGATTCACAACAGGATTTCATCAATGATATCAAACAAATCCACAAATATTTGAGAATGGATCTATCCAAACATAAAGCAGACAAAATATTGAAAAGATGGAAATCTTATTGCGTAAATTAATCACAAGATTCTACCTAAATCTAATGCTAACACACAAACACGCAATCCCACAAAGAACACGAGAAAACCCCTTCTAAAAACTTCCTTTTCTGAAAATTGCATCTCCAAAACCCGATTATTGAAAAAATGAGCTTCAAATATCCGATAAAGAGTTCTCTCCTAATTTGGGGCTCTGATTATGCAATCATGCAAGGGAACTCATTGATCAATTTTTTTTTAATATTTTATTAATTTTTACATTTTCATGTACATTTTTTTCAATTTAAAATATCTTTATTAAATTAATTTGCTTTCTCTTTTAATTAATTTTCGAAGCATTTTTGATAGAAATATTTATTAAGTAATAATAATATTTAGTATTTATTTAGAAATAATCTCCTAAATATATTATTATTAAACTAAATAAATATTAATATGCTCCAAAATTAGAATTATAACTTTATCTTTAAATTTAATTTTTTTTATTTAATTAATTTCTCAATTAATTAAATATAATTAAATATTGAAATTTCTTTATAAAATTCTTGTTAAATTAAATAATTTATAATTCTTTTAATTTGATTAAATAATAACATAAATTAATCATATACCTACAAGACTGAAATGAAAACCCACAATAAAGTACATAAAACTAGATCAAAACTTAAGGGTTATAATCACGAATTTATGTCACTTGACAAATTTGGAAGATAGACAACTAAGATTATTGCCCTACTTTTTAGGACAAATAGTTTAAGGATAGGATTCAGACCCAAGAGTCATCTCCCGTCTCTTGCCATTGAGATATTGTGATAGGGTACACTCATCCTAGCAATTAAGGGAAGTTGATACCTGATTCCTGCAATCTACATACAATCCACGCATGTACATTCACATATATTCTAAACTAAACAAGAAATGACAGGAAGTGGTACATTGTGTAGATCTTGACTAGCAAGTGAATATGACTCCCTCCCTCAACCATATTAGAAACATCATAAATAAAATAAAACATACAAGTACACCATACACATGCAAGTATGAGGTAAGTATTCATAGAAAACACGTATAAATAATCCATCTAACTAACATCATGAAATAATTGTAAACAATCCTTATCATCAAGTAATAATTATGCATACATGAAATAACTAGTACCAAGAAATCTCATCATATAATCATCTGAGCAAGAATAATAACCAATAGTTTGGAAAATAGATACCACTAATCCTCAAACACAATCATAAAGTTGGCCTAAAAGAGTTCGGCAATAAAAACTAAAAAGTAAACTAGAGGTAGGCACTCCAAAGTCCACCATTAAATTTCTTGGAAAAAAGCAATAAGACTTTCAACATAACAAAAACTCACCTACCTTGGAACCGGAAAGTGAACTATAAACATAAAAGTCAACTTCATTAATTGAAAAAGTCACAATTGATTGAATTTTTTTTCACATTTTCTTAATTTTAATTTATTTTATATGAAGCTATTTTAAAGTGGACTTTAATAAATTTTAAATTGGACATATTATTTTATTTATAATATACATATATATTATTTTAAAATAATTATGTTAAATAATATTAAATATAATATAATTAAATATAATAACATATGATTTTACTAAAAGATAATAAGTGTTATTTTGAGTAGTTTTTTTTTTGCGAAGAAGGGAGAGGGCTCTACAACTGGTACTCCGTAGATCCCTAATTGATTTCCCCCATGCAGGCATTAATGGCCTTGTCCTCATTGGGGGCCAAGGAGATGAATCATTTAAGGCACCTTATCCCAGTTGCCTTTAACAAGGGTAATAACAAGGAGCAAAATGGAGGTATTAACACTTACAATTAGCATTCAACTCAGAATTGTGCCCCAAGTCCCCATGGAGAACAAAGGAAAAGCATAGAAGCAATGAGTGAGGGAGGAGGTAGAGTTTTGTTCAAACATGTTCTCTAAGGTATTCCTATAGTCCCAGTAGGAGCCAAGTTCGTCAAGAGTCCCTTCTCCATCAACACTTCCATCCCTCCAAATTGCCAAGGAGATGGAGGTAAGGTTCTTTCTTCATCCTATTTTGTTGTTAGGCCTAATGACTAGATGGTGGTAGAATTGGATAAAGAAAAGTCTAGGGTAAAGAACACAACTATTTTTTTTGCTGCCATGGATCCTCTTAAATTGCCTGCTAGGAATTACCTCAATGATTGGTTTCATAGGGTTTGGAGCCTCAAACTAGGGCATCATTTTTCGTTCTTCCGAATGGTTCAAAAAGGTCTTTTCATTGTTATTTTTTGTAACCATGAGTCCCAAAAAATGGTTGTGGATAAGCAATTCTAGAACGTGGGCAATGCTAAATTGAGGGCTTTGCCTTGGTCTTTGGATTCTATTAATGATGAAATTAGCCAGGCCTAGGTGGGTAATGGTTAGTAACCTTCCTCCTTTTACTTGGAATTTTATACACCAATTGTTGGAGCCGATTGGATAAGTCCTAAAAATTGATCATTCTAACTTTATGATCCTAATACTGATATAAGAGCCCTCATCTCCATTCTTCTAGGTGTGGACACCCCCAAAAAATTATGTTTGGATGTGGCCCCTTCTCATATCTGGTGTCCTATTATTTATATGGGAGGCCTTAACACCTATTATCTCTGTAGAAGAGAAGGACATAAGAGGAAGGATTGCCCTCTGCTAGCTGTTAAAATGAACTCTTCTTGGGCTCCTGCTCCTCTCCCCTCTGCCTCCCAAGCTTAAATTTTCCATTTCCTTGGCTCATACAGATTCTATTTATACTCCTCTTGACCCACAGGCATCTTCATGGATGAAGAACTTTGATAAGTTATCAGCCTCTTTAGATGCTTTCAAAGGCCAATTTGGTAAGGAACCAATTTCAAATAGTAGTCATAAATCTCAAGATTCTCGAGATACTTTGAAATCCCTCTTAGAAGCACAAAATTTAGATTTTGGGCTCAACTTTGAGTCTAAGGGTGGTAATAATGGGAGACTCAATGCCCAATTGGCATTGAGATCTTTGAAGGATAAGGCTCATAAGTTTAATAAGAACATACCCTCCTCTAGTGTAAGACTTTTCCCCTCCCTGACTAGGAGTAGAGATGAGGCTACCCCTCCTCTGTCAACTACTCCTAGTTGTGTAGTTGGTTCTGATAGTCTAGGTTGTTTGGAT
This sequence comes from Cupressus sempervirens, assembly GCA_028749045.1. Classification (NCBI taxonomy): domain Eukaryota; kingdom Viridiplantae; phylum Streptophyta; class Pinopsida; order Cupressales; family Cupressaceae; genus Cupressus; species Cupressus sempervirens. Next base: position 467,281,335 of record CM053785.1, on the reverse strand, counting down.
GAGGCTACCTGTATCACTCACAATATGTATTGCTTGACTGATGAAGAAAGAATCCATAATTATTCCCTCATTGTGATCCCAGCTAAGCCTATTGGACCAACTTTGGGAAAGGAAGGGGATCCTCCAGTCAATCTGGAGCATGAGGTCTCATAATTTAGACCTATATTGGTAGAGGAGAGTTGCACTTCAAAGGAGGGACTCCCTAATGCTGCCCCTAAATTTGGAGAAGGGGAATGCACTAATATGGATATCATCACCGAGGAGGAGGTTTTTATATTTAGCGCTGATAAGAGGAAAGAAATTTTGTGTGGCAATATAATTGGGGTTGATAATGGAGAAGTGGTAAAAAAAGGGGTAGGCCACCTCATACTTGTGGTAATACCAGAACGTTCAAAAAGAGCAGATCCAAAATGCTTGAATACTTTAAGGGGTTTTAGACCCCAATGGACATTGAAAAATAAATTCTAATATGGATAAGTTAAAATTAGCATCCTAGAATGTCAGAGGTTTGGAGACTTTAGATAGGAATTATGTAGTTAAGAGATTCCTGAGATGGGTCAATAACATTGACATTTTGTTTTTACAAGAGATCAAGGCCGTAGGGTTTAATTTGGAAATTGCTCTGAAATGTATCTGGAAAGATGTTGCTCCCTTCTTTACCAACCACTCTAAGGGGAAGGGGGAACATCTATCCTTGTTGGGCCCAACTAGAGAAAAAATATTGACTAATGGGGTATCTGCCCTACAACAGAGCATCTTGGATCTCTACCAAAGTTGATTACTTTAAGTTTGTCTTATGCTCATTTTATGCCCCTAATGAGCATTTGGATAGAATCAAGCTTTGGCAGTGGATGACTGACCTTCCTAGTATCCTGTGGATTATAGTAGGAGATTTTAATATGGTGAGAGGTTGTAGGACAAGTCTAGTGGTGTTAAGTTTGAATAGAAAGGACATGAGCAAATATATTGGTCTAGGATGTTGAACAAGCTTAACATCATAATCCCCTTGCTGATCTGAAAAATCATTCTCTAGGAATTTGGTAAACTTGGTCTAACTCATAGAGAGGGGATAAGAGGATTTATTCAAGACTAGACTGAATATACTTTGATAGAAATGTGTTTCATTGCTCCAAACTTGCTAATGGCAATCCTATTTAGGTCATGCCCTATTCACTATCTGATCATCACCTTATTGTGATTGAAATTCTCAAAATTGGTTCTTCTCTTCCTAAGAGTAATTAGGTGCATTATTTTTCTTTTAACTCTTCTTGGATGACCAAGATATCCTGGCTACTTCTAAAATTATACATTTGTATAATGATAAGGTGTACAAGCATGAAAACCCTATCAATAGATGGGATCAAATAGTCAAATCATGGCAAATGTTATTCAAGAAGATGGGAAAGAGGAAGGCCAAGGATGGTAGAGCTATGGAGCTCTCCTCGGTGGATTTTCTTCAAGAAGTTGAAGCCTCTCTCCAAGAGCACCCTGTGGATTGTCAAATGCTAGAGATAGTCTCCAGTTATAAGCATGAGTTGTGAAAAATCCAGACTAAGAGGATTCAGGAGTCCAGAATTTGATCTAGAGCTAATTGGTTGAATAAGGGTGACAAGGGATCAAAGTTCTTCTTTAAGGTACTAAAAGTAAAGGAGACCAAAGATAAGATTGAGTGTGTATGGGAGAATGGGTTAGTGCTCCAAATTTTGAAAATATCCTTGGGGCTTTTACTTGATTCTATGAGAACTTTTATTTTCCAAAAGATAAAGAATTGGACATGGAGAGTTCTCAGAGAAGGGTGAATGAAGTTATCCCCAAAAAGGTGTCAGATGAAGATTTAGATCTGTTGACTCCTCCTATCTCTCTCACAGAGGTGAAAGAGTCCATTACCACCCTGCACAAAGGAAAAGCTCTTGGACCATATGGGATTACAATTGAATTCTTCAAAGTGAACCTTGAATGGATCAACCCCATCTTGGTTGAACTTTACCTATTTTCTTTGGAGAAGGGGTCATTGGGGCTGAGTGTAAATTCAGGCCTCATCAAACTTATTTATAAAGGAGGGGATAAAACCCTTGATAAAAAATTGGAGACCAATCACTCTTCTAAATGTATCATACACAATTTTGGCTATTAGGTTAGTCCTCATCCTCCCCAAGATCATTAGCAAAACTCAAACAGGGTTTATCAAAGGCAGATATATATTGGAGAACCTTATCACATGTTGTGGAACTATGGATTGGGAAAAATACTCAGGGAAAAATATTAGTACGATGTTGATATATTATGATAAAGCTTATGACATGGAATGGGGTTTCATCTTTATGATGCTGAAAGGTTTAGGCTTTCTAGCTACTTTTTGTAAAATGATGGGTATTCTCTTGAAGGATGCCAATGCAACAATTGAAGTGAATGATACAAGATATGAATGTTTTGAATTGTCAAGATCCATTAGATAGGGCTGTCCCCTTGCCCTTACTTTTTTTGTGATTGCAACATAATCTGTACATTACTTGTTAAGGGATTCTTCAATTTCTCCTAAAGTTTCAAGTCCCATACTTCCAAATGGAAATGAGATTTTAAATATTCAATTTGCTGATGACACATCAATATTGTTTCAACTTGATGAGGGTAACATGATGCACCTAATGGCCAAGTTAGATCAAGAATGGCTGGAACATCAGCTTTTGGAGTATCATCCAGCACTACATAATCATCTTCTTTCTTCTCATGTTGCTGCAACAGATCTTTGTACAACACTTTTTCATTGAATATGACATCCCGACTTCTTATAATTTTATGATTTTCAAAATCCCAAAGCCTATATCCAAATTCATTAATGCCATATCCAACAAAGACACATTTCTTTGATTTAGCATCTAGCTTGGTTCTATTTTCAGAGTCTATTTGAGCAAAAGCTTCACAACCGAAGGTTTTGAGAAAAGAATAACTCACCTTCTTACCAGTCCATGCTTCCTCTGGAATACCATAGCCCAAAGGAGTAGAGGGACCTCTATTAATCAAATATACTGCAGTATTGACAGCCTCTGCCCACATGTGTAAGGGCAACCCAGCATGCAACCTCATGCTCCTTGCGCGCTCCATTATAGTCCTGTTCATGCGTTCAGCCACTCCATTTTCCTGTGGAGTCCTTGGAATAGTTTTTTGTCTACGAATACCATTAGTGGAGCAATAATCTTCAAATTCATGACTGCAATACTCACCACCATTATGAGATCTGAGACATTTTAATTTCTTACCAGTCTCATTTTCAACCAAGCATTTCCATTTCTTAAAAGTTTGAAATACATCAGATTTCTGTCTAAGGAAATAAACCCATACTTTTCTAGTTGCGTCATCAATAAATGTAACATAATAATGAGAGCCACCAAGGGAAGATACCTGAGCCGGTCCCCATACATCTGTATGCACAAGCTCTAATTTCTCCTTTTTGTTTTCCTTCCCTATCTTTACAAAACTCACTCTCTTTTGTTTTCCATACACACAACTTTCATAGAAATCCATATTCACACATTTTAGACCTGGTAAAACTTTCCTTGAATGAAGTACTTTCATACCTTTCTCACTCATGTGCCCAAGTCTATTGTGCCACAGCACTGTATCAGAATCTACATCAGCTATTTGTTCTCCCTGCTCAACTGCAGTAATTGTTCCTGAATATTCATTTTCTCTGAAACAATCAAAGTAGAAGGAACAATATGACCTGTACAAAGATATAAGGTGCCTACTTTCACACCTTTTGCTACTACAAGGGAACCTTTTGAAACCTTCCAATTTTTATCATTAAAAGTAACTACACAACCCTCATCATCGAGTTGCCCTGCTGAAATTAAATTTCTACTTAGTTTTGGAACATGTCTTACCTCATGTAGTAGCCAATGATTCCCATTATGCAACTTAATCTTAATTTTTCCCTTTCCAACAATCTGACAGGGTTCATTATCCCCCAAATAAACAAGCCAAAAATCCCCTTGGACATAATCAATGAAATAACCTCTATGAGGTGTAGCATGAAAAGAAGCACCAGAATCTAAAACCCATGAATCATCAACACTCTCTAAAGACAAAAGAAAAGCATCCTCTTCGGATTTGTTACTTACCACATTTGCCTCTTTGTCTCCATCTGATTTATCTCCTCCATTTTTCTTTTGAGTCCAGCAATCTTTCTTTTTGTGCCCTGGTTTCCCACAGTACCAGCAATCATTTGGTCCTCTCGATTGAGACCTCCTCCCCTTTGACTTTCCTCTTGATTTCCCACGATTTCCAGAGTTACTTCCTCTTTCAGTCGTTCTACCCCTGCTTTGTGCATTTAAAGCACTTCCTGATGTAGATCCACCTGAGGATTTTCTACGAGTTTCCTCACTTAAAATAACACCGATCACATCATCATATTTTAGGGTACTAGATCCAGGAACAGAATTACTCACCGCCATTACCAAGCCATTCCAGCTTTCAGGCAAAGAACACAAAATCAAGAGAGCCCTAATTTCTTCATCAAAATTGATACCCATAGAAGATAATTGACTAGTAATAGTATTAAACTCATTTAAATGATCTACAAAAGATCCACCTTCTACCATTTTCATATTAAATAAACGCTTCATGAGAAATACCTTATTTGAAGCGGAGGGCTTTTCATACAGTGTCGCTAGGGTTTTCATCAAATCTTCTGTCGTCTTTGCTTTTGTAATATTAAATGCCACTGATGGTGCCAAGCATAACCGAATGCTTTCGAGTGCCTTTCTGTCCAAAAGATCCTATTCAGCCTCTGACATAGTTCCTTGATTCTTGGCTTTTCCTTCCAACGGCTTCCATAAATCCTTCTGATATAAATAGTCTTCCATTTGCATCTTCCATAACTGGAAGTTCTGCCCATTAAACCTGTCAACCCTCAACTTACCCTCATCTTCCATCGCTCCCACTCAACTGTGAGACTCCCACTTAACCGTGAGACTTTCCTGCAGAGGATAACTGAAAGACAACTAGGATCTGATACCAATTGTAGGGCCCATTTGCTGTTGAACCAAAAGCCATGACTGTTAGTGAACATGGAACACCACATAATTAACCACCTGTGGGTAGGGGAGCGCGTCGCATCACCCAAAAATATCCCCCTCGACGTGCATACCAGGTGCTTACACGGGTCAGGAAGGCACCGGGGAGATTTGAATCCATGACCAAGCCAAAACCAGGCTCTGATACCACTTGTTAGGATAAACCACGGGCAGAAATAAAAACTACATGCAAATATAACCAATAACAGAAAATAATAGAACACACAGAAATGAACACAAGGCACCAAGATTTAACGTGGTTCACCGAATCCCTAGGCTAGGTCCACCAAACAGCAAGTCCGATCTTATTACAATCCAGTGATTACAACCTGATTACAATCCGTAATCCCTTACAGCTCAATACTGCCGCAAGAACCAATTTCGTATCACCACATATAAAAAAAATACCCAACCCTAAGCCCTTTTTATACAAGTATTAAACCGCTTTAGGGTTATAACATGTCGGCCATATGTCGGCCATAATATGTCGGCTACTATGTCGGCTACTTCCCAATTTTTTTTTTTTTTCCGGGGCGATGCCCCGAACCCCACTATTTATGAAGTATGTACAGTACTTTCCTGATCAGTCACCACAATCTAACATTTTGTGTTGCCTCGGGTAGTAAGATATTAGTTGCTAAATCTATAATATTGGGATGGGATCCTGATCCTCTGGGATGGTGCCTCAAATATAGAATTAGTTGGGGAGGCCCTAACTAGGTAGTTAGATACCTTGGTATTCCTTTTTCCATCAATCCTAGCATCAATGACATGTTGACTTGGGTTAAAGAGAAAATTAGTGGCAAGATTCACAAATGTAACAACTTCTATTTATTGTTAGTAGGTAGGGTGCAAGTTTGTCAGAAGATACTTTCATCTTACTTTGTTTATTTCTCATTAGCATGGTTGTTTAATGTTAATTAGTTTGGCTATCTACAAAAAATTATCCAGGAATTATTTGGTTAGATGGGAAGGGGAATGGTAAGACTCATGCAGTGAGATTGGATTGGTGTACAAAAAGTAACAAGCTAGGGGGGCTTGGTCTAAAAGATCTTAGACTTCAAGGATTATCTCTAGTGGTGAAATTGATTGCAAAAGCTATATAGGGGGATGAACCCTGGAAAATTCTTATGAGACATAATTTGACTAGAGGATATCCATGTGGTGCCAAGCTCTAGAATAATCTAAATATTTTAGACTTTCTTGCTCTTGATTGTAAGACATCAGTGGGGGGATCTAATTTTTTTAAGGAAATCTAGAAAAGTTGGGGCAAAGTGAGACCACTATTTGGGACCATTCCAAGAATAGAATTGGGAAATAAATGGTGTGCCAACTATTCTATTTGGTGGAACTTGAAAAGAAACTTTAAGCCTCTAGCCCTGGTTCAAGGATGTTCAACAAAGAAATGGGCCAAAGCTGATCTTAAAACCTTTAGGGACATCTTGAGTGGTGACAGTCTTATTGACCAAACTCTACTTAAGGTTAGATTCTTCCTGTGTGATTCTTAGAGGAATACTTACTCTATGATTCCTAATGCTCTTGATGTTGCTGGGGTTAGAAGGAGTTGCTGTTCTCCTGAGTAATGCACATTCTAGATGAGATGACTTGATTCTTCTCCCCTTCACCTGGTTAAATCCAAACATGTTTACTCCCTCTCCTCTAGTACTGTTGTCCTTGAACACCTTAATTCCTATTGGAAGTTATCCCTTACACATAATGAATGGAAAAAACTTCTCATCCAATTTTGGACAAGGCCTATTGAACCCAAAATTCTTTGTTTTATTTGGAGAATGTTGCTACATAGGCTACCTTTCAATAAGACAGAGGGGAGCCTAATAGTTATTCTATTTGTTCCCAACCTGAATATGTTACTTATATTTTTTTTTCACTGCCCCTTTGCTCAAGCTATTTGGCATATATATGGTTTTATTTTTGATGAGAATGTCTATTTTGAGAATATTATTTTTGGAAAAATTTGTTGTGGCAACAAGTATCTTAATGTGTTCTGGTCTATCCTTTCTTCTTTCATACTCTGGTATCTATGGAAAGTTAGGAACAATAACATATTTCAGGGTAAAGAAAGGATACTTATTGAGTCTCTAAGGAGACTCATAAGGGATAACATTTCTATGTAGGTTATGACCATCTTCAAAATGAAGGAGGAACAGTTCCAGAAATTTATGCAGGAAGCTGGAAAAGGATTATTGACCAAGAAGGACCTGAAATAGGGATTCACTACCATGAAAGAAAAATATGGCAACACTGTTGAAGATGAAGATGACTTCAATGTCCCTCTGTCAAAATTGGTTTAGAAAATATAAAGGGAAGACAACTAGAGGGCACGAGGATTAGGATTGGAGTGACTGAGCATGTCATTTATGCCTTCTCCTCTAAGGTTCACTACTTCTTAGTCTACTGGTGTAGAAGAAGAGTAATTTAGTGTCACTTCTCTATATGTTGTAGTATTAATTATATTGATGTAATATGTTGTTAACTCTTTGTTTCAACAGCTGTGCTATTTTTTTATTTCGTTGATACTCTGAATTGACATGTAATCTCTTTTTGGCTCCTTGATATGCAATAGTAAAGATAATAATTTAATAATAGTAGAAAGATGTCAAAATTTAAGAAAAAATATTATAATTACTAATTTATAGAAGTTTTGTGAAACTATATATTTATTTATTTAAGCATATATTATTTGGTTTAAAATTAGAATAATTTTCTATAGAACAAGAGCTCTATTAAGCTAAAGTTTCTACCTTATGTAAAAGTTAATGGACTTTTGAGAATTTATATATTTTTTAATAAGAGTTTTAAAGGTAAAAATGTGGGATAGTAACATTAGCATGATATAACATGAGACAAAAGCATCATAGTTCTTGCCTAATACCTAAAGGTTGTTGTTTTGTTATAGATTGGAAAAATAGAGAGTTATAAATGAAGTGAAAAAATTAATAATTTCAAAGAATGAGAACAAGGTTAAATACTTATAGATCCAAAATCTTTGGAATAAGGTTCTATAGCCAATTTCATGCAAAGAATCTATGCAATACCTAAGGGTGAAAATATTAAAATACAAGAGAAATGTTAAAAGAATAAACAAATTGACACTTTTTTACAATATTACTTTTCAAAGAACACACATTCTTAATGATAGAGAAATTTGCAAAAAATGCATATGTAGGAACATTTTTTTTAATCTCTTCTAAGTTGTCGAAGTGATATAGTTATTTTGGATGAACATATTGGATTTAAGTTATTTTGTACAAAGATTTGAAAGGCAAATTTAAGTTATAAAAGGTTATGTGGATTTATCAGTATATAATCAAATGATATAGTTTTAAATAGAGGTGATGCGAAATATGAAGGATAATATTGCTAATTTTAAGAATGATGAGAAATAATGGGATAGTATATGAAGCCATGTTATAGCTTAAGTTAGTACTTGGTCAATAAAAATTGTAAGCCTTATATGTTATAGTATGATAGAGTATGACAATGTTTAATGATGATCAGAAGAGTATGACACAGTTTAAATATTTAAATGTCTAATTCAAATCATGAATTGAATTGTAACTCTATGGATGAAAATGTTTTATGACAAGAAAATTGGTTACAAAAATTAGTATAAACTTTGAAAGTTATAAGTGAAGATAAATGATTTAATTTAATAACAGTGTTTCTTTGGAATGAGGTGTTCTTAGAGGAGTGTCCATTGTTGTTGACAATGTTGTAAAATATTCTATTCCTTATTCTACACAATCTAACTCTTGATTACAAATTTAATACTTAGATGCATAATGTTAAATGTATGAAATTCCTAAGGTCCATGATTGACAATGCTAAATGAAATTTACTTGTAAGAGTTTATATGTTGTTTCACATTTCCCTTGACACTTTAAGTTAAGCATTATATTAATAAAAAAATTTGATGAGGAAAACTATTAATTCATAAAATACATTCAAAATTAATTTATATAAAAATAATCGAAGAGCTACCTTGTTTATAACAATAGTGAGAGCATTTGGAGATTGGGGGCATTATGTGGCTAAGATTTGGTTTTATATGATATTGTATAATGTTTTATTATATAATTTTTTAAGTGTATGACTAATTTTAACTAAAGATATGATGGACAATTACTAATGTTTTTTTACAATTTAACTTTCAATCTGAAACAGTTCATATGATTTTAGTATGAATAATTTTAATATATTTTACTTTCATTAAAAATAAAATGACTAATTAGAAAAAAATATTCAAATTTTTGAAGTAAAATAAAATAACCTTTAAATATTTATTAAAATAAAAAAGATAAATAAAAAATAAAATAACATTTAAATATTTATTGAAATAAAAATAAAAATTAATAATTGTCAAATAAGATTATTAGCCTTCTAAATATAAATAATACAATAAAATAATTTCATATGATTGTATAGATATTGATTTTTTTATTCATTTGAAAGTTAAATAATTCATTTCTCTAATTTTTTAAAATATATTTTAAACAAATTAACTTCTAAATTAATTTATTAAACTTAGTTTTCTTAGTTCTTCTATATATATAATATTTATTTTAGTTATGAATAATATATATTCTATTATTTTAATTCTCAATAGTCATATATGTTGATTTATGGAGGAGTAGACTAGATACTTCGAGGGGGGGGGGGGGGGGGGACGGTGAATTAGAATCTATAACAATTTATATCTTTTCATAGATTCATCCACATCCAATAATAACTTATGCATGTAATACAATAAATGTAAACTTGTTGTAACATGTAAATCAATTCAATCACATACACATGAAAGTAATAATACATAACACATTATTTGTTACCCAAAAATCCTCCACGGTGAAGGTAAAATTGGGGTGAGGATGATACTCAGAAATCTTCACTACTACAGTAATAAAGTTAACTAGTTAAGGTTACTATGTTTGACCATAACATATGATCTACTCTGTGAGGAGTCTGTCCTATTAAAGACTTAAGAATTTGTTAGGTTTCACATGGTTAGAGGATTGGACACTTACAACTAAATAAGGACCTTATTAGGAGATTTACAAAGATTTGTTAAGACCACTCTATTAAGAGATTTACCCTGATTCAAGTCTGTTAATTGACTTAGTACTTTACTCTTGGTTTGCTCTACAAGCTGATTTTGAGTCTTCTCCTTACAAGTTGACCCTCTCCTCTAATATGATACTCTTGTCTTTCCTTTCCACTTTCATTTCTTATGAATAATTCACTTGTTTTGTTAGATGATAACAAAACCCTTGAATGCCTTTTGATATTTTCACATGCACATGATCACTTGCTCTCTCTCTCTCTCTAATCTAGGTTAAGATCATTGCTATATAAAGATTCCATGAAGAGTTTTCTAGATGGTTCTATGTTTTGCCTCTTCATCTTGATCGTTGAACATACACATGGGGATATCTGATCTAAGCCATGTAAATATTCTATAACAACCTCAAAAATTATTAAATGTTCTATAACAACCTCTTCAAAACTTAAATATACCTTCCAAGTCGACCTAATAATCTTTTTTCCTAAAACTCTATTCCATTCTTGAATTTTATGTAAAATTTGCATTGCTCGAACTCTACTATTACTGGTGCCTGACATTGTTGTTGCTTGGCCTTTATTAACCTTTTGATACTCACCATATACTATGCTTGACACACACTATATCACTCGATACTTATATACTTGGAATTACACTCAGTTGCTGAATGAGTTCGGTCCATATAGAAAATTGCTCTATGACCATACTTTACTTGGCTTCTATACAATTACTCGGTACATACTATCTTATGTACATTACTCAACCTATGTAGAGCAGCTTGGACACAGTGATGACTGTCTGAATTTGCCTTGTAAATGACTAAGTGATTGACACTAATAGACAATAGTGGTTAGAGATACCAACAATCTCCCTCTTTGACATTAGTGGAGAACAACACTTTTTCATATCAATACAAAAATGAGCTCTCCCCATAAGTCTTATGACTTGTGAAAAATGAATACAAAAATTCATTACAGCCTTTATTCATTACCTGTACATGATACTCCTTCTATATACATTTCCCCCTTGTTTTTGTACACTTGATGCCACTGCTGCTGGGGTTGAAAGAGTTGAAGTAGTCCATATGTTTTAGTGAATTCCTTGTGAACTCTGGTAATCATGGTCAGTGCATGACTCCATGTGGTTCTTGCCGTCTCCAAAATTTGATTCTGTAGTTTTAGTCATGTAGTTAAATCAATCAAACTCTCATCCACTGATAAGTTATGATCTTTTTGATAAAATCCTATGTTGTTTTTAGTTCTCTTTGCACGAGATCCAAATTGATCTCAATTCAATACCAATTGCTAATTCATCAGATCCATTTGTATATTTGTGAGCTTTTGCACATCTAATATCCTTTTTTCTAGTTTGGTAGCCATTACCCTCTTGTCATCTTCTGCCATAGTTCTGTCTTCTTCAACTTTCTTTCTTTATTCACTCACTTCATATAGTCTCACGGATTGGATTTCATGTTCTCTTTTCAGTGCCCTTATCTCTTCATTGAGGAGCTTGTTCTTTTTAAGTAGTTCAATAGATTCTTTGTCATTAGGGTTGATTGGGTCAAACAGTTCTTCAGTTTCAACTTCTTCATAAGAGAATTGCTTTATTTTGATGGAAATTTCCTTTCTCCTTTTTAGGGAATCCTTTAGATCTTGTCTTGCCTGCTTTAGTTTTTGTTGTGTGAGTTTTATGTTGATCACCTGATTGTCATTAGTCTTGTCTAGTTTGAAAGCCTCCATCTTCCAAGACCTAGTCTCCAAGCCTTTAAGCTTCCTTTAGAGAACTAGTGCTCTGATACCAATTGTTGATTAATGGAGGAGTAAACTAGATACTGAGGGGGGGGTATCTTTTCACAGATTCATCCACATCCAATAATAACTTATGCATGCAACACAATAAATATAAACTTGTTGTCATGTAAATTAATTTAATCACATGCATGAAAGTAATAACACATAACACAATATTTGTTACCTAGAAACCCTCCAAGGTGAAGGTAAAACTGGGGTGGGGATGACACCCACAAATTTTCAATATTGTAGCAATAAAGTTAACCAATTAAGGTTACAATGTTTGACCATAACATATGATCTATTACATGTGAAGAGTCTGTCCTATTAAAGACTTAATAAACTCTTAGGTTTCACCTAGTTAGAGGATTTTACACTGACAACTAAGTAAGGACTCTGTTAGGAGATTTATAAAGATTTATTAAGACCATTTTGTTAAGAGATTTACCTTGATTCATGTATGTTAAAATTGGCTCAATACCTGAATCCCAGTTTTCTCTGTGAGCTGATTTTGAGTCTTCTTCTTACAAATTGATCCTCTCCTCTGATCTAATACTCTTGTCTTTCCCTTCCATTTTCACTACTTTTGAATAAGTCACTTGTTTTGTTAGATGATAACAAAACCCTTAAATGACTTCTCATATTCTCCTCTTTGCTTTTCACATGCACATGATCACTTGCTTTCTCACTTTCTCTGATCTAGGTTAAAATCATCGCTATATAAAGATTCCATGAAGAGTCTTCTAGATGGTTCTATGTTTTTCCTCTTCATCCTGATTGTTGAACATACACATGGAGATATGTGATCCACACCATGTAAATGTTCTATAATAACCTCAACAAGTATTAAATGTTCTATAACAACCTCTTCAAAACTTAAATATACCTTCCAAGTCGGCTTGATAATCATTTTGCCTAAAACTCTGCATTGTTTAGCCTCTACTCTTACTAGTGCTTGACATTGTTGTTTCTTTGCCTTTATTAACCTTTTGATGCTCACCAAAAATTGTTCTCAACACATACTATATCACTTGGTACTTATATACTTGGAATTACACTCGATTGTGGATGATTTGCTCGGTCACTGAATGAGCTTGGTCCATATAGAAAATTGCTTTGTGACCATACTTTACTTGACTTCTATAGAATTACTCGGTACATACTATCCTATGCACATGACTCAACCTATGTAGAATAGCTCAGTCACAGTGATGATTGTTTGACTCTGCCTTGTAAATGACTAGGTGATTGACACTAATAGACAACAATGGTTAGAGATACCAACATTATCAAATTTTATCAAAATGGATTAATTGTTAAGAAAAATTATTTCCATGAAACTCAATATGCAAGCAAACATTCTAATTGCAATTTTAAATGAGATACAAAATTTCAGCAATATTGTCATTTAAGTGGTAGAATCTATAACTCAATTCATGAGCTTAACAAGGAATGTCCCAAACTATTTACCATGAAATGTTTTACCAGCAAATATAGGCAGTAAAAGAGATGTCATACATGCTTTCACATCTACAAATATTTTCTACAAGCTAGAATGAACAAAATGAATAGAAACGATAAATTCTAATGTTTTCAAATATTTTTAGTATAAAAAGTGTTATAGTTGTATGAATTCAAAAGTCTATTACACAATTTTCTTGTCCTATTAACAATTCTATCCTCATTTGAAAGGTGGAAGTGACTCGATTCTGCTTCTTTTTTGCAAGCTGTCCATGCGTCCCAACTTTGCGTCCATATTTTTGCATGAAATTGAAACAACTTGTTCACATGGCATTCTGCCCGCACGTCAAATACCTCAATGCCAGCCGTTCAGTGAAATTTAAAATTAAATAGTAAAATAGACCCAGAGTTTTTCACAAAGAATGTTGAGCTTTTGCATGCAATGGCGAGAGATTACAAAGAGGATACAAATATACATATTTTCATCAATTACTGATTAAAATAACCATTATATTTTAAAGATGAAGTTGTTATGAACAAAAAAAATGAGGAGGAGGCCTAAGATGAATGGTTTTATCAAACTATATCTCAATAGATGCTTCTATATTAGCGTGGAAAATGCATCTAAAACAGGGTGTGTTGTAGCCAACAAGAGAGGTAGTCTCAATGCCTCACTCTGACTATATCATTGAGGTATATACATTTTTATTATTTTGAGGGTCATGTAGTTTTTTCCTTTTTATTTCCCAACATTAATTGGAAGTATTCTACCATTACAATACTGTAATTAGGCATTATAAAGGCCTTATTGAGACCTTAATTTAGAAAATGTGACAATCAAAATTTGAATAGTGAACAAATAAATCTTGGATCCTTTTGGCATTCGATATTGATGGATGTTTTTAAGTTTTAGTTGGCTTTTTAATTTTAATGTTTGTTGTGTTAAATCTAGATATATGTAGTTATATTTCATAATTTCAAAATTGTGTTGATTAAGATAGATGAATAATAGAAATCAACAAAATACAAGAGAAAATACAAATTTTTGAAAGCATTTGATAACTGATTTTTCTTTTGATTAAGTAAAATAGGTTTTTTTACAGGGGTGCCTGAAATCCTCCAGTTAACAACAAAATAATACTAATAGTCTAGTGCTAGCTACAAAGCAACAAAAAAAAAAACGTGCCAAACTAGGCCTCCATAACTAAACAAAATAAAAAACAACCACAAAGAGGAATAGGTAGACAATAACCACCAAAAGCTAGGGGACAGACAAAAAACTAAGAGCACCAATCAAGGCACCATATCTTGACTAGCTCCGCAGTCTTGAGCTCTAGCTCTCCCATGGTCTTTGTCGCAATAATCTTCTTTTGGAGACTCCACCTTTTCCCTCTTCCTCTTGTCTGATCTCCTTCTTTTGCTCGGGCTCTCAATAAGATATTCCTTTTTCTTTGCAACAATCAATTTCAAACAACATGTACCCGTTAATAAGAATTTTTAACTATCATTTGTCGGAGAAAATCATACATAAAAGGAAAACCTAATATGAACTTTCCCCATAGATTATTTGGAAGGAAGTTAATTTTTGTACACTTTTTATTGGAAACTCTTTTGCCACATGTACATATCATTTCATTTTGTAATAGAAAGTAAAGTGATTGAGAATTTGCATCAACAGAAATCTTACCTTAAAATTCTACCTGAAATACAAGATATGCTCTGCTAGGATATATGTCAAAGTGGAGCGCTTAGTTCTGCCCTAACCAGTGGCGACTGTTTGCTTGCCTCTAATTTTGCCTCATCTTTGAGTTTACACTTTTCTTTGGCTTCACTAGATTTCTATTTTTTTCCCAAACCCAATTATTTCTTCCTTTTCATCTCATTCTTCCAACAACTTTTCCTATCATTCTTCTAGCTACTTGCCATTGAGTTTGCCTCTGGACTTGGCCTTGGCTTCATAGATTTTTGTGTTGGGAGTTTTGCCCCTTTTTTCCTTTTGCAGTAATTGTTTGCTAGTAATGATTTTCAATTGACTCCACATAGAGGCGAAAAGAGTTCTTGAGAAGCAATGGAAAGATTTTTTGAGAAGCGGGGGAAAAAAGTTCAAAAAACGTCACAAAGTATCTACTAAAGATATTGCGTTTGAAAGAAAGAAAACATAAAGTAAAAAGTAGAAATTAACAATTTTTTTTTTCAAAACTCACATATTTTCCATTGACCATCGTCCTTTCTACATTGTTCTGCAGCGTCTTAAGTAACCAAAAACACCCTCAATTCGAAAAAAATAGAGAATTACCATTTTGCCAAATTTTTGCAAATCTTGAAATTTGCCATTTTTGGTAACCTTCAAACTTAACTCCTAGAAAGCTGAAAATAAAACTAGACTTTTTATAAACTATGACAAATAGACCTACCAACTTGACCTACCAACTAATATTCAAATTTGGGAATGCTCATTTGAAGTTATTACAAAAAAAACTCTAAAAAAGACACAAAGATTACACAAACATAGTTTTGGGGGTCTAAATGGATTTTTTGGGACCTGAACATAATTTTTTTTTGACATAATGGAGTTGAGCTGAATTTTCAAACCACCAAACTCCTCCTAATGAAGTTACTATAAAAAATTGAGGGAGAACCCAGGTCCGAGTCAAAAGTTGACTCCCAGTAGTTGATGCATCAGTCTACCCTTCATGAAAGAAACACAACTCTTGCAAGTGATTGGTTGTGAATTGATGTAACTTTTTTGGATCTAACTACATCATTGCCCACTCAGATAACCATATACTCTCTATTTTTGGTAACCCATCCTACTATATCAAGTATCTATTATGTTGGCCATGCCTTGTGGAAGTAGTCCGCTTGTCAAGAATTTTGGCAATCTTTTCCTTCTTCTTGTTGGGAGGGTGGTGTTTCCAATCCACATCCTATTCATCCTATGTCTCTGGAACATCTTCATAGAATGATTATAAATCATAAACATTACATACTAGAGAGATGCCAAGATTTTCTAGTAAGCTAACCTCATAAGCATTATCATTGATTTTTTTGATGATTTTGCAAGGCCCAATCTTTTATACTTCAATTTATGGTATGTGCCTATAGGAAACTGTTCATGCCTCAAGTAAACCACCACAAAATCACCTTCAAAAAATATTTGTCGTCTTCGATTAACATCTGTAGCAATCTTGTAGCTCGCATTAGCCTCTTGTAATTTTTATTTCACATCTTGTTGGAGCTGGTGAAGGTGTTTATAACAAGCTACTCCATCATCACTAATTTTGTCTCCCAATGGAAGTGACAAAAGATCTAGAATAGCTTGAGGGTTCCTACCAGAGACAATCTAAAATGAGATTTTCCCATTGATATGTTAACATAACTATTGTAGGAAAATTCTACCTCTGGCAATGCCAAGTTCCACTATTTGAGCTTCTCACAAACAATACATCGTAATAAGTTTCCCAAGCTCTTATTGACTACCTTTGTTTGCCCATTTGTTTGAGGATGATATGCACTACTAAAATGTAACTTGGTTCCCAATTTCCTCTAGAGAGTCCTACAAAAATTACTCAAGAACTTGGTATCTCTATCAGATGTAATGATCTTTGGAAGACCATGTAAATAGAAAACTTCTAAGAAGAATAGTTTTGCTATCCTAGTTACATCATTAGTCTTTTTACATTCAATAAAATGAACCATTTTTGAAAATGAATCAATAACTACAAAAATAGAATCATTACCTCATTGATTATGTGGAAGACCCAATACAAAATCTATACTTAAATCAGTCCATGCTTTAGTGGGTACTGGTAAAGGCATGCATAGTCCTGTATTTTGTGAATGTCCTTTAGCATCTTGTCAGACTCTACAACTTGCCACATATTTAGTGATTTCCCACTTTATCCCTGGCCAATAATACTTATCTTCAACTAAGTTTATTGTTATTTCCTTGCCAAAGTATCTAGCTAGTCCACCAATGTGAAATTCCTTGATAATATTTTCTTGCATAGATCCACTTGGTATACATAGTTGTTTACCTTTAAAGAGGTAATCATCTTGCATACAATAATCACCTCTCACATGGTCTGACTTACCAATGTTGAAGCCTTTAATTATTCTACAATTTCCCAGAAATCATCATCAATCTCATAAAAAGCCTTAATAGCATCAAAACCAGTGATTTTAGTTTCCATGGTGGTTAATGGTGTAGCACGCCTCCTCAAGGCATCAATAACTTGGTTTTGTTTTCTAGACTTATGTTTCAGATCAAAGGTGTATCCCTGTAAAAAGAATACCCTCTTGGCATGTTAGCTATTCAACTTCTTTTGAGTATAGAGATATTTTGGAGCAATATGATCAATAAATAACACAAACTCTTATGAGACCATATAGTGCCTCTAGTGCCTTAGTGCTTGAACAATTGCATTAAATTCCAAATCATAGGTAGAATAATCCTCTCACTTCATTCATTTTTTCACTAAAGAAAGTTACAAGCTTACTCTCTTGGCTAAGAACAACAACTATTCCAACATGAGAAGCATCACACTTGACTTCAAATACCTTGTCAAAATTTAGAAGTGCCAATATAGGAGCTTTAATTACCTTTGTCTTCAAGAACTTGAAACTTTCCTCAACATCCGTTGTCCATGTGAATTCCCTTCCTTTGGTACAATTAGTTATGGGTGTTATAATACTTCTAAAATTTTGAATAAAATTTTAGTAGAAAGTTTCCAATCCATGAAAGCTTCTTACCCCTCTTATGTTGGAAGGACTAGGATTGTATGATTGCCTCAACCTTTTTTGGATCCATCTGAACACTAGCTTTAGAAATGACAAAGCCTAAATAGGTCAACTAGTTTGCATGAATATGCACTTTTTCAAATTTTCATAGAGTTTTTCTTTCCTTAGCACACTCAAGATGATTCTTAGGTGTTGTATGTGTTCTTTTTTGCCTTTGCTATAGATCAAGATATCATAAAAAAAAACTAAATAAAACTTACCAATGTAAGTGTTGGGCTAACCGCCAATGTTCCCCTTCAATATATAATATCAAAGGTTGTCCTAGTATGGGTGGCATTAATACTATAGGTTTAGCCAAATACCCTTTGATATAATCTAATATTTGTTGACAATCTTTTTTCTAGATACAGGCATAGCCTTTATGAAAGTTCTTATTCAAAGATTGAGCTTTATCAGTCAACTAAGATATGAACCTCCTAATTGATTGCATACATCCCTAAAGACTTCTTAATTGATTGATATTTCTAGGAGGAGGCATTTCCATAATGACTTGCACCTTTTTGGGATCAACTTCAATGCCCTTTTTTGATATGATATAACCTAACAATTTGCTAGATGTGACACCAAAGACACACTTTTTTGGATTTAACCTAAGCTGAAATTGTTCCATATGGTCCACTATCAAACTAAGGTTGTCAAGATGTGTGTCTCTTTTTCTAGATTTGGCCAATGCATTATCAACATAGTCTTCCATATTTTTGTGCATCATGTCATGGAAGATAGTTGTCATAGCTCATTGATATGTAGCTCCAACATTCTTTAGCCCAAAGGGCATGAGATTCCAACAAAATTTACCACATGCATAGGCAAAGTCTATTTTTTTCTTGATCCACAGTAGAGATTTTGATTTGGTTGTACCTAGAGAAGCCATCCATTAAAGAGTACATTTCATAACCTATGGTCATGTCCACTATCATGTCAATGTTGGGTAGTAGAAAGTCATCCTTAGAGCATGCTTTGTTTAGGTCTCTGAAATTAGTACACACTCGAATGGACTTGTGATGTTTAGACACAAGTACAATATTGGAAATCCACTCTGCATAATCAATAGCTTTGATGAAACTTTCCCTTAGGAGTTTTTCTAGTTCTTCTTTGACCAAGAGAGCCACATGTGAATGTATTTTTCTCAACTTCTATTTAACAAGTTTGACCCTAGGAGAAATAGATAGATGATGCATAATGAGATCAGTGTCAAGACCAGGCATATTTGAATAAGTGTAGGCAAAATTGATTTTCCTTTCTTGAAAGAACTTAGCAAGGCTCTCCTTATCTTCAGTTGATAGAGACTGAACCACAAGAATGATTTTGGGAGGTTGTTCTATGCCCAAGTTGATAGGCTATGTGGGTTCGACGAGAACCAAAGATATATCCTAAAAATGGCTTGGCAGACTACCAAGCACATCATCCTTGGGTGCCTTGAAGAGGTTTTCACCCTTAGATACGTCTTTATTTTAACTTTTTTTGGTGGTTCAGACATCACCACTAAGTGGTTTTATCTAAATGCTTATTTTTTCTTTTGATTTTATGACTAGTACTTGATATCTATTTTTGTCATGTTGATCGTGGGTTCACTGGTAGAAGATATCACAAGTTCGATAGCATTGAGGTAGCAAGTGATCTCATAGTCATTATGTAAAGATAGTAGTTTAGGTTTTTGATGTTGAGTAGACCAATCTATGAGATCAGGGTGGATTAATGAGAAGGATGTAGAGACTTCAAGGTTATTAATACAGAAGGAGTAATCTCTGGTGACATGAGAAATTCATCCTATAGTGAAAGTTCCAAAAGAATAAAAAATCACTAATAGGCCTAGAGGGATCAACGTGATCCAAAAAAGAAGTTTGTGAACCAAACTTATTAGACCCTAGACTAGAATCTTCAACTACATTTGGTTGGGTAGCATAGGCATGTATAACATCCACACCTAATTCACAAGATGCATCAGAAAGACTTTCCCATTCATATTCGCTAGAATTTGTACTCTGGTTCCTAGCAATCAAGTGAACAATATTCTTTCTTATCCTTCCTCAGTTTGGATCTTCATGATCATATTCATCTAATTGGTTTTGTCAAGAGGTGGAAGCCTCAACATCATTAGAGGTGATTATATGATCTTCTCCCCAAAGTAGGGAAGTGGTAGGCATGAAATCCTCATTTTGTAAAGTAGTAGAAACAAAGGGTGGATCCTCATCCTCTAATTCACTAAACATGGGAGCTCTTCTATCAAATTTGTGTATTTCATCTTCTAGCCCAAAGCCTAGGCCAATAGTATCTCTAGTTTTGTGACCCTCAATATGACTTAAGGGTTTTATTAGAGCTTTCTTCTTACCAGCTAAGGATCCATGACCCTAATATCCCATGTTTTGTAGAAGTTTGTATCCTTTGCTATAGCTCTTAGGATAGATAGGAGTAGTGACCATGACTTCCTCCACATCTTTCTCTTCCCTACATATGAAATCCTTGATGGCTTGGTCTTCTTTTTCTGCTTCTAGGGGAATTGAGGACCGAAAAAAAGTGCCAAAAATGGTCATAGTAGAAGCCAAGAGCTTCAATTTTTAAGAAGGTTTCTCATAAGATTGAGGAGAAATTGGTAGGGAAAAAATAGAATCTAGAGTGTAATTTCCCATACCTAGGCTCATCATTTTTTATTTTTGTTCACACTTTATGAAAGACGACTTGAGCTCATGAAAAGAGCGATTATGAGGAACCAACATGTCGGCAATAGATAGTGTATTGATGGATATTGAGTTGTCACTAGGGATGATTATCTCAGTACCATTGAAAGGAAACTTTATGTACTGGTCATATGTAGACAATATTTCTTGCATATCATGAATCCAAGGTCTTCCTAGCAACACATTATAGGTGAGTGAGATTTCTAGGAATTGGAAAACCACATCTTTTTCAACCAAACCAATGCAGATTGACAGTACAATAAGACCTTTAGAAGGCCTTTCAACCTTGTCATAGGCTTTGATGGTGATCTTTTGCCTAGAGTCAACAAAAAATTCAAACATGCCTAGTTGTTGGAAAACATTAAAAGAGATAATGTTTAAGCCTGTACCATTGTCTATCATGACTCGATGAATGCAAGTACAAAAGATTTGGACTTCTATGTGGAGGGTGAGATTATGAGGATGACTGAGAGATCTGTCATCTTCTTCAAAAAATGTGAGGTAATAAGGTGAAGAAATGTGATTCACTATAGCTTGGAACCGCTTTGCATCAATATCTGTGGGGACTTGGGTAGAGTGTAAAGCATTTTCAAGAATATCCTTATGCAAAGGAGATAGCTCTAACAATTCAAAGATGGATATTTGTGCTAGGGTTCATTGTAACTGATAGACAAGGTCATAGCTAGAGATTACTGAGGAAACTACTTGTTTAGAGAATGAGGCATTTTTTAGGATCATTTGCAACTTTAAGGACAAATTTTGATTGCCCCATAGTGACAACATTAAGCGTCTCACCATGCGAGGAGGAAGATTTCACCACTCTAAGAACTACATTAGGTTGAGTGTCCCTATGTTGTTGTTATGTAAAAGTTGTGAAAGCCAACTTTACAGATCACCAAGACCACCTGCATGCAAATAACCTGTTGAAGAGAAATCGAAGAAGGAAAGCCAGGGCTTGGAGAATCTCAACGGTGTGAGAGAAAATATATTCCAACAATGAAAAATGAAATTTCTGTACAAAAATACACTAGGAGAGCCTATTTATAAATGCCTCTAGCATGCTTCTAGAATGAGCAAGAAAGAGCTAGGAGATAAGCATGACAACTAAGCATACACCCACTGAAAGTGGATTATATTCCATGTAGATGAGAGGATAAGTATGACAAGGTAGGTGAAAACTTCTGTGTTGTCAACAAATCAACACGTAAGAGTACGCTTACTCCTAGATAACAAACTAATAAATAATGCATTTAACTAAATAAACTTAAGTAAAGTGTAAATAATAATAATTTACACTAACACCCCCCCTTAAGTGCAACTTAGGGGAATTCACTTAAGCTCACAACAACTATGATGAAATGCATAATGGGTCCTGACAACTAGGCCATGTTAGGTACCCATGTACAAATGCAAAGAAATGCAACCTCTAAAAATGGGGAAAAAGGGAAAACCTCGTGGGAAAAACCCTCCCCCAAAAAGAGGTAAGTACAAACATGTTGAAAAAACATGAAGGAAGGAAGGCCTCAACAAGACCTCCCAAGGACAACTTTTGTAACCCCAAGCATAAATTGCAACTAAAGATAGTGTGGTGATGCAAAAGGTTTGGTGAAGATGTTAGCAACCTATGCATTAGTGGGAATGTACTCCAAAGAGATAACAACATCCTAGATTAGCTAACAGATGAAGTACATATGCAACTCAATGTGTTTAGTGCATTGATGCTCCACTGGGTTGCAAGAAATATGAATAGCACTCTAATTATTGCACCACAGAATAGTAGGATGATCAAGAGGAAAAAAACTCAATCATTAACTACTGAAGCCATAAAATCTCCTAACTAGCAAGCACTACTACTCTATACTTAGCCTCTATAGATGAAAATGCATGAGCATGCTTCTTCTTGCACAACCATGTGATAGGACTAGAGCCAAGACAAAAAAAAAAGCCAGAAGTAGACTTTTGATCATCGACATCACTGGCCCAATCTAAGTCAGTGTAGCCAACAATGTGAGGAGTCCCTAATGTGTAATGAATGCCATACATAAGTGTTCCCTAAATATATCTCAAAATGTACTTGGCAGCTTGCCAATGACTCTTATGAGGCTCCTAGGAAAATTGAGAGATAAGGCCAATTGCAAAGGAGAGATCAGGATGAGTGTGTGTTAGGTACAACAAGTTGCCAACCAACTACCGATATAAAGTGGCATCTACTATAGGTGAAGAGCAGGAGGTAGACAAGGTGACACTCGACTGAAAAGGTATTGGAGCAGGCTTGCAATCAAAAATATCAAAGTGTCAAAGCATGTCAAGAGCATACTTTTGTTGATAAAGAAAAATTCTAGTAGAGGATTGAATAATCTAGAGATCAAGAAAATAGTGTAGTAGGCCAAGATCAGTCATCTCAAATTGGTCCATCAATGCACACTTAACATCCTAAAGCATAGAGCATGAGCTACCCATGAGAATAAGATCATCAACATATAGGACAAGAATCAAATCTCTGCTCCAAGATGCTAAATATACACTGTAGGATCAGAATGGCAACATGTGAAGCCTGTAGAAAGCAGAAAGGAGTCCATCTCATACCAAGCCTGAGGGGCCTATTTGAAACCATACAATGAGCGTCAAAGTATACAAACCAAGGAGGAATCTTTCACAAATCTTGAAGGCTGCTCCATGTAAACTTCCTCAGTGAGATCATCATGCAGGAAGGTATTCCTCACATCCATCTGAAAAATAGGCCATCCTTGTGAAGCTGTGAGGGATAAGACAAAGCGAATAGAATGCATCTTGGTGACATGGGAAAATGTCTTAGTGTAGTTAATACCCTCAACCTATAAAAAAATCTTCACAACATGATGATCCTTGTGCTTATCAATCAAACCATCTGTAGAAAACTTAGTACGATAGATCCATTTTCATCACACTAGCTTTCTTCCCTTAGGAAGAGTACAAAGATCCCAAGTATGATTCTTCATCAAAGAAGAATACTCCTTCTCCATGGCATGGTCCCACTTTGGATGTCCAATCACTACTGTAAATGTCCAAGGATCATCACAAATAGCATGACTGAGAAGACTAGAACCATAGTATGAGAATAGGTATGACGAGAAGTGGAAGGGTCACCAGCTAGAGATCCTGCAGACTCAAGTATAACCCGAGCCCATTTAGGCATCTGTAAAAGATCTTGTGGTAGAGGTAAATGGGGATCACCAAGATCATCATCCTCATAATTTGAAAAAGAAACTAGAAGAGATGAGGGATGAGTGGTAAGTGAAGGAGGTCCTGGAGGCGGGTTATGGACTGCAGGAAGGCTCTCATCAAATTGGACATCTTGTCAAAATAGGACCTCTTTGGAATCAGGATAAAATAACTTGTAAGCCTTAACATCCTTGTAGTAGCCAACAAAAATGAGAGGTCAACTCTTTCTCTCCATTTCTTTCCTCTAAGCATCAGGTACAAATGCCTACACTACACTACCAAAAAATCAGAATGAAGATACATCAGGCTTGACATGAGACCAAGCCTCCTCAGGAGTCATATGTCAAATTGCCTTGTGAGGCATCTAATTTTGAATATATTTGGCACAATTGACTGCTTTTGCCCAAAAAAATGAATACATGGACCTGGAATGAATCATACAATTAGCCATCTCCTAAAGTGTTATGTTCTTTCTCTCCACCACACCATTCTGCTAAGGGGTGTAGGGCACTAAAAACTAATGCTAAAGATCATGTTCAGAGCAAAAATCCCTAAAATCTTGGTTCACGTAGTCCCCCCATTATTGGTGCATATCCGCTAAATAGAAAGACCAGATTATTTCTCCACAAATATCTTGAAGACTCAAAATGAATCAAAGACATTAGACTTGTACTTCAAAAAGTACACCCATGTGTGTCTGGAGAAGTCATGAATGAAAGTAAGCATATATTTGGAACTGAAAAAAGGAGTGGGGAATGACATGAGGTGACTATGAATCAAATCCAAAGGTGCCAAAGTATGAGTGGCTCATCCATGTGGAAAAGAATCCATATGTTGCTTGCCAAGTGCATAACCCTAACAAACACCATATGTACAGGAAATTTGGGGAAGCCCAAGAATAAGTGCCTGTGTGCTCATCTATTGAAGATATCTGTAAGACATGGCCAAAATGCTCATGTCAAAGTCTGCTTACTAAATCTGCATGTGCAACCAGACAGAAACCTGTGTCATCAGAAGACTCAAATCCATGAAATCTATAGAGGCAAGATGCAGAGTCAACACTCCCAGTAGCCACAATCATCTCAGAATCATGTAAGTCCCAAATAACCACATCATGTGGTGAGAACTCAATTGTCTTACTAGAGCCAGAGAGGAAAATTTGATAAATGGACAATAGGTTGGTCAAAATGTCAGGGACAACAAGAACATCCCATAGAGAACCCCCAATTAATGCAATAGAATCAGAACCCATAGTAGAAAGATGTGATGAGTTCCCAAAAAACAATCTATAAGGTAGCACAAGGAGCAAGTGAGGTGACCAACTTTAGAGTGTTTTTAATATAGTGTGAGGCACAAAAATCAAGAATCTAGGTAGGCCCAAAAGTCATAGCTCGAGCAGTAAGAGTGTGACCTTTCCCTGTAGGGGGGGATGCTGATTGAGGAGCTAAAATGTGATGCTCCTTCATGGATTCCTCCAAAGCCTCCAAACATTTCCAACACCTAGAAATGGGATGTCCATCCTTGTCACAAA
Organism: Cupressus sempervirens; assembly: GCA_028749045.1. NCBI lineage: Eukaryota > Viridiplantae > Streptophyta > Pinopsida > Cupressales > Cupressaceae > Cupressus > Cupressus sempervirens. Next base: position 467,255,725 of record CM053785.1, on the reverse strand, counting down.
AACTGTAGGTCTCACTTGATTTCTTCTTGGTCTTGGAGGTAGACTCAGTAGACTTCGAAGAATCTTTACCCTTGGGAGGGTTAGCTAGAGGTTTAGAATTAGTATTTGGTGTATCTTTCTTCAGTTTGGCTTTCTTTTTTGATTTCCCCTTAGAAGACTAAGCAACCAATGCTTGGCATGAAGAGCCAAAGGCATCCACCTATTGAATCTTCGCCTGTTCCCATGTCAACTGATCACAAAATGTCTCAAAAGAAGGCATCTTCTGTCTGTTACCCAAGGCATCCATAGTGGAGTAGAAAGTAGAAGAGAAGATCTAATACTATCCTTGCAACTCTGAGAGTATCAAAAAGATACACTCATCATCTATTTTTTTTTTCCCACATCCTTGAAAAACTGTATGTAGAGATTTGAACTTCATCAAGAAGTCCTCAATGGTGAGGAAGCTGGTCGATGTCAAAGAAGTCAACTCTGCATCTAGCTATAGTGCCCAAAATTCATTTATTGTGCCAAACAAGTTGTGAAACTTGGTCCAAATAGCCCGAGGAGTGGTTACCATCCAAGTGAAATAAGAGACTATCTAAGATATTTAGTGCAATCAATCCCATGGATTCATCCATTTTGTTTCTATGTTGAAGAACCTTAAAAGGGCACTATAGAATAGGTTGGTTCTCATCCAAACATGACCATAAGACTCATGACATGAGAAGCCTAGTCATTTGTGCTTTCTAGTTGTGATAGTTGTGTGGCATGATTTGGGTCACAGAAGGATCCAACATTGAGAGAAGAAGATGAAAGTAGAAGGGTTTATTTTGAAGTAAATTATAGAAAAGAAAATGCTCACCCCACAATGTATAAAGATATCCCTCAAATACCAAATAAACAACTACAGAAACACAAAAACTGAGAAAAGAACCTAGATTCTAGATGCAAAGAGAGAGGAAACTAAAGCGTCTAATTTAATGACAAAAATGGGAGCTTAAACACACTTAGAATGAAATAAAACTGGCATCATCATCTTTGTCTCAGAACCATGTTTTAGGTGCTTCTTTTAGATAAAAAAAGGACCTTCGTATGCTCAAGTTGTGGCCAAATAACCAACAACTACTCCAAAAACAAGCTCTCTAGAAAATTACAGTCACTGCAAAAAAATTGACGACTGTATGAGTGTTAACTAACTGTCACCAAAATAAAATCTGATGAATGCAAAAATTTGGGCAACCAGAAGTGAGAGCTCGGTGACTGTAGGGGTGATAGATTTGGGTGCGGAAGCAAATCAGAGCGAATAAAGGCAACTGCCAGTAGAAGGAAGATCAGCTACTAGCCAGGCCGTGGGAGGTAGATGCAAGGCTACAAGGGTAGTGGAAACACTGGCCGTGGTGGTTTCTATGACCCATGGCATTTTGGTGACCCTTGCGAAAAAATTAAAAAAAATTTGGGGGCGAAAATCCGTGCCAAAACAGGCATGTGAATTTACATTTTTTTTGGAAATTTTCTTTTTGTTAAAAACATATAGATACAAAATTTTCACAAAAAAAGTGTAAATACAAAACTTTTTTTTTTGAAAAAAATTGCCTCAATCCACGTGCAAGGGAAAAAAAGGCCTTTTGGCAAAAAAATGCCTCCCCAAATCCAAACTCTGAAAAATTGCTCCTTCAAAAATCTTCAAACCAAGAAGCAGCAGGGATGCTCTGATACCATGTAGAAGTTATGAAAGCCAACTTCACAGATCACCAAGACCCCCTGCATGCAAATAACCTACTAAAGAGAAATCGAAGAAGGAAAACTAGGGCTTGGAGAATCTCAATGGTGTGAGAGAAAATATATTCCAACAATGAAAAATGAAATTGTTGTACAAAAATACACTAGGAGAGCCTGTTTATAAAGGCCTTTAGGATGCTTCTAGAATGAGCAAGAAAGAGCTAGGACATAAGCATGACAACTAAGCATACATCCATGAAAAGTGGATCATCCTCCATGCAGACAAGAGGATAAGTATGACAAGGTAGGTGCAAACTCCTATGTTTTCGACAAATCAACACATATGAGTACACTTACTCCTAGATAACAAACTAATAAATAATACATTTAACTAAGTAAACTTAAGTAAAACATAAATAATAATAATTTACAATGATATCTTTAGAAGGCCTTTCAACCTCATCATAGGCTTTTATGGTGATCCTTTTCCTAGGGTCGACAAAAAATTCAAACATGCCTAGTTGTTGGATAACATTGAAAGAGATAATTTTAACCCTGTACCATTATCTATCACAACTCAATGAATGCAAGTACAAAATATTTGAACTTCTATGTGGAGGCGAGCTTATGAGGATGACTGAGAGATCTATCATCTTCTTCAAAAAATGTGAGGTAATAAGGTGAAGAAATGTGATTCACCATAGCTTGGAATTGCTTTGCATCAATATCTATGGGGACTTTGGCAGAGCGTAAAGCTTTTTCAAGAATATCCTTGTGCAAAGGAGATAGCTCTAACAATTCAAAGATGGATATTTGTGCTAGGGTTCATTGTAGCTGATAGACAAGGTCATAGCTAGAGATGATTGAGGAAACTACTTGTTTAGATGATGAGGCATTTTTAGGATCATTTGCAACTTTAAGGACAAATTTTGATTGCCCCATAGTGACAACATTAAGCGTCTCACCATGTGAGGAGGAAGATTTCACCACTCTAAGAACTACCTTAGGTTGAGTGTCCCAATGTTGTTGAGAATTTTGTGTTTTTAGTACAACCTTAGGTTTTTCATCATCTATATCATAATTGGGATCTTTGACAAACTTTGGACCCCATCATGCAAAGATATTCAATAGGTTATATCATGTTAATGATGTTGTTAGTATTAGTGTATGCATAGTTGATCTTTGTGTCATGATTTTTCTTCTTAGTCTTTGATGATTCTCCTTTTTCATACTCTGGTAATGGTTATTTAAAGACTCTATGATTAGAGTTTTTGACTAAGCCATCCATGAAAACTTTTCCAACATCGATGAGATCTTGGATGACATCATTGAGCTTAAAGTAATGTTCAGTGTTATGGCCCTTGCTTCTATGATAGCTGTAGAAATGATCCTCTTTCCACCAATCAGGTCTGATAGGTGGTCCATAGGGCCAAGAGTTATCTGGAAGTGTGACAAGTTTGTTTGCAAGCAAGGTCTTCAAGGCCACTTCATAAGGTTCAACCATAGGTGTATAAACACATCTTTTCTTAGCAAATTTGTTATTTTTGTCAAAATTTTGAGACTTTTAAGTATCTTGTTGTTTTGTAGCATAAAGAGCATTGTAAAGGTTAAAGGAAGACTCCTTAGTCTTAGGACCATCCACTACTCCTTCATTGACAAAATATTTTTTCTTATTCGAAGGTCATTCTTGTCTTTGTCATTTAGATTGCCATTTTTATCTTTATTCAAGACAATGCCACATTTTTTGATAGTAACATCTTCAATGCAGTATGCATTTTCAACCATGACATTGAAGGATGTGAATAATTGATTTCTAAGGTCAAAGTAGAGTTTTGGTACAAGTGTATTGACAAATATGTCAATCTTCTTGGTCTCACATACTTGTTGAGGGTATCTAGAATGTAGAGATCTCCATCATTAAAGATATGTTGCAAAGGGTTCTCCTTATTTTTGTTTGATGTTACACAAATCCAACATAGTGACAAGATGTTGAATGTTATAGGGATACTGTTGGATGAAATGTTGTGCAAGTTCATCAAATGTTTTGAGAGGAGGCACCAGTTTTGTAAACCATTCCATGGCTTGACCTATCAAAATCCTAGGAAACAACCTCATGAGGTAAGTGTCTTCATGCATAAAGTCCATGCTAATAGCATAGAAGTGCCTCACATGATCATTAGGGTCACCATTTCCATCATATGTGTCATATTTGGGAACCTCTATATCCCTAGAAAATGGAAGCATGTAAAGAATCCTATCAAAAGGAAGAGCACATATTGATTCAAAAAAGTAGGTTTTAGGTTTTTCCTTAGAAACTTGTAGTTGAGCAATTTGGTTTCTAAGTACTTGTATTTCCTCTCTCAAAATTTCAGCCTCAGTGGGTTCTCATTTTTTGATTATCCTTTGCACATCAAAGTCTTGAGGGAGTTTCCACCCCTTCATTATCATGCATTAAAAGTATTGATCCCCATTTTGTTCCAAGGATTTGAGCATTATCCTTTGAGAGACTTCATCTTGGTGGAATCTCATGAGGTCTTCACTAGTCATTTTTTTTATCACTCTCATGATGTGATTGTGAATGTCTGGGTGGTGATGGGAATGCTCTTGCGTTGACTCTAGGAGTTCTAATAGGCATTTTGTTTCCATTATTGCCATCAAAAGGAATGGTGTCAAAAGGGTTGCTATGGTAGCCATGTCTATTTTCAACATTATGAGCATTATCATGAGAATAAGTATCATCTTGATGATAGTTCTTTTCTCTATTATCCATACATATGGCCTCTAGGTGTGCTTGTTCTTCTAAGTGGCATTTCCTCTCCCCAAGAACCATGGTGATCAAGTTGTTATCTTCACCCTTAGGTGTATCAAAGGGTGTACATAATAGGTTCTCAAAGCTATAGAGTGGATTATGCCAGATATTAGCTTCTTTTGTTTTATTAGAGATGGGATCCCCTACACAAGGTTGTCCATGGGGGTGTCTAGGTGGAGTTTGCAATTGTTTGTAGGTGAAAGAAGGATGACTACCTTTATCGACCTGGAACCTAGTTGTAATTGACATGAAAGAGTATGCCTTTGTTTAATAGGATGAGAAATTTTTTTTAGATTTGAAGTTCATACAATCACGAATATTCTCTTGTCAAAGGTAAAATAAATGGCTTGTTAAGAGTGCTCAAGAATTTACAACATTAATGACTCAAGCCAAGAGAGTGAGAAAGAAGCTCGATAGCAAGTAGCTATCATAGAATGGTAACCAGACTTTGAAAGTGACCATTAGTGATATTTTGAGACTTACATTTGGCAAAGTAAACCCATCTTTTCAACTTAAAACATTACCTAACACAAATATTTGTAACTAGATTTAGGTAGGATGAAGCAATGAAACCCTTGGATTAGCTAAGATGCAGTTTAGACTTTGTTTTGGAAGTGACAAAAACTAAGCAATATTAGGACAATAGAAAGTATCATACGATAGAGTTGACAGTAACTAGGAGACACTTTTTCCTTAGGTGATACTTTTCCTTAAAGAGGATGATATAGTTCACTAAGGCAAGATGATAGAACTTATAGTAGTCATGTGATACAATTTCAAGAAAATAATATCTTACAATATTTCTCCAACAATTGTATGATAGTGTGCCAGTGAATTATAAAAAAAGAGAAGTTTTGACCCAAAATACTTATGTTTTAGGTTGTTAATTGAGTTTTTTTCAGACCAGAATGTTATGTGGACAGTATAGGACCTCAATTTTTTTAGAAAACAACATGGTTTGAAAATTTTAGAGGTATTTTTCAAATCTCAAACAATTGAACAAGGGACAAAACAACCTCTACAACACACACTTGTGATATCATAACAAATTTCTATACATGCTAACGATATGTTTGATTTGCAAGAATATTTACACAGGTCCAACACATCTAAAAAAACTTTCCAAGAAGATCTACCTAAGAGTCAAGGTTCATTACTCAACAACTTGGTCCACACTAAGTGTCCATTCACCTCTCACCAAGTGGTTTCCCACAAGAGATATTGGCTTTGTCATGTAAATTCCATAAGCATAACTAAGGGGACATAGATGGTGACTGTAAAATCTTGGGGTGATCTGAGTAATCCACTAGGATCGATCCTTGCACCAAGAAGTTGAGTGGAAAAATAAGGTAGTTACTAACCTAGAGTGTTTAAAATGGGCTTTCGTTCATAATAATCCTCTTGCACCTAATTAAGAAACACCTTGCCTTGCAAAAAGTAATGGACCTCGCAACCAGAAGAGCACCATAAGTGTTCTTGCCTAGCATTTTCCTTATGGTCCCAATCCCACAAGTCTCACACTAAGTGAAGACAAGTACTAATTCTACCAAGGTTTTGTATCCTTGATAGCCTTGAGTTTACAATGGGTTGGAATAGTCAAGTTTTCTTGTCCCCACTTGAGTTGTTCCTCTTGATTGACCAAGAGTAGACCCTTTAAAGGATTCTAAAGTAAGACATATTGGATCCACTTCTTGAGAGTCAAGATTTTTGATTCAACACAAGGGTGAAGAGCATACTCTCTTATCCCAATTGTTTCCCCCAAACAAACCAAGAAGCTCAATTTATCCTCTTGCTTTTAGAATCTAAAGGTGGGTCAAGATTTTTGATTCACCACAAGGGTAAAGAGCATACCTTCCTATCACCAAGAGATCCCAATTACAAGTTTTATGTGCCTAAGAAAGAGAAACAACTAGTAAAATTGCCATACACAAAATAAGGAAATAGAAGCATGTGTTTGGTTTTTATGCTTTTAGGCAGCCCTGCAGACAATTGTTAATATCCTTTTTGCATTTGAAGCTTTGATATGCATTCTTTTAAGGTTAGTATTCAAGATTTTAGGGAAAAAACCTACAAGAACAACTGTTAGTCCAACATGAGTTAGTCCCAAAATAAGATGAAAATATTCAAATAGACCTCTGTCAGAGTGTAAATGACCTAACTCGAACAAAAAGCAGTTTTAGGCTGGACAAATTTTTATGCTGGAAGGGTATCGTACGAGACTTTTTAGTATAGCTATATGATACTTTTTCCTAGTGCAATAGTTTTTCCTATAGTTGTGCGATATAAATTACTCTATTGGTTTGATATAGTTAAGTATGGGTGTGCGATACTTATCCTAGAAAAATATCACCCAACAATGCTGATAAATGTCATATGATACTGAGAAAGTATCGGCTGATACTTGTGACTATAAAAAAAAGGAGTAGATAGAATGTAGAAAATGTAGGAAAAACATGCAAATTAGGAGAAAAATTAGTGTTCTACCCCATGATGGCCACAAAAAATGTACACTCAAAAAGTGCACTACTCTAAACCCTTCTATTAAAGTGATCCCATGAATTGAAATACTTGAATGGTGGTTTAGAGCTCCCTATCCATGGAGTGCAAAGGGGAGTTTTGAGAAATATGAATAGCTCTCAGTTGATCCTTTGAGACACAACCCTTGCCAGTAAACCATGCAATAGGAGGTTCATAAGAAAAGAGCAAGAATGAAAATGTCCAAGAGAAATCTCAAATCATGTAATGCAAATATGAAATAAGCTAGAATGAGATGCACAATACAAATAGATTAAGCAAATGAGAGTGTTGCAAATCCATGCTAGTTAAACTAGGTGATCTAGATTATTGCAAAAGAGAAGCTATACTATACAAATCTAAGTTCGTAAACAATGGTATGAGAGAATTAGACAAGAAAATAGAAGTTCTCCACAAGCTCTCAAGAAGATTGATCGATAAACTTGAAGCATAACAATACTCAAGAGTGTGGATCCTTTGAGAAGGGGGGATATCTTTCTTTTAAAGGTGTATAGATGGTGGAGATTAGGATTAAGGGATGTATGATCAAGGGTGTGGGTTGACTTTTGGCATGATCCATATTCAAGAGAATGTCAACCAATGAAAAGGAGTTGACCTTTTATGTAAGGCAAAAATCCTTTTCTTTTAATTTGTATTTAGAAAAAGGACTAAAGGTGATATTGCTCCATAGCTGAATACTTTTGTTTGCATCTCTGATTTATTTGAACCTTGTGGTTCATGAAATATTCTCCTCTGCAATCATATTAGTTGTAATTCATGCATTTTTTGTCATGATTCTATGTGACCAAGTGTAGAATAATAATAATAAGAAAACACTCTGTGACTTAGATTGAGAATTGTTGGAATGATCTATTTAGTACATTTATATTTTTCTAAATTTCCTACTATCTTATCTAGATAATGGATTGAAGAGTGTGGCTGGAAATGTTGATGGAAAAAGCTTGCACACAATCAAATTTAGAAATAAAAATTACATTATAAATAAATTATGGAAATTTAATATGATAAACAACCCATTTATCTAAACGTAATGACTAAAGGACCATTCTAATCCAATGGTCTAGATTGATAATTTTGTTGGAATGGTCCATCCATAATGGCTGGAGGACCTTTGTAATCCATTGATCTAAGAGAAAAAGTTTTAAAATACATTTTATAAGTCTTAAACTTTCTATTTTTGGAGCTAAACTAAGGAGATTCCAAAAAATTGTAATTATATTTGAGATAGGAAATTATCTTGTAAGTAATATAAATACTTCATTGTGGCTAAAAATTACTAATTGTTGAGGTTCATCACATAGCTTGTTGGGGTTACAGACTTATACCTTTGCTTATTCAATATGTTCAAAGATTTTATCCTTAAAGATTGATTATTGGGATGTGGTCCTCATTCATAAGTACACTTATTCATTTCCATTACATTATCCAATATTTAAAAATAAAAACTAAACAAATTAATGAAACTATAAGAAAGCTTAATTTTTTTATTTATAATCTTGAAACATATCATATTTTCTATAAATAAGGTTGAAAAAAAATAATATTGAGGTAAATAAAAAGATCAAGGGGAACATATAGAATACATATTTTCACAAAAAGATCAAAAATAATTTTTAAAACAATTTATTCTATATAGATATATAAGGGTAATTTTTTTTTTGAATTCAAAATAAAACCTAGCTGATCCAAGTTTTGTGTAGATCAAAGTAAAGAGAGAGTCTGAGATTGTTTTTTTTATTAATAGTGAGAATTATGAATTGAAAGATGTTTTAAACATATTTTTAAGTCTAAAGACTATTTAATAAAAATATAATCTATTTGAAATAAAAGAGGGGTTAAGATTTATTCAAATAAGAAAAAATATAGAGCAAGGACATCAAATGAAATGTCCCTTTACTGATTTTGTATGATATTTCAAGCCTCAAATCAGATCTTTAAAATCAAACATCCAATATTACAAAGATCCACTCATTTCTCAATAAAACCCAAATCGGGTATGTCCAAAATAGTGCCAAAAACTTCACAACTTCACAAATTATTAATAAGTCTGAAAATGGACATTTTTTACAAAAATTTCAGTAGCATAACAGCCTACAAAATGACATTTCAAGATCTGTATAGCCTTTACACAACAGTTCACAAATGTAGGACAAAAACTGTGCTCATCGGGCTCCCGAAATTAACACAAAAATGCCTGAAAACACCACAAAAACACTAATAATTTATCTCAGAAGTTTAATCACGTCCCAATACATATATTAAACTCTATTTTAACATCTTAAAGTCTGAAATACAACAGCAACCCAAACTGATATGAAATACTCAATTGAAAACACCAAACTCATACAAAAAACACACCCAAAAACCCACAAATCTGCACTGTTCAGCACAAAGACAAACTCTGTATGAGCATGCACATGGAATGGCTTCAAACTCCTATCCTTAGCCTTCCTGGAAACCTGAAAACTCCCATTCTTGGGTCTCCTTCTCCACAGGTTTGGCAGCCTCTGAAGAACAACAAAGAAATGAGCCAAAAATCAAGTTCTAGAATGAGCCCAAAATGCCTCCAAACCCCTTAAAAGAGGGCATAACCCTAACTCACGTCGAAGAGGGGTTAATAAAATATAATTTAATAATAATTTTTATTTATTAGTCCATTGGTTTCCAAAGATTAGCCCCTTTTGCCAAACTTCACCTTTTTGGAGCCTACCTGCCTTAGCAAAGTTTATTATTATTTTTAATTATTTGAAAAGGGGACATGAAAAGTCCTCCCCTCCCAAATATTGCTTGTCCTCAAGAAATGAAGGTTGGAATTCTCAAGAATATGTGCTCCTTCCCAAGTTGCATCCTCTAGTGGTAATCCTTTCCATTTGACCAAATGCTCTATGATGCTCCTGTTTCTCAATCTTTTCTCTCTTGTATCCAAAATCTCTTCTGGTATCAAAACTAATTTCCTTTCATCATCAAGAGGTGGTAATTCTGTAGATACTATGGTTTGCTGGCCTAGAACCTTCTTTAGGCAAGATACATGGAAAATATTATGTATTTTGCTGTTTGGTCGGAGCTCCAATTCATAAGCTACCTCTCCTACCTTCTTGATGATTTTATAAGGCCCATAGAACCTTGGCTTGAGTTTCTCTGCCCCACTCCTCTTCAAGGTGCTTTGCTTATATGGCTACAACCTAACAAATACCAAATATCCCACCTCAAAAGATCTTTCAATTCTTTTCTTGTCAGCATATATCTTTTGTTGGTTCTATGCATGTTGTAGGTTATCCTTGAGGGACCTTATTACGTCTTGTCTTTTCTTGAAGAAATCACTTGCTACGGGTACTCTGCTATCAAAAAGTATTAGATCAACAAAGGAAAGGGCATCATAACCATAAAGAGCATGAAAAGGAGGCATACCAATAGACATGTGATGAGATGTATTGTAACAATACTCCCCTAGGTGTAACCATTTCACCCAAGCATGTTGTTGATTTGAAACATAGTTCCTCAAATATCCCTCTATCCATTTATTAACTATCTCTGTTTGTCCATAGAGGGATATTTGACAACGGGAGTTTGCAGGTTTCCAACAGTATCCCTCTGCCAAACCTGTGGAGAAGGAGACCCAAGAATGGGAGTTTGCAGGTTTCCAGGAAGGCTAAGGATGGGAGTTTGAAGCCATTCCATGTGCATGCTCATACAGAGTTTTTCTTTGTGTTGAACAGTGCAGATTTGTGGGTTTTTGGGTGTGTTTTTTGTATGAGTTTGGTGTTTTCAGTTGAGTATTTCATATCAGTTTGGGTTGCTGCTGTATTTCAGACTTTAAGATGTTAAAATAGAGTTGAATATATGTATTGGGACGTGATTAAACTTCTGAGATAAATTATTAGTGTTTTTGTGGTGTTTCCGGGCATTTTTGTGTTAATTTCGGGAGCCTGATGAGCATAGTTTTTGTCCTACATTTGTGAACTATTGTGTAAAGGCTATATAGATCTTGAAATTTCATTTTTTAGGCTGTTATGCTGCTGAAATTTCTGTAAAAATGTCCATTTTCAGACTTATTAATAATTTGTGAAGTTGTGAAGTTTTTGGCACTATTTTGGACATACCCGATTTGGGTTTTATTGAGAAATGGGTGGATCTTTGTAATATTGGATGTTTGATTTTAAAGATCTGATTTGAGTCTTGAAATATCATACAAAATCAGTAAAGGGACATTTCAAATTCAAACAACCCTATCAAAATCTATTTAGTAGTCAAAATGATGAGCCAAACTTAGAGGTATCTACAATACTCCAATTTTGCATATGATGAGTAACCCATAGCCAGAAAATATACTACACCATTCTACTCTCTAGGGATATGAGTGAAAGGAACAGAATCCAAACAAGCGCACAAATAAAAAATCTTATTAACAACCAAACTTAAGTGTCGACAAACATTCTCTAAATTACATGCATTATTATCATATCAACATTCCAAGCTGAAGATCCAAAGACTGCAACCTCATCATAGAGAAAGACACTAGATTCTAAAGACAATAAGAGAATAATGTTTACTTCAATCCATCATTTCCTTTATTTCCCTCACCTTATTCCACCATATTTGTAATTAGTTTAACATACATTGCCAAAGAATATTGAAACATTAACAAACTTATTACTATTAGTGAGCATGGTTCTCTCAAATATTTAAAAGTTTAGGACTTGTTGGATAAAATTTGCTCAGATGATACAAATTCAGCATACATGAAACTAAAAAATCAATACTGAAATCTTTGAATAATCTTGATCATGAAAAATCCCACCGAAAAAATATCAGCAAAATGTCTCCACAACAATGAAATATTGAAAAATTAATACCAAAATCCACAATCTTAACTTAACTTGATAAACTCAAAACAACTTTAATATCAACAAAAACTCTCCACTATGAATTACAAACAATTGAAAAATAACAATGAATTCCACAAACAATCATAATTAGACCTAGAAAACTCATACCAATAAATATCAACAAAAGCTCTTCATAATAAAGACAAGGGCCCATGCTATTGTGCAAAACAAGGGAATGAATGAATGAGTATCCAGAAAACCAACTACCACATAATTGTTTGAAACAAGAGGAAAATGCAAGTACTATTATCATAATAGCCACTCAGGCTTCTATAAAAACATATGTCATCTTCCTCTCAACACACATCCTTCCCTTGTGCATTTTCTTACCATGGTTATCATAGAAGCAATTTTTTCTCGAGTAGTGATAATGATAGAGTGCATGATCATTAGTATCATCATTTGAAGACCTTATGAATGAAGAACAACATGAAGAATTTACGTGGCTAAGTGGAATAGGACCTATGGACTTCCTTTTAGAGGTTTTTTTGGGCACAAAGTGTGATGGTTAAATGCAAGGGATGCTCCTCCAATGGAAGGGTGATCTTAGTCTAAGCCTACATCGTCATTATAATGGTGATTTTCCCTGTTGGAGTATGTCATTTTTGTTGCAGAACAAAAAAATGGGTATGAGATTAATGGAATTGCTTTGTTACTATTTTAACATTAAATAATATATTCCATTCTCTATGATTTTAGAGTGGGGTTATTAGTGTGGAAGCTTTGATTATGGGAACTATTCATGAGAATGTGTTGAGATGATTAAAGAAAACTTTGAATAGGTTTCAGTGAGTGGTTCTACTCAAGCTGGTGTTTTATCATGTTAAAATTGTATTTAATGATGCCTCTATCAAACTAACTATGGGCGATATTTCAATGGTGACCTACCCTATTTACCAAATCATATTTTGGATGCATATGGCAATGCTTGTCAAAAATAATTGTTTGGTCAATTTGGTGGGAGTGAAACAAAAGAATCTCAGAAATGTGAGTTCCATAGAGGAATTATTTCTCAAATGCATAGAAAATTCAATTTTAGAATTGGTTAATGCACATATTAGGGAGAAGATCAATAACTACAAGTTTACTCATTGTGATAACATATTAGTTGAGGAATGGTGATATATTAATCTTCCTTCATTCATGGCTCCATCTTTACTACATACCCAAATAGATAGGTCTCATATAAGATGGATTCCTCATTGTATTGGATTTACCAAACTCAATTTTGATGGTTCGTTTAAGGGTAACCTAGGAAAATTTGGGTGTGGTTTATATGTTTAAGAAATCATATGGGATTTATATCACAACCTTTAAATGTGTATCTCTATCATTAAGTACAAATAACCAAGTCGAGGCTTATGCTCTGCTTTATGGTCTAGTTTTAGCCAAAAAAATGGAAATTAGAAAAATTCACATTGAAGGAGATTCTAATCTTATCACTAACGCTCGACATATTTAAAATTGCAATATTAGTATATATCATGATGAACATTTGGAAGCTTTTGGACTTTTAATTTTTTTTTATCATATCTCTCATACTTTCAGAAAGGGTAATGTTGTTGCTGGTCTTCTTGCGAATTGGGGATCTAATGGTTTAAATTTAGATTCATCAAGGTTAGGATGTATAACTATCTATAACTTTCTAGCATTATTTGTTATCGTAGAAACTGATCTACACTATCTTTGCTAATAGTAATTAAAGCTTCTGTTCAAAAATTCCAAGTGTTGGAGCACCTCATTCAAAAGAATTAAGTTCTCAATGTAGGGTTATCAAGGTCCCAAAGGTAGTCCTAATCAATGGTGTTGTTGCTTCTTTAAACAATGATCCCAAATATACTATCCAGCTTGCATAATAATGAATGTTGAATAAAGTTATATTTTGAATAATATTTTTTGAGTCAACATTGGACGTGTAAGATGTATAATTTGTTCAACATAGAGTCTCTCCATATCTAGACTATGAAGAATTTCTTGCAAGGGTGGCGCCAGTTTTTAACACATAAAGTGATCTAATGTTCTTTTGTCATAATCTATCCTGTATATGGGAATTTGATGAGATTTTTCTATACAGATTTTTTGTCAAGGAAAATATGGTGTGTAGGTTTTTGTGGACTATACTACTATAAACTTCATTTAGGATGTTTGAGGAATCAAATATTAGGCCATTATCATCCTCTTTGAGTCATTTGGAGGTTTCTTTCATTGTATATATTGTATTGGTGATGAGTTAGGGTTTTCTTTCCTTGATGAGCCTTTGAATCTGGTTTATTTTTATAAAATTATATAGTGCCTAGTCCACTTTTGCCAACCCCCCCTCCTACGAAAAAAGGTATTGTTTGAGTGCTTCGAATAATTGCTTTGAATAATATTTTTTTTGATGGTCTTATGCTACAATTGTTAGAGAATGTGATGGGTCTAGGTAATAGAGAAATTTATTAGGGTGACATTTAATAAAGGTTAGAGTTTAGAGGAGCCAATAGGATAACATGTTCAAACTTATGGTAACAAGTGAAAACTAATGAATAGACTAATTAATCAAAATAATGGAAGCTCCTATTATGCCTTGTGTGTTTATAAATATTGAGAATAACTTGGGAAGATCTAGCCAATAGAATAAATTGATTTAGTACCACCTGTCTTTTCATCTCTTGGAGAGGACTACGTACTTGGGAGCTACTCTCTCTCTCTCTCTCTCTTTCTCTCAATCAAACACACACGCACACACACACACCCACCTAACCCTTATAAATTGGGTAATTCTTGAAAAGTGCATTGATATTATCTTGTTTGGTTCGACTTCAGTGATGCATAATTGAATGCCATTTATTCTTAGTTCTTGGATGTAGTGATATCCTTGTGATTGGATGATGTGTATTCTTTGTACTTGGACATGTTATGCCTTACCTACATGTTGCACACACATGTGCATGTGTTTATGCCTTATGACTATCTCCTATCACATGTGAGTAAATCTTTTGATTCCTTGTAGTCAAATGGTGTGTGCGTGTGTGTATATAACCATTTTTTCAAAACTCTTTTCTTCATATTTTTTCACTTGGACACTTTAGTTTGTTTTAAACAACAATTTTTATAATGGAAGGACATTTGAGTCCTCTTCTTGCAATTATAATATTCTTGTATGAACCTAGGAATGCTTTGTAATCAAATTGGATCATGCTTATGGTTATGGATTGGACTAGACAAACTCAACATTAGATCCTAATATTGATAGAACTAAAATTAATTTCACACACTTATCCGATTTTGGTAATGTTCATGAATGTAAGAACATTCTTTTTGGGCTTAAATTAAACCGTAATGTATTGTAATTTATATTTGGGTAACCTTGGACCATGCTTAGACAACCCCATGTTATCCAAAATTGATCCAAAATGGCCCAAATTCTACTTAAGAATGTTTGGGCAAGCTTGTGCTCTGCTTGGGAAATCCTATAGTATATTGGTGTGACTTTATGACATCTCTGAGTAGGAAGCCATGCTCACATAGATGCGACATTGCTCTATTTTTGGACAACGACATGCAAATGGAAAGTAAATCCTTCACATCTTAGGTAGTTGAGGATATTTATGGTTCAATTTCATGCTCGAATAATGTTTTACACCTCATATGTTGGCCATGTCCTATGTTTTCATTGTCTGATTGAGAAATATTGGTTCCTAGACATGATTCGTTGGTGTTAGATTTGAGTATGTCGTAAGTGTCATAAGGGTTGTTTTCAGTGTGGATTGAAGGTTTATAATTCCCTCATCTCATCTTTGGATGGTCTTGGAAGAGAATGTGTTTATAATTGATCTGAAATCTTGAATCAATATCATACGAATGGAGAGTGATAGAATCATAGTAACCGTCGCTTTTCTTTCCGGAATTTGAACCACCACTTTTTTTTACTGGCTAATTAATGAAAAAATAATAATATATTAATAATAAAATAACTATTAAAAAGAATTAAAATATGTATAATACTTTAATCTATTATTTATTTTTAATTTCATATTTGGACTGTTCTAGCAGTTCATGCAAACGTTAACAAACTCTCAGTTGTTTTAAGTACTCGTATTTTCATATAGCTCCAAACACATCATGCGGTTCTAGTTGTTTAGCTGCTTGTTTTTTCTAAATCTAATATTAGAACGTAGGTTGGATATATTGTTGCATGGAGTTTCCACTCATATATAATAAATGCACACTCATATTTTCATTACATATTTGTACTTGCAAAGTTTTCAAGTGAGGAGTGGAGTATTATATGTTGTTTGGAGCAGAAATGGGTGTGGCTACTCTCATACCGGACTCTGATTCAATCTTTTTCCCAGGAAAGCAGTGCATTATTAATAGAGTTGATCACAACAATGGTGGCATAAGAAAGAAGCTGAGATTGAACATTCCAACAGCTGCATTAATCTCAAGTAATCCAGCAAGAAATAATTGTCTGTCTTTGCCAAATCCAGTAAAGAATATCAAAGGTTTGTGTGATTTGGAGGTGAAGGGAAGTCTTGGGAAGGGAAGTGAGGGGAGTGTGTACAAAGTGCTCAGCCCAAAATCGAGCTCTTATTATGCTCTCAAAGTAGTCAGGCTTCATTCTAATGAAAAGGTAATGAGAGAGGTGGAGATGATGAAGAAGATGCATTCTCCTTGGATTGTGGAATTCCATGGAGCATTTGAAGAAGGTGGGAATGTGAGTTTTCTGCTGGAATACATGGATGGAGGCTCTCTACAAAGCTTCCTCAAACTCAACCTCAACAAAAGAATGAAAGAAGATTTCTTGGCTAAAGTTGGGAAGGATGTTTTGGAGGGTTTGAAATATCTACAGAGTGAAAAGATTGTTCACAGAGACATCAAGCCTGCCAATTTGTTGGTCAAGTTGAATCCATTTCATGTCAAGATTGCAGACTTTGGGATGAGTGCAATTGTTTCAGAGATTGCATGCAATTCATCCACTGCAGGAACACATGCTTATATGAGCCCCGAGAGATTCGACCCTCAGACCTATGGGAAAGAATCAGTTGGTTGTGATGCTGATGATGATTATTGTTATAAAGGTGATGTATGGAGTTTGGGAGTAACATTGATGGAATGTTACGTGGGTCATTTTCCATTTGTAGAGCCGGAACAAGAGAAGTCACTTCATTGGGCAACACTCTTGTGTGCTATTTGTTTGGAAGATGTGCCCGCTTTGCCTTCCACTGCTTCTTCACAGTTTCAAAGCTTCATTGGATGCTGCCTGCAAAAAGACGTTGGCAAGAGATGGACTGCTTCTCAGCTCCTCACTCACCCATTTATCACAGATCAAGATTGAGCTCTTCTTTTCAAAGAATAGGGCAAAGGGATAAATTGTATAAAAAGAAAACATTCATGAATGACTTATCAAATAGTTGATCCCTCACCCATTTGTGAAAGATCACATAGGCCATTCTTTTGAAAAGAATAAGGCAAAGGGAGATTTGTATAAAAAGAAAACATTCATGAAATGTTTATCAATGATTAAAGCTGAAAATGAATCTGAGCTTCTCTATACACTCCAAATGTATTATATATATTTCTGTTTTCAAATGTTGTTTGTGTCGTTTGATTGAAATCAAAAGGTAAACGTGATTAATTTGAACTTGTGTATCACACTAAACTTCAATCTTTTTGCATTTCTTAATTTATTTTTCGAGGCCAACAAATTAACAAGAATGATAAATTTTATATCTTGCGAGGCTACTAGTCCTACCAGTAGTGATATATAAGTTGCCAACGTAACTGAAACATGCGACGACTTAAATATTTTGAAGTGTCAGATTCAGTAACATACAAGATAAATTAAATAATTTAAAAGTCAAATTTTCTATGTATTTTAGTTTTTTTCCCGCCTTTTTCTGTTTTTTCTGGAGACGAAGTGAGAGACAGAAATGGAAAATGGGATTGCATTTTCTTTTTATCCGTTCTTTTCTTCTTTTGTACTCCGCGCAGCGCGCTTGGTTTTGTTTTTGTTTTAAATAATAATAATCATTATGTTTTTATTATGTAAGAATTTTCACGTGGGATGATGTTTTAAATGAAATAGAATAATTTATATAAATGAAAATGAATTGTTTAAAATTATTATTATTATTATGATATATGGTGATGCTTTAAATTAAATGAAATAAAATAATTTAGATAAATGAAAATAAGTTGTTATAAATAATTTTTTTTTTACTATTAATAAATTTTTAATTTAGTTTAATTTAATTTTTTTTGATTGATTTGATAAGAAAAGAGTTATGATTTTAGAAAATAACAATTCAATGCATACAACTAATATTCAAGTTATTACAACTTGAATATACAATACTATTGTACAATTACAAAGCATAATCAAACACCAAAACTTGATTTAATCTATTAGTAACTCATACTATAATCATTGTAACAATTAGAAGAGTTCATGATCATCACCTTACTGAACAAGGGCCACGTAGTGGCTAAGTACTTGCCTTTAGTTGTGTAATTAACTATAGCTTTAATTTTATATGAATATTTGTTTATAATTTAACATAGCACTCATGTTCTTATGTATACATATGCAAAGGAGTAATGTTACTATAAAGTTCTATATAATAGAAAAAGTCATATACATAACAATAATAGACACGATAATACCTTTGATAATATTTAATGTTTAATATCTCCTTGGCAATATAAGTTAATGAGCTAAATATTTATTTTGCATATATACTTAGGAGATAAATGTTGATATTACTAGGAACCTATAAAAAAAAATGTTGATATTACTAGATAATAAATGGAAAGAGCCTTCAAATTAATGCAATATAAGTTAATGGGCTAAATATTTATTTTACATACATAGGAGACAATGTTCATATTACTAAGTATTAAATGGAAAGCGCCTTGAAATTAATTGATTTGATTCATTATATTATGATAAATATATTTATAATAAATTTATTTATGATATTTAATGTTAATATACATTTTTGATTAATTGATTTAATTTAAATATATTCTCTAACATATTTACAATCGTTCTAGAAACATAAGAATGATTAAATTATTGATTGTATTATTATAATTTAAAATTTTAAAACTATCCTAAAAATCTATGTGCAAAAATTAAAGTGTTAAAATAGAAATTTTATATACCTTTCAATAAATAGAACACAAAAACACTCAACCAAGAAATGTTTGCATAAGAAAAACTAATTGGAATATTTAATAAAAAAATCACATCTCACAAACTCGCACCTGCATATAAGACCCAAATTTATTCATCCAATTAGAAGCTACAAAATTAATATAGAGAAATGAAAGAGTTGAAAATTTTGCATGTATTTTTTAAGAAACATAATATTCATAAAAATAATATCCAATAAAATAAATTGAAAACCCTAGATCAAAGCTCATTTAATAACTAGTTAAGGTGACTAATCTTAAAAGTGGCACTATAGTACTTAGCCTACCGACAAGTACTAATAACTCAACTCAGTCCACCATTAAATTTCTTAAAACAAAAGAAGTATTTAAGTCTTGATATAACAAGAACTCAACTATTACATCTAAGAAGATTCCACTCTACAACTTTCTTGCTTGGTTATTTTTAAATCCTCCTTTTTCACGATGTTTGAGGTGGGTACCCCTCACCTTGATCCAATTTGGATTTGTGTTAGTGCTTAATTCATGGGCTCCCTAGGTGGTGTCTCTAGGCCAGGCTACATCATTTTTAGCAAAGGACTCTACGGGGGCATTGATATTTTGCTCCCCATATTTCCTATTCTCGCTTTACAACTTTCCTGCTCAGTTTTTTTTAATCCTCCCTTTTTATGGTGTTTGAGGTGGGTGCCCCTCACCTTGATCCAATCCCTCAAATTTGTGTTAGTACTTAATTCATGGGCTCCCCAGGTTGTGTCTCTAGGCTAGGCTATGTCATCTTTAGTAAAGGAC
The DNA here is from genome assembly GCA_028749045.1 of Cupressus sempervirens. Classification (NCBI taxonomy): domain Eukaryota; kingdom Viridiplantae; phylum Streptophyta; class Pinopsida; order Cupressales; family Cupressaceae; genus Cupressus; species Cupressus sempervirens. The sequence continues at coordinate 467,235,850 of CM053785.1, read as the reverse complement.
TCTGCAGGGGGCATTAACATTTCGCTCCCCAGATTTCTTGTTCTACTGCATGAGCATTCCTAGTGATGATCTGGCCTTTCTAGGATTCTCTCCACCCAAGTTGGATGTTTTTTAAAATGTGAAGAAGCCACCTTCTCTTCCTTCAGGAAGTTGTTGGAAGGAAGCAGTTGTGGGTTCCTCTATGAAGCCAACATTGAGTGAGCTTCCTAAGGTGATTCTAGGTTTGATGGGCTTAAAATATTCCTCTCGAACTCATTGGAAGAGAGTATCACTTCCTTCCTTTAGCTCTATTTGGTTGGCATATTTCTTTCTTTCCAACCCATGATTAAGATGGTGCGCTTCTTGCTAGAAGTTGAGAGTTAGTGTTACTATCTCTGCCTTGCCTAGTGGTTTATTCCTCTTCATGTTCTTGATGGAGGATTCTAACTCCATGAATTTAGTCTCTTGGAGCTATGGGAACTAGGGTTTGGCCATGGAAAAATGGAAACTAGTTTTTGACTCCGCCATGGACCTTCACCACCTTGCCCTTATTTTGGCTAGACTCTCTGACCTCCCACTAAAATTTTTGGATGAGAAGGTCTTTAAGTGGATTGGGAACTCATTTGGGCACTTTATCTTTGTCGATGAAGTTAGTTATTCCAAGTCCAGACTAGTTTATGCTAGGCTTTATGTTAATGTGGTTCTTAATCACCCCCTAGCCAACCTTGTCTCCCAAAACACTAAATGGAGAAATTAAACCCAAGTTGTTGTGTATGAGAATGCCTCTCTTTTTCCAATGTTGTTAAAAGTTTGGCCATATTACCTCTAACTATAGGGCCTCCCCTCCCAAGGAGAAGGAAAAAATGTCACCCCTAGTTCTTGTTGGTGGAGTGTTTGAGGTTGGAATCACATTACAGCCCCCTCCCCCCCCTCCCTTCTATAGCGGATTTGGTGGAGTCTCCCTTGGAGGCGTTGGCCCAAATACTTGTTACAATGAAATTCCCTTTCTTGGAGGGTACTAATGACCTTTTAAGCACCCTTATATCTTTGGTACTACCTACTCCTATTGAGGGAGCTTTGGAAGAAGGAGAAATCCCTAGTCATCCTTTGACAGTGGTATTGGATTTGGATGAGAAGGAGGATATGTGCACTTCCTCTTCTTCTATGGGTATGGTTAATTCCCCTACCTTGAATGGTAATATCAAAAAACTATGGGGAGACTCTTCCCCTCTGGCTTATCCCGCTCCTTCTTCCTCAGTTGTCATGATGATATCATTGGGAATTACCATGTTTGATCCCATTCTAGGTTCTTAGTTTTCTCTACCCTTTGAGGATCTATGTGGTTGGGAGAAACCAAAAGTAAGAACCTATGGTAACAAGAAGGTGGGCATGTGTAATGAGGTTGAAGCTGGTAGACCTACAAGAAAAAGTGTTAGAAAAAAGGCCACTGTAAAGGAAATTGACAAAGGAAGGAAGTTAAACCTAGAAGAATCCCAAAAGAGTATAAAATGAAGTTCTTCTCTCAAAACATAAGGGGTCTAAATAGTCCCTAGAAGAAATTTGTTGTTAGGAAGCTAATTCTTAGTTCCAGAAGATTAATATTCTATTAAACCAAGAAGTTAAAATTATATATGATAAATTTCTTATCACTATCAACAATCTTTGGCCTAGGGATAATTTTCATTATAATGAGATGGTTGGGGCTTTGGGAGGCACTGCTATGCTATGGAACCCCAAAATGTTATTTGAAAAATCCATCTATATTTCTCATAATTTCTTTGTTGTTTTGTTTAAAAGAAATGATCTCTCCTAGTTCCTACTCAATATTTATGCTCCTAATACTCAAGCTGGGATATTTTTGGTTTGGGAGGAAATATCAAACTTCATGTCTACTAATGTTAATGCTAAGCTTCTTTGTATGAGATACTTCAACACCACCTTGTCCCCTTTGAAAAATTTGGGAGGAACTACTAATTAAGATGATTACAAGCATGATTTTCTAGATATGGATCTCCTTGGGTCCCCTTTCATTTGGTCAAGTGACAGGATGGGTCAAGAACTTTTTCAAGTCAAGCTTAATAGGCTCCTCTACTCCACTAGTTTATATGTTTCCTCCTCCTCTACCTTGCATGCTCTCCCTCGTACTACTTATGATCATTCCCCAATCCTCTTAGATTGGAAGGATAGACCATGGATGGGGCCTTGACCTTTTTGCTATGAGATCATGATGTGGCACTCCCACTCTAAGTTCATGCACTACTTGCGAGTTTGGTGGGGGATAAAGGTGGATGGAATGACCATAGTTAGGCTAGCTAAGAGACTGAAGAATGTTATAAGGGAGGTCTCTAATGGAGAAAATATTCATTTGAGAACATTTTTAATTAGAAGCAAGTAATTAAATATAAGCTGAAATTGTTGTAGGAATACATATCTATGGGTGTTTCTCCATATGAATATCACCTCAAGGAGGAAATATAGAGGAAAAATGGAGTGATAATATGGCTAGGGGGGAATTCTATTGGAAGCAAAGATCAAGAATTTAATGGCTCTCAAAAGGATACATGAACACATCCTTCTTCTGTATGTCTACATCAAAACATAGGAAGAGGAACACCATAGCCTCCCTACTAGATGACAAAAATATGTGATGCAGGAGCATCCTTGGGCTATTTTGAATCTTGCATCACCCAGAAATATATTTGTTGTTTTCTATTTTACAATTACTTGTTTGATAGTATGTATTGGAAAAGTTTAGTATGTTATTTCCAGATTCTATGGGCTTAGCTATGGTGGACATACCTTGAATCATTACCCTAAGTTTGCATAATTTTATGTGACATCCAAAAGACATTACACTTCACCTTCTTGGGTGCTATTTTCCTATGTTTTTCTTGATGAGATGGCTAGTATTTAATTTGGAATGATTCTATATTGAAGAGTCAGCTTGCACACTCTTGGATCTAGACAATTGGTTAATGTGTGGACCTATACCTAATGCCACATAATGTTATCTCTTGTATTATGTATTTGATCATTAATTATTGAGGGTGATTCCTATAATGTAATACACATTTCCTATTATTGGAGAGTGCGAACTCAAGCTGACCTGTATGTCCTGATGCCTATATATTTAATATCCTAGAGTCTTGGTAAGTAGTATGGAGGAAGCATGAGGTAGTATCAAGAAGATACTTAGAGGAAGCTTGGATAGAGAACTTCATCTATAATTATGGAATATGTATTAGTTGTTAATTAGAAAGGCCTTACAACCTAGCATAGAGTATATTTTATCATGCAAGCTATCTTATGAATCAATTGAATGTATGTGGAGCTTTGATGTAATTGAAGATTAGTTGATAATAAGGTATTTCTTGAAATTATATATTTTGTACTTATGTTGTATTGTATTTTTTGGGGACTTGGTCATCTCTTTTAGGGATTCATCTGCCTTGTACAACATCATAATAATATCAGAGAGAGGTTTGATCTGATCGGACTTACCATATTTGGTTCATAATTTAGTTGTTTGATCTAGAGGTTGATATTGTTAATGACTTGTCAGAGGTGTTGTATCTACTTGTTGCCGATTTGGTCTTGGTTAAGCATGGAAAGCTTGCAAAGAATTGAATACTTGATTATGAGGTGGAAAATTAAAGTTTTAGCTCATAATTGTAGAGAACCTATTCAATTTTTTTGTGGAATCTTGTTATAGACCTATTGATCCTTGTTAGTGTGCATATCATTGAAGTTTAAGGTAGTAGTACCTTGTTTTAGTGAATATATCTCATAGGAGAATGAACCCTAGAAGATTAGAGAATATGTTTGAAGAATTCAAGGATGAGATGAGGAATGAGAACCAAAATGTATTAAATGGATTGAGAAGAAATAATAAAGCTAAAGAAGAATATGTTGAAGCTACTAAAGATCTTGAAGTTCCTAAAGTAGAGATCTCTATAGAGAAGAAATATTTTTGAAGGCTATGGAACAAGTTGTTAAGAGTAATAGAATGGAAGTCTCAAATTATTTTGGCTCTTTAGATCTTGAGGAATTGATAGATTGCATTAATGAACTTGAGGATCATTTTAAGCTTGAAAATATTATAAATCCATAGAGATTAGATTATCATAGACTAAGTTGAAAGGTCATGTTGCCTTATGGTTGAAAGAATTGCAGAATGATAGAGAAGATAATGATGAACCTAAGATCACTAGATGGAAAACCATTGTTTATAGATTGAAAGAAAAATTCATTCCTAGAGATTATGAAATTTGAATTATTCAAGAAATTGCATAACCTAAAGAAGAAATATATGTTTGTAAAGGCTTATACATTTATATCGAAGAATTTTACAAAATACAAATCAAATCTTGACATCGTGAATCTTCTAAGGAGAAAGTTGCAAGGTGTATTAATTTTTTTTTAAACATCAATGTTTAGGATGGATTGAGTATGTCAAAACTTAGTTTACCTGAAGATTCTTATTAGTATGATATCGATCAATTAATCATTCTATACATAAAATTCTGGACTTGACATGCATGCATAGATCAAGACCTTGTTAATGGCCCATCACCATTGAAAGATGAAGAAAATTTAGGAAGAAAGAAAGGTAAGCATGTTACTAAATTTGATAAGGGTAAGAAACTTGTTCTCAAAAAGAAATTTATTTTCAGACGTACTTGTTTCAAATGTGGTAAGGATGGACACCAAGCCTTTGAATGTCCTAAGGTGAAAGTTGAAAAACAAAACTTAGTAGTACAAGAAGAATAAAAAGTGGAATATTCTAATGTTTATTTGGCTTCACCAAAATTTGGAGAATCACTTTTGATGAGGAGAATCATGTTTTCTAATCATGATGTTGAACTAGTGCAAAGAAGGAGCTTATTCTAAAATATTTGTAAGTATAGAGGTAAATGATATAAAGTTTTTATGGATGAAGGTAGTAGTAATAATATTATTTCTAAATAAATGGTTAGGAAACTTGGTTTCCAAATATTCAAACCTCCTACTCCTTATGGTATCAACTAGTTTCAAGATGATCATTGGGTGCAAGTTAGAGAACAATGTCTTCTTAATTTTAGTACTAGACCTTTCAAGGATGAAGTTTAATGTGATATAGTAGACATGAGTGCTTGTTATATTTTAGTTGGAAGACCTTGGCAATTTGATAGGGGAGTTATACGTGATAACACAAAATAATACTATTACATTTGAAAAGGATGATAATATATTTGTTTTGATTCCTTCAAATGATGAAGAAGTTATCAAAGAAAAGAACTTGAGTATTTTTAGAACTTTTAGTTTGAAAACATTAGAACATATAGTTGATTTTCCTACTATTGACATAAAGTTATCTGATAAGTGATATTATGAACATAGGTGAAACAAAGAAAATTTCTATTCAAATGAAGACATGCAATAGGAATAGTTCATTTTATAGTAACTTAGTTATTGTATAAGTAGTGTATTTGAGATTTCTCATGATATAGTTGGTTGTAGAAGTAAGTTTGGACACACTTATGTGTTGATTGATGAAGAAGATTTATAGATTAAGAATGAGCACGAGGTTTATGTTTGGAATTATTTCAAATGTTTATAATTCCTTATGGAACTTTTTTTGTCACCTTGGGTGTTTGATGCAAGAACATCCTTAGGCTATTGGCAATCTTCCATCACCCATTTGTTGTTTCTTTGTTTTACAGTTACCTGTTTGATAGTTTATATTGGAAAATTATTGTTTGTTGTTTCTAGATTCCACAGGCTTACCTTCATATGGTAAACATATCATGGATCACTACACTAAGTGCACACAATCATATTTGACATCTGGAAGACATTATGCTTCATCTTCTTGGGTGTTATTTTCCTACATTGTTCTTCATGCGATGCCTACTATTTAATTTGGTGTGGTTCTATATGTTAGAAATATTTAGAATAACTGAGGTGGGTGGAAGGGGGTGGGGGGAGGTGAATCAGTTACTAAAGGTCTTTAAGTACCACTTGAACAATTAAACACAAACAATCACTGTTCTGCTTGTCTTATTGTTGCTTGGTCTCTACTGTAAAAGTGTCTTAAATATATCTTGCATCACATGATGAAAACATTATCAAATGTAAAACATATAAAGAAATCAACATAGATTTGACACTAGAATTTTACATGGAAACCCAATTTGGAAAAAAAACCACCAACAACATGTCACTAATTTTTACTATTTTGAAGTGAGCCCTATTAGGAGCCAATCCTATTAAAGGTTAAAAAACACATTGTTAAATGTGACCTTGTTAAAGGATTTAACCACCCAGTTAGAAGTGTCTTTGTTAGAGGACTTTGATCATTCCATTTAGAATGTCACCTAGTTAAAGGATTTACATAGACTATTAAGTCTTCAAATGATTGTTAGGTCAACCTTTGTTAAAATGATTTTAATAATAACTACTTACAGTGATTATAAAGAAACTAGTAGGTTTGATATATGTGATTACAACTCACTTTTACAGGTTCAAATCTTTGTTTGGTCCTTATGATGACTTTACTAATAAGCCTTCCATTAACATCTCTAATCTTGATTCACTTGGAAACCCTTCAATCAATTAGTCCACTCTTTTCAACAACACTTAAGCCTTTTTCTCAGATTCACTTATCAATATCAACATCATCTCTTCAAGTTTTCTCCTTTAAATTTGCATTCACTCACATGCTTGTATGTTTCTAATCCACCTCTATCTATATGTGTCTCTTGTAGATACTTTTACTCCTTGACCGATAATGTGTTTGACATTGTATCTCTTTAAATAGGCAGTTATTTCTTTACCATTTTCCATCACCACTGTAGGCCTTAGGATTTACAATCAGGTTCAATTTGATTCATTGCATCTATCCATCTTCTTGATCATCCTCTAGAAAATTCTCTAGAATCCATTTCTTAGGTCTTTATCTAATCCTCTCCTTGAATTTAATGATCTGAATCATCAATCTTATCTTCAACATGGTTTACACCTCCCAAGAAATCAACCATGTTAGCTTGATCTCATAATTTCCTTGAATTCGTTCTCATACTATCACTCGACAATCTATGATTTCTGACACTCTCTCATCACTGAATTACTTAGTTGTTGTAAAGCTTTTGGCTCGATATTTCTAGCTCAGCATCAAAAATCTTCCTCAGTCGATACTACTGCTCGATCAATACTAAAATTTCTCGGCACTAACTGTAGCTCAGGTGACACTAGAAATACTTGAAATTCCTTAACCTTTTACTCTATTTTCTTGGCTTGGCTTAGCTTTCTTGAAATTAACAATTACTTTTCTTTATCAAATTCTATCTAATCAAATGTCCATTGTAAGTCCCTTTTCATAACTTCAACCTTTCCTCTAGGTTCTATTGTTATGACCAACTTCTGAAATCCTCTTCATCAGTCAAATAGATGTGACATTAATATTAGGTAGTAATATGTCTTATTAATAAATTTGACATCAATGAAAAAAAAAATGGTTCCAATTGTAAGTTTCCAACAATCTCCCTCTTCAAAATTGATGGAAACATCTCAAATATCTCAATACTATCAATAGCTTAGTTACCATATAATCCAAATTTTTTTTACTACATGATTCTTCTTTTCTATTTTCTCTCTCTGAAATGATAAATCTCCCTCTTTGATATATCTCTCTCATTTGTGTTCTCCTTCTTTAGTAATCTCTCTCTCTATCTAGATACTCCCCCTCTATAGTAATATCTCCCTCTTTGACAACAATGCCAAAGATACTTAGCTTGTCTAAGCTTCAAACTTTTCATACATTTGAATTATGTAAATTTTGCATGTCTAGATAATTCCTGTCATCTGTCTATGACTGATCTGTTATGTTGTATTGAATTATCTACCTCAGGCATGTCCCAAAGTAGAGTTGAATTGCATCATTGTGCAGGATATTCTGATTAGCACATGTGATGCAATTCACCTTGTCTTCTTAAGTATATTTGGTTAGGGGAATCACCCCTAGTTTACCTCTAAGACATTCATGAGAATCCTTAGGTAAGGGTTTTGTGAATATATCAGCAATTTGTTCCTTGGTATTCATATATTCTAGCTTCACTTCTTTGTCTTGAACTAATTATCTCAAGTAGTGATACTTGATAGCAACATGCTTTGTCTTAGTGTGCATCACTAGATTCTTTGAAATGTTGACAACACCTATGTTATCACAATAGATAACCACTAGATTTGTAATCTCTTCTTTCATTCCTTTCAGTAATTGCTTGATCCACATTAGGTGTATCAAAGGGTGTATTTAATAGGTTCTCAAAGCTATAGAGTGGATTATGGTAGATATTAGCTTCTTGTGTTTTATCAGAGGCGAGATCCCATATGCAAGGTTGTCCACGAGGGCATCTAGGTGGAGTTTCCAATTGTTTTGTAGGTGAAAGGAGGATGACTACCTTTATTGACCTAGAACCTAGTTGTAACTGACATGTAAGAGTATGTCTTTATTTAATAGGATGAGAAAAAAATTTTAGATTTTAAGTTCATACAATCAAGAACATTATCTTGTCAAAGGTAAAATAGATGGCTTGTTAAGAGTGCTCAAGAATTTACAACACTAACGACTCAAGCCGAGAGAGTGAGAAAGAAGCTCGATAGCAAGAAGCTATCATAGAATGGTAACCAGACTTTGAAAGTGACCATTAGTGATATTTTGAGACTTATATCTAGAAAACTAAACCTATCTTTTCAACTTAAAACATTACCTAACACAAAGATTTGTAACTAGATTTAGGTAAGATGAAGCAACAACACCTTTGGATCAGCTAAGATGTAGTTTAGACTCTATTTTGGAAGTGACAAAAACCAGGCAATATTAGGACAATAGAAAGTATCATACAATAGAGTTGACAGTAACTAGGAGACACTTTTTCCTTAGGTGATACTTTTCCTTAAAGAGGACGATATAGTTCACTATAGGAAGATGATAGAACTTATGGTAGTAATGTGATACAATTTCAAGAAAATAATATCGTACAATATTTCTCCAATAATTGTATGATAGTGTGCTAGTGAATTGTAAAAAAAGAGAAGTTTTGACCCAAAAAACTTATGTTTCAGGTTGTCAGTTGAGTTTTTTTCAGACTAGAATGTTGTGTGGATAGTCTAGGACCTCAGTTTTGTCAAAAAAAACATGGTTTGAAAATACTAGGGGTATTTTTCAAATAAAAAACAATTGAACAAGGGAAAAAATGACCTTGCCAAAAAACACTTGTGATATCATAATAGATTTCTACCCATGCTAATGATATGTTTGTTTGCAAGAATATTTACATAGGTCAAACACATTTGAAAACACTTTCCAAGAAGATCTACCTTAGAGTTAAGGTTCATTACTAAACAAATTGGCCCACACTAAGTGTCCATTTGCCTCACACCAAGTGGTTTCCCACAAGAGATATTGGATTTGACATGTAAATGCCATAAGCATAACCAAGGGGATACATATGGTGAGCGTAAGATCTTGGGGTGATCTGGGTAATCCACTAGGATTGATTCTTGCACCAAGAAGTTGAGTGGAAAAATAAGGTAGTTACTAACCTAGAGCGTTTAAAAAGGGCTCCCATTTATAATACTCCTCTTGCACCTAATTAAGGGACACCTTGCCTTGCGAAAAGTAACAAATCTTGTGGCCACAAGAGCACCTTAAGCATTCTTGCCTAGCATTTTCCTTATGGTCCCAATCCCACAAGTACTCACACTAAGTGAAGACAAGTACTAAGTCTACCAATGTTTTGTGTCCTTGATAGCCTTGAGTTTATAGTGGGTTGGAATAGTCAGGTTTGCTTATCCCCACTTGGGTCGTTCCTCTTGATTTCTCAAGAGCAGACCCTTTAAAGGATTCTAAACTAAGACATATTGGATCCACTTCTTGAGAGTCAAGATTTCTGATTCATCATGAGGGTAAAGAGCATGCTCTCTTTGTAATACCCCAAAGTTGGCTCATTGCCATTATACCAATTCTGGTCTATTCCTGATAATTTCAAAGTCCTATTCTAATAGGCAATTCTCATTCTGCTATTCACTACTTGACTTAATTGTCAGATGCAGAAAACCTAAATCTGCATTCATCATGCTTATTATTTAATTCCTATAGTATTTACTCGTATTAGTCACATTAAACCTATTGATTAATATTTAATTTAATTATTAAGTATTTATACTTTAATTAAATTATAATTATATCCTAAGGCTAATGTACTATGGAATTAAATTTATTTAATTTAATAAATATGCCTATCTTAATTAATTAAATATAATTATTTAATTAAATGGGAAAGGTATTTCTAATTAATTAAAAGAAATTATTTAATTAAATGGAGTACTTACTTCTAAATAATTAAACAAGTTTATTTAATTAAATGGGAAGACATTCCTAATTAATTAAATGAAGTTATTTAATTCAACAAAAGTGTCTCTAATTAATTAAAGATTATTTAATTAAATAGAAAAAAGTAATTATGAGAGCATATTTCATTTTATTAAATTAAATATCTCAACAAAATCTCTCTTCAGTTTAAAAAGGGGAATTTCCAGTTCACTATTGATAAAAAATGAGTTAACTCAGTTAACTCCTTTTTATACTCAAATTAAAATAGTTAACTCCTTATTTTACTCAAATTAAGTCTATTAACTCTCTTTAATTTGGGAATCTCCCTTTATGACTGAAACTCATCTTCAATCTTGACTGTTGATCTGAATCGATCTCAACCGTTGATGGATTCCAGAAGACTCTATTTAAGAGACCCTCATCTCTTCATTTTGGAGAGGATGAATTGATTTGCTATCGAATTGCTGTTGAAATTCATGCTCATATTTACTTAAATTTCTTGCATATATTCTCATTTTTAGTTTAATCTCATTTTAGTTTAATCATGCATATGCTTAATCTAGTTTGCTTCATTTGTTCTTAGATTACATTGCGTCTTTCATTTCTTAGATTAATCTGTATACTCATTCTTAGCTTAATTTCATTGTCAAATCCTTCGTTCTTAGAGGGTCTGGTTGTCTACACCTCAATTTTGAGGATATTAACAGGCAAAATCCCTTTAGATAGAAGGCAACAGGTCGCTTTGCAGGGCAAATTTCGGATGAACAATTCAATGTTCATTCCGCGATGAATCCGCAAATAAGGACCGTGTTGAAGTGTGTGTGTTAGCATAGGCCGCATTTTCATGCATACATTTCTGGCGCTCACCATGGGGCCTGAAAATCAATTTTTCTGGTCTCTTTCTATATTTTTTTAAATCATTTTTTTGTTCTCTGTCCGTACGGTTCCGTACAAGTTTGAATCTTCGCGTGAAACTGTTCATTTTTGCGCGAGGATCTAGAATCTTCGCGCGAAGATTCTTTCCGCATCGCGCGAGAAAGTTCTTTGGCGCACGAATCTTTGCGCAAGCCGAGTTTAATTTTGCGCGAGCCAAATTTAATCTCGCACGAGCCGAATTTGATTTCGCGCGGGCCGTAAAACTTCTTCGTGCGGACTGTCAGGAATTTCGTGCGAAACTCTGCTGACAGAGGCAATTTTTTTGCATTGATTTGCATGTTTTCTGATTTTTCTGCTGACTGTTCGCAGTTTCTAGTGTTTCTGTGTTTTTTGATTTTTTTTGAACAGCATAGCAATGGTTTGTGGAATAATGGGAAAAGCATGCTAAAGTTGTCAGAAACAGGTAAAAATCTACTAAGCGCGTTGCGAGGATCACCAGGTAATCTTCATCAGCTGATAACATTTCATTGGATCTAAAACAAACATCTTTCGTGTTGAGCTTGTGTGTTTCCTTCTGTATTTCCATTTTACAACACATGCATAAACTCATACTAGGGTGTGATCTTTGTTAGTATTCATTTAGCAAGCTTAATCTTTAGTGATAGATCTGATTAGCTATCTTGGGTTATTGGACTCGCTAATCTGTCGGCCCCTCGTTCCACCCTGTGGTTGCAAGCTCAGCACAACATTAAATAGGGGAGGGGTCTACATGACATAAGCGTTAAAGGCTCCACAAGGCAACACTTTTGTGCTTTTTAGAACTCACTAATTTCTGAGTTGTGGACTCGTTTTGGCTTGTGTGAGTGGTTAAATGTTCCACATCTTTGGACTCACCTCACATTAGTTAAAGCGTTAAGTGTACCAACTTGTGCTTTTTGATTACTTTTAGATAGATTTGCTTTCAGGAATTAACATCTGTACACACATAGTAATTAAGCCCCCATGAACACTATTCGTGGATCTTGAGGGAGTGGGTTCCTAGTGAAACTCCTCTCTAAGATGGATTCCTTATGGGTGGGGAGGATACTTTGAGCATCTTGTAGATAGATGAATCTTTGACTTGTTGATTAAGGCATCCTTTCTCCGGAGAGGTTGATAGATCACAGGAAGATGATATCATAGATCTTTAAGAGATAATCTTAGTCTAGCATGTCGGATTAATCTGTTTGCTTTGATTGGGCTAAAGGTGAAAAGGTGTCAGAACCTTGAATCTGGAAGCTAAGTCCCCTTGTGGTATACTATTGTGAGTCGGTCACCTTTAGAGAGGGTTAACCATAGCAGACAATCCCTCTACAGGGAAAACTGTGATGACGGAACCTCAAGCGGTAATAGCCATTTTCGCCATGGTAGTGACAACCGCTATAGAAATGTCCTTGTGGAAGAAATCTCCATGGGTGTGGTTCATTGTGGGTTGTCAGATCTCCCTAGCAACTCTTGAAGATTAAGTTCTCAGACTATGTCAATGAGTTATCCCTTGCAAGATTATACCTTCTTCCCAACACCCAAAATCTTACTATTTCATAGGTTAGGCATTTCGTCAAACGATTAACAGACAAACTTGAAACCACTGATATAACCCAAATGAAATCTGATATGAAATTAGGAAATCTTGGTTGTGACTGAATAAGCAAGTCAATGTTATTGATATTAAAATCTAACTCTGCTATGGAAAGAACATTCGATAATTATAGCAAATGATTTAGTAACAGTTTGCACATTATTTATTCATTCTTCAATAATAAAATCAGACATTACATTGATGAAGAACATGAAATAAACCATTGTGAACCTAATTCATGAAAAATTCCAATGAAGTCGATAGGAGTAGATAATGTTCAGACCTGTAGGAAAATAACCTCCCGACATCTGCTGTTCCGACTGAAATCGGGGTTGCGACTTAATAATCCTTGATCTGTGAATCGCGTGGCGCTAGCTTGTCCTTGATTGAAAATGTTTGTAAGGCGATTCTACCATTATTTGTTTCCTCCAGTTGATCCACGGACCTGCAGTTTGTGATGCCTTGTGCCCTATTTCGACCATGTGCAGCCTTGTTATTATCGGTGCTTATTGATCCCGCATGACTTATATTTCTCCTTCAAAACCCATGCTGATATCTGCCGCTGGAGTTTGTAATGCCGGAATGGAAATTGGTTCGATCCTAAACTGCCGCCCTTTCAACCTTGCGATACTACTAACGGATGAAGCCCCCTATTTTTGCGATCAGGGGTTTGAGGATCTGCGGATCCGAATTTCCTTGCTCATCCATTTTTCGAAAATGTCCCACTGTAGGACAGTCGGGTCTGAGAAAATGGCTGCCGGTTATAATCCAAACTCCTCCTGCCAGCTCTTCCTGCTACCAAACAAATTTTATTCACAAATACTGCTGTTACCTTCGGTGTCAAGTTCGCCAGTCCTCAAAACTTCAAGACATCACGTATATGCAAATAATTCACAACATGAAATGACTGAAGACCATCTCCAATGTGCAACTCTTTGGGGGAATATTTCACCTCCTCAGTTATGCGGATCCAAGGGAGTTTTTGTTCCCAAAGACCTAAAGGAAATTTGCAGACTAATGGCTACAAATTGCCCTAATTGAAATAGAAAACGAATCCACAAAATCGCTTCTCCAAATGGGTGCCTTATGTCCCCTATTTATTCACTTTGCTGAGAAGTTATTGGAAGTTTTTCGGAATCATCTTTATGATGTACTTTAATCATTAAACTTTATAAAATTAAATAATAACTTTATAAAGTTAAAGTACAACCTTAATTTAATATTAGAACGAGTAGGCCCCACTTACTGAATTATTATTCTCTGAGAGGAAAAATGTAATCATCGGGAGACAAAAATGACCCTCTTTCCATAATCATTTGCCTACGAGAGTCGATGATAGGCAAATTCCCTGTTAAAGTTATGTCGCTAGAAAGGGGACATGACAGTCCGCCCTTCCTGAAATTGCTTGCCCTCAAGCAATCTCAAAGCTGGATGCTGCAAAATTGTTTCATTTTCCCAAGTAGCATCTTTGACTGGTAGATCCTTCCATTTAACCAAATATTCTTTGATTACCCTTCTGCAGAGCTATTTTTCTTTGCTTTCTAAAATGAATTCCGGCACTAGGATCAATTTCCCTTCATCATCCAAGGGAGGTAATACTGCAGAAGGTATCACATTCTGTCCCAATGCCTTTTTGAGGCGTGATACATGAAACACATTATATACTTTGCTATCTGCTGGAAGCTCAAGCTCATAAGCCAATTCCCCTATTCGCCTGGTGATCCTAAAAGGTCCATAATACCTAGGCTTAAGCTTCTCTGACCCACTCTTTTTGAGAGTAGATTGTCGAAATGGCTGAAGCATTAAGTAAACCATGTCACCTACCACAAAGCTTCTCTCCGTCCTCTTTTGATCTGCATATTGCTTATACTGATTCTGTGCCCGAGCTATGTTATCCCGTAGAGAGCTAATAATGTCTTTACTTTCTTGCATCAAATCCCCGGCACGTGGAACCCAAACATCACCCAATAACAAGTCGATGAAACTCGGTGTATCATAGCCATATAATGCTTGGAAAGGTGCCATCTAGATAGACATGTGGAAAGTTGTGTTATAGCAATACTCACACAAATAAATCCATCTTACCCAAGCCTTCTACTGATCAGCCACGTAATTCCTCAAGTAGCCTTCCACCCATTTGTTTACTATCTCTGTCTGCCCATCAGTTTGTGGATGATAACTGGTACTGGGTGTGAGCTCAGTGCCACATAATCGGAACACCTCTCGCCAAAAATGACTCAAGAATCTACTATCCCTATCACTGACAACACTGCAGGGTATCCGATGTAACTTGAAAACTTCTCTGAAGAATACCTCGGCTACCTATACTACAATATAAGTAGTGGTGATGGGAAAGAAATTAGCATATTTCGTTAGTCTATCTACCACCACATAAATGCAATCACGACCCTGAGCCTTGGGCAACCCGGTAATGAAATCCATGGATATGCATTCCCACTTCTGACGCGGAATGGGAAGTGGCTGTAGAAGTCCTGCTAGAAAAGTGTGCTCCTATTTATTCTGTTGACAAACAGAACACTCACGAACATACTGCAAAACATCCTTCTTGAGTCCTTTCCATGTAAACCGTTCTCACACCTGTCTATATGTTTTAAAGTATCCGAGGTGACCAGCTATAGGTGAATCATGAAGAGCTCGCATAATAAACTGCTTCACCTTCGACCCTGGGACTAAAAATATCCTGTTCTTGTAAACAATCAACTCATCCACAAGTGTATACCTAGTATCAACAATTGTCCCATCAACTATCCCAGAAGCCCATGGATCTCTAGCATATTCTGCAATAATCAAATGCTTCCAGTCCTCAGAGATCTCAATCATCGAACTAAGATGTGGTCTACGTGATAAGGCATCCGCTACCACATTCTGCGTGCCCTTAACATAAGATATATCAAAGTCATATGCCTGTAACTTACTGACCCATTTTTGTTGCCTATCATTGAGATCCCTTTGCCCAAGGAAATGTCTTAAACTGTTGTGGTCAGTTTTTATGCAATACTTGCCACCTACTAAGTACTGCCTAAACTTAGCTAATGCATGCATGATAGCTAACATCTCCTTGTCGTAAATGCTGAATGTTTTCTCTGGCCCACAGAGTTTTCTGCTTTCATATGCAATTGGGTGTTTATCCTGCATCAAAACAGCCCCAATACCATCTCCTGAAGCATCACACTGGAGTTCAAATGGCTTCGAGAAATCAGGCAATGCTAGTACTGGACATGAAGTCATGATCTCCTTAAATCTGTCAAAACAAGCCCGTGCCTTTGCTGTCCAAACGAAAGCTCCCTTTTTAAGAAAATCTGTCATAGGAGCTGCGTGTCACAAATATCCACAAACAAATCTGCGGTAGAAGCCACATAAACCAAGGAACCCTCTCAGCTGTGTCAGGTTCTCAGGAGTAGGCCACTCCACAATAGCACGAATCTTATCAGGGTCCATCCGTACTCCTTCTTTACTGACAATATGTCCCAAGTATAATAATTCGATCATGCCTAAATCACATTTAGACTCTTTTGCATACAAGGACTCTACTTGCAAGGTCTTCAGTACTGTCTCTAGATGCTCCATATGCTCATGCCATGTTCGGCTGTATACCAAGATATCATCAAAGAAAACTAATACAAACTTCCTCAGCTAATGATGGAAAACCTTATTCATGGTGGACTAGAAAGTAGCTGGTGCATTGGTCAATTCGAATGGCATTACTACAAACTCAAAATGCCCACAGTGACACCTGAATGCAGTCTTCTCAATGTCCTGTTCTCTGACTCTAATCTGGTGGTAACTTGATCTCAAATCAATCTTACTAAAGTAGCATGCCCCATGCAGTTCATCTATTAGCTCATCAATCCATGGAATAGGATATCTATTCTTAATGGTTTTTATATTCAGCATCCTGTAATCTATACACATCCGCAACGAACCATCTTTCTTCTTAACCAAGACTACTGAAGAAGCAAAAGGAGACTTACTAGGTCTGATGTGTCCCATCGCCAGAAGCTCCTTGATGGTTTTCTCTATTTCATCTTTGAGCCTTTTTGGATGCCTGTATGGAGTGATCATGACTGGTTTAGCACCTTCTTCTAACTCGATGATGTGCTCAATCCCTCTATCCGGCGGTGTACCAGGTGGAATATCACTGAATACCTTACTATACTTCTCCCTCAATGTCTGTATGTCAGGATGATATTCTGTCTTTTGTTGTTCCTCCTGTGTAGGCATGAGAGTACACATGGCTACCCATTCAATATCCTCATGTCTGACCAATCTTTCTAATCGTTTGAGAGAAATTGTTTGGATGTCGCTATTCCGGATAGCTCTCAACACATGCTGTTTCCCATCCACTTCAAACTTGATCTCCATGTCCTGGAGTCGAAAAGTGACCTCACCTAATAAACATAACCATGTCATCCCCAAAACTATATCCAAGTTGCCCATATTGACCACATGGTAATCTGCCTTGAACTCATAATTGTTCAGGCGTAACGACATGTCTTTAACCATCCTGTTACACTTAAGAGTGTAACCATCAGCAACCTGTACTCGAAGACCTTCAAATTCTTCTGTCGTAATACCACGACGCTCGACCAATCGTGCATTGATGAAATTGTGTGTAGCTCCTGTATCAACCAATGTGATCACCTTCTGTCCTGCTAGAACACCACGTAATCTAAAAGATCCTTCCTGCTGAATGCTAGTCAAACGCCCTTGCTGTAAATGCAATTCAGGTTCTTTTTGTTCTGAATTTCCTATTTCTTCCTCAGACTTTGAACTAGTGTGATCATCCTCTTTTGCTGTACTGTTGGAATCTGAACCTTTGTAATATGCCCACATAACCCTATTGGCTTTTCCTTTAGGTCTCAAAGGACAATCATGATCCCTGTCATATGGACCTTTGCAATAGAAGCATAACTTCTTCCTGCGCAAGTCATTTAATGCTTCTGCATCTAGGGGTGTAGTAGATTTTCCCTTGGTTTCAATGCTCTTCCCTTTATTCTTATCAAACTTCTTATTGTCTCTGAAAGAGGTAGTACTCCTGGAAGTGAACCTGCTAGAAGGTGCTGTAAGCTCCATACTCCGTGCTTTCCTCATGGCTTCCTGCAGTGCTGGTGGGTCAAATGCCTTAATCCATCCCTTGAGAGGTTCAGACAATCCTTCTGTAAATAAGATAACTAACCTCCTTTCAGACACATCTTGTACCATGACTGACAACCTTTGAAATTCACTAATATAAACCTCCACATTGCCAGACTGTCTTAACTGTGCAAGGTCGCAAAAATAAATTTTTGGATCCTTCTTATCAAAACGTTCAACCAATCTATCCACAAAGTCCTGGTATGATGTTACCTGATTGTGCTGCAAAGTAACCATTCCATGTGACCACCAATCATGAGCTGCGCCTTCCAGATGCAAGGTGGCATACCTGATGGCATCTATTTTAGACATAGGCCTTAATGCTAGGAAGGTGTCCAACTTATGAATCCAAGCTTGCGTTGTCCTTTGACCACTACCATCAAAAAATGGTAAAGTGAGTTTGCTAACAGCTCGCTGTAACTCACTATCATGACCTCCTCTAGGCCTCCTATTCTGGCGGCTGCTCCTCATATGTTCTCTCCTTTGGTTTAAATAGCGATCAAAGTTCAATAGTTCATGCACATGCGGGGGTAATGCCTGCCATTCTGCAGTAGCAGCCCTAAGATCATCCTGAAAATCATCTGGTACATCATCTTCTCCCATCTCCTGAGCCTCTTCCCTTAGGAAAGTGGGACGAGTAGGTCTATTTGCTGTCCATGATCTGCGCCTAGGAGCACCCTGTGATCCTGCCACACTTCTATTATCATGATCAAATGTGCCTCTTCCTTGTTCCTGAATCTTGGGCTGAACAACTCTTTCCATTATGGTAGTCAAAGCCTGTAGTGACTGAGCTATTTCTTGCTGTCCTGTAGTCATGATTCTGTAAAACTCTCTGGTTTCATCATCATCAATTCTGGGAAATCTTGGTGGACTCTGTGATTTTCCTTCCCCCATGTCTCTACCTCTTTGTCTGGTCCTCCTGTGAATATAATATTTGGAATATGATTGCATAAGATGTCCTACCCAATAGGATGGCAGGAACACTGCTCTGATACCACTGAGTTATCCCCTGCAGGATTATACCTTCTTCCCAACACCCAAAATCTTACTATTTCATAGGTTAGGCATTTCATCAAACGATTAACAGACAAACTTGAAACCACTGATATAACCCAAATGAAATCTGATATGAAATTAGGAAATCTTGGTTGTGACTGAATAAGCAAGTTAATGTTATTGATATTAAAATCTAACTCTGCTATGGAAAGAACATTCGATAATTATAGCAAATGATTTAGTAACAGTTTGCACATTATTTATTCATTCTTCAATAATAAAATCATACGTTACATTGATGAAGAACATGAAATAAACCATTGTGAACCTGATTCATGACAAATTCCAATGAAGTCGATAGGAGCAGATAATGTTCAGACCCGCAGGAAAATAACCTCTCGACATCTGCTGTTCCGACTGAAATTGGGGTTGCGACTTAATAATCCTTGATCTGTGAATCGCGTGGCGCTAGCTCGTCCTTGATTAAAAATGTTTGTAAGGTGATTCTGCCGTTATTTGTTTCCTCCAGTTGATCCGCAGACCTACGGTTTGTGATGCCTCGTGCCCTATTTCGACCATGTGCGGCCCTGTTATTACTGGTGCTTACTGATCCCGCATGAATTATATTTCTCCTTCAAAACCCGTGCTGATATCTGTCGCTGGAGTTTGTAATGCCGAAATGGAAATTGGTTCGATCCTAAACTGTCGCCCTTTCAACCTTGCGATACTGCTAACGGATGAAGCCCCCTATTTTTGCGATCAGGGGTTTGAGGATCTGCGGATCCGAATTTCCTTGCTCATCCGTTTTTCGAAAATGTCCCGCTGTAGGACAGTTGGGTATGAGAAAATGACTGTCGGTTATAATCCCAGCTCCTCCTGCCGGCTCTTCCTACTGCCAAACAAATTTTATTCACAAATATTGCTGTTACCTTCAGTGTCAAGTTCGCCAGTCCTCAAAACTTCAAGACATCACGTATATGCAAATAATTCACAACATGAAACGGCTAAAGACCATCTCCAATGTGCAAACCTTTGGGGGAATATTTCACCTCCTCAGTTATGCGGATCCAAGGGAGTTTTCGTTCCCAAAGACCTAAAGGAAATTTGCAGACTAATGGCTACAAATTGCCCTAATTGAAATAGAAAATGAATCCACAAAATTGCTTCTCCAAATGGGTGCCTTATGTCCCCTATTTATTCACTTTGCTGAGAAGTTACTGGAAGTTTTTCGGAATCATCTTTATGATGTACTTTAATCATTAAACTTTATAAAATTAAATAATAACTTTATAAAGTTAAAGTGCAATCTTAATTTAATATTAGAACAAGTAGGCCCCACTTACTGAATTATTATTCTCCGAGAGCAAAAATGTAATCATCGGGAGACAAAAATGACCCTCTTTCCATAATCATTTGCCTACGAGAGTCGATGATAGGCAAATTCCCTGTTAAAGTTATGTCGCTAGAAAGGGGACATGACAGTCCGCCCTTCCTGAAATTGCTTGCCCTCAAGCAATCTCAAAGCTGGATGCTGCAAAATTGTTTCATTTTCCCAAGTAGCATCTTCAACTGGTAGATCCTTCCATTTAACTAAATATTCTCTGATTACCCTTCTGCGGAGCTATTTTTCTCTGCTTTCTAAAATGAATTCCGGCACTAGGATCGATTTCCCTTCATCATCCAAGGGAGGTAATACTGCAAAAGGTATCACATTCTGTCCCAACGCCTTTTTGAGGCGTGATACATGAAATACATTATATACTTTGCTATCTTCTAGAAGCTCAAGCTCATAAGCCAATTCCCCTATTCGACTGGTGATCTTGAAAGGTCCATAATACCTAGGCTTAAGCTTCTCTGACCCACTCTTTTTTGAGAGTAGATTGTCAAAATGGCTGAAGGATTAAGTAAACCATGTCACCTACCACAAAGCTCCTCTCTGTCCTCTTTTGATCTACATATTGCTTATATTGATTTTGTGCCCAAGCTATGTTATCCCGTAGAGAGCTAATAATGTCTTTACTTTCTTGCATCAAATCCCTGGCACATGGAACCCGAACATCACCCAATAACAAGTCAATGAAACTCGGTGTATCATAGCCATATAATGCTCAAAAAGGTGCCATCTGGATAGACACGTGGAAAGTTGTGTTATAGCAATACTCACACAAATTCCCTATTAAAGTTATGTCGCTAGAAAGGGGACATGACAGTCAAAACCTCGATGCGCTGGGATTGGAGGTCACCCCTGTGAGCCATAAAAGTTGTAGAGTCAAACCATTATTAAATACCTTAGAGAAGCCAACTTTTATTTTTCTAGGAATGTGTGCAATGATTGCAAAACTCTTTGAAAATGTACACAAGTAGCTCTCTTAGGGATTAACACAAACTAAGTCACTTGATTGTTCATGCGCAAGGTTGCTTTTGCCCTTGCTCATTGTTTTCAGACGTGCTTGAAATCACTTGCTTGCTGTTCTACATGCCTGTTTCTCTACCTGGTTATTGGATCGATCAAAAATTTTGACAAAATTAGTCACTGTTGTGAAACTGTTCTGTCCTTTCGCGCAAAATCATTTTGGTCTTGCGCGAAATCATTTTGGTCTCGCGCGAAATCATTTTGCTCTCGTGCGAAGCCATTTTTCCCTCGCGCGAAATTAAACTTCTATTGCACATCTTCGCGTGATCTAGAAAAATTCTCGCGTGAAATTAAAAACTATCACTGATCTTCACGCAAGACAGAAACATCTTTGCGCGGCCCGTAAAACTTCTTCGCGCGACCCGTAAAGGTTTTTCGCGTGAAATTTTGTATCAGCATTTACAATCTGGGTCTGTTCTAGCTATCTGCGGTCTGCACGTTGTCCTTTTTTGCATCAGTTTATTGCTCTCTGTTTGCAAACAGTCCTGGAATAGCGACACTTTGCTTAATTGAAAACTTGTGTCTTATACCTTGACTAGTCTCGTCTCATACATAATCTTGGTCCTCGTCTTAATGCTTGCCATACTTTGTGCTGCAGTGGTCATAATCTCTGGCTGTTCTAGCCTTTAAATCAGACCATTTGTGCCTTAGTGAACAACATTCTTGCTACTATCTTGTCCTTTTTGAGACTCAGTCTTAGTATAGTCCTTGTTTAGGTTCTAGCTTCTTGTCCTTGCCTATGACTATCACAACCAGAAGTGGCAACATGTTTTATCCTGATAACATTAGACGTGGTCATGCTAGGGGTCATAATCATAGTAGAGGTAGCTTACCTTTCGCTACGCAATCTATATCCAGTTTGGCTAGTGAGGTGTCTTCACGGTCTTCCTCACTTGCAAGGTCATCTCAAGATCAACGAACATTTTCCAATTTGCAACAAATTGGGAATCCTTTTTACCAAAAGGATACTGAGACAGGTAGGAGTCCTACATTCTCAAACACAATGTATGACCCTTTCTCCACGGACCCTTTTCAAACACAACGTACGAAAATTGAACAAGTTCCTATAATGACTAATTGTGAACCTGAACGGGGTAGCCATAGTGGATATCAAGAACAACCTAGGGATGACAAGGAGAAAGAGAAAGAAAATGACACTGATGATGAAGAAGAAGAGGTGGAAATCCTTCCTGAACACATAGCAAGATGTCGAAGAGACAAAAACTTTTAGAAGGTCATGGGAATCCTAATCAACAAAGAGAAAGAAAAGTACTTTCTCAAACTCGCCCAAGAGGGAGCTAAACTGCCCACACATTTCGATGTGGAGACCATTATCACACGTGAAGAAGAAACTGAGACCACTAAACTCCAAAAACAACTGAAAATTATGCAAGACCAATTGGCTCAGATGATGCATGAGAAAGAGAAACCCAAAAAGACATACACATTGGATGCTCTTTCTTCATTTCCATTTGACAAAAGTATAAACATGCCACCTTTCCCAAGAGGTGTAGAACTACCCAAATATGAAAAGTACTTTGGTACTACTGATCCCCAAGATCACTTGCAAGAATTTGGTGCTTTGTCTATAGATTTTATACACAATCAAACGTACCTTATGCGTTTATTCCCTAGAAGCCTAGGTGGTCAAGCTTTGGAGTGGTTTTCACATTTACCTCCTGATATCAAGACGTTTGACGAAATTGATAATTCATTTGTTTAGCAATATTCTCATAACATTCAACATCCTGTAAATATTCGAGATCTATGCAACCTTAAACAGAAGGTTGGTGAGCCTTTTCTTACTTTCCTCCAACGGTGGAGACAGCTTTATACCAAATACTCCCATAAAATCCCAGAAACGGAGAAGCTCGACATTTTCACTGATAACCTCTTACCTAATTTCAAGTATAGAGTCCAACTACAAGGTCCACGTACCTTTGAAGACATGATTACACAGGCTATCCGTATTGAAGAATTTATGGTCAAGAAAGGTGAGCTCACTCTTCAGAGAGACTCAAAATAAGGTTCGACTTCCAACAAGGATAAAACCAAACATATCAACAAGAACCGAGAAATTGTACATGATGGGGTTGTTGATAATGTCACACCAAAACCTGCTAAAGCAGCATTTAATCTCACAGACTGCTTCAAAGCGGCCAAAAGTGCTGAGAAGCCTCCTCCTGACAATAAAACGTCTGGGAACAAACCAAGAAACTCATGGGCAACACGACCCAAGCGAGAGTATACACCTTTAGGAGAACCTTTGGATGTGGTTTACAAAACATTGCTACAACAAAAGCTTATCTCGCCAATGGATAACCCTCGTCCCTATGATCCACAACCACGTCCACCATGATGGAATGAGACCTCATTTTGTGAGTATCACCAAAACAAGGGACATAAAACCATCAACTGTATAAACTTACGTCATAAAGTCTAGGACATGATTGATGCTGGTGAACTTGTGGTAGATGGACATAACAAAAACTCGGACCACAAGGCGTTCAAAGAGCCTTTCCCACCTTATGAAAAAGGAGAGACTTCGAAACTAGAACCCTACAATAAGGTCAACTATACGTATTCCAATGATGACAATGTCATTCACATGGTTGAACATGTAGATTTTCAATACTGCGACGTTATTACCATAAAGGGGAAGCAAGATAACGATAAACCCAAGACACCATTTGTCTTGAGAGGCCCTACTTCCAATGACATGGATAATACATCTTCGCAACACTGTGCTAACGCTGTTACTCGCTCTCATGCAAAATTGGTGCTCAAAGGCCCTACACCTCCTACTTCAAATCTTGAACAACACAAGGACAAAGCCCTTGCTGGTCCATCCGGTAAAGGTGCAAAACACATGACAAACTTGACTGCAACCAGTTATAGTGTTCTAGATCAACTGAAATGAACCAATGCTCACATTTCTATATTTTAGCTGCTTAAAATCTCGCCCGCTCATAGGCAAATTTTGGACAAAGCCCTCATTGAGGCAAACGTTCCTCAGGATCTTGATCTTGAACGATTTCAATCCACGGTAGGTCACCTGACCTCACCTCATCTTATGACCTTCTCTGAGGAGGATGACAACTCACTGAATCACCCACACAATCAGCCTCTACACATTAAGGTTATGATCCACCAGACACGTGTTCGTCGGGTACTCATTGACAATGGCGCTGGCCTAAATATTGTTTTTGTGACTCTGCTTAGACAATTGCATTATTCTGAGGACTCTATTGATCCTCGACGAAAGATCACTATTAAAGAATACGATGAAGTAGAATGAAAGTCACTAGGTCTTGTGACTTTACCAATTCGCGTCGGTCCTGTCGAAAGGGATGTCACCTGTCAGGTGCTTGACATTCCCTTAGCCTACAACATTCTGTTGGGACGGCCATGGATACATGAGATGCGCGCTGTGCCATCCACATACCACCAATGCATTAAATTCCCATTTCATGGCTCTGAAGTTACTATTCCTGCAACTACTAGCTACACTTGCAATATGCTCAAAGCTGCTGAATCTTTCATCCCTGCTAACCATGAGTCTACTGATTGTCACAAAAATAAGCTGAAACAAATTGAGTAGTCATTTAAATTGAAAGAAACTGGTATGGGAGAGTACCACATGGAACCAGTGTTATCATTAACATCAATTCCAGAATCCCCTCGACATTTTGGGAGACCCTCACTAGCAAAGAAGCCATTCATGTTGGCACCTCAGACCAAGTTTAATGGCTCTTTTGTCAAAGCTATAGTTCCCTTAGAAGATGAAAGTGAAAATAGAGCCATTGCTGCATGGATTTACAAAGAAGAGTCTCCAGTAGACCTAACATAACAAGTTCGAGAAATCACTCCTAAGAAGTATGGACCTGGTCTTAAGCTTATGAAGCGTTTTGGCTACAAGGGAACTGGCACTATTGGGTGAAATAACAATGGTCTAATAGATCCTGTCAAAGCAACAACTCGAAGCAATAGTGATACAACTGGCCTGGGGTTCAAGAAGGTCCCTTTCCATTTGGGATCCAATAAATTCATACCCATACCTGAGAGTTCATCTGAAAATGAGTCACAATTTGAATCAGGTACTCAAAAGGAAGAATCTGATGATGAGGATTCTTACCCTCATCCTATTCCTTATGATCTTGCTAAATTCTTTGCTGAGCCAGATGACTTTGTGCCACGTGTTAGCACTTTGGATGATACTAGTGATTCTTCTGAGGACAATACTGAGCAACTCAAATATCATTCAGAAAAGGGAGAATCTAGTCGGTAATGCCATATTGAGTATTTGTGTAAGAATCCAGAAGCTAAAGGAGAGTATGTCCCTATCACTATTGGGGAGTTCTATAGTCTCTCACCATGTAGCACTGATTCTCATGAATATGAATTTGATAATCTTTCAGAAGCGACTACTGATAAAGACATTGACCAAGTGCATGTCTATGAAAATCAAATCAAAGTGAGTGAAACGTCTAGGGATAGGTCACAGGGGTCTGATCCAACTAGTGTCTTAGAGTCATCAATTACTAACGTTCGTACTTCGAGACATTTGAATACACCTGTGGGTGAGGTCGCCGTAGGTCTCGAATTGCTGGTCCACACATTTAATAACTATACTGTGAACACAATTGAACTAGCCACTACTCTCTCACTCGCACATCTCGAGCTTATAGACTGGAACCCCAATACATCTAACAAAGTCCCCATGTTCCAGAATGACTATACTCTTGCCTGTTACCTAAACGCTATCGAACTTGTAACGTCTTCCACCAATGAGCAGAGCGTCAACATGACTGAGGCCGACATCGAATATCTCAGTCACATAATTAAAAAGAAAAAATGCAAGAGGTCCGATGGTGAAAACCACATTGTGGCAGTGTTGGATCCAAAAATAGTAAAAACAAAAGACGTATCCAAGGGTGAAAACCTCTCTGAGGCGCCCGCGGATGAGATATTTGATGTCCTTCCCAGTCACTTTTAGGAGAGATCATCAGTGTTAATAGAGCCAACACAACCAATTAACTTAGGCACAGAAGAACATCCTCATGTGATACATCTGGCTCAG
Source organism: Cupressus sempervirens (assembly GCA_028749045.1). NCBI lineage: Eukaryota > Viridiplantae > Streptophyta > Pinopsida > Cupressales > Cupressaceae > Cupressus > Cupressus sempervirens. The sequence continues at coordinate 467,209,362 of CM053785.1, read as the reverse complement.
TCATTGTCAACTGAAGAAAAGGAACAATTCATTGCCTTTTTCAAGGGAAAGAAAATAAATTTTGCCTGGACATATTTTGACATGCCAGGATTGGATCCTGATCTTATTATGCATCACTTGTCCATAACACCAAGCATTAAACCAGTTAAATAGAAGCTTCAAAAAATGCATCCTCATGTTGCATTGCTAGTCAAAGCCGAATTGGAGAAACTTCTGAAGGTTGGTTTCATTCGTGCAATTGACTATGCTGAATGGATATCCAATATTGTCCCTGTGTCCAAGCATGATAAGTCTATCAGAGTTTGTAGAGATTTCCGTGATCTTAACTTGGCGTGTCCTACAGACGACTTCCCACTCCCTAATATTGATATGATTGTGGACATGACAGCTGGCTATGAGATGTACTCACTTATGGATGGTTTTTCTGGATACAATTAGATAAAAATTGCACCAGAAGATCAAGAGAAAACAACCTTCACATGTGCATGGGGAACCTTTTGTTGGAATGTGATGCCATTTGGTTTAAAGAATGCTGGAGCTACATATCAGCGGGCTGTTACTACAATTTTCCATGACATGATGCATAGAACTATGGAGGACTATGTTGATGATACTTTGGTCAAAAGTGCTAAACGCAATACCCATTTGCACAATTTGGGACCAATCCTAGATCGTATGGAAAAATTTAGTCTTTGGCTCAATCCTAAGAAGTGTGCATTTGGTGTCACATCAGGAAAACTGTTAGGATATATTGTTTCTGCAAAGGGAATTGAAGTAGATCCAGAAAAAGTATAAGCAATAATGGACATGCCACCACCTCGAAACATCATTCAGATGAGAGGACTATAGGGAAGGCTTCAATCTATTCGCAGATTTATTTCACAATTGGCGGATAAATCACAACCCTTCACAAAGACCTTACATAACGGTGTGAAATTCAATTGGAGCCAGGATTGTGAGCAAAGCTTAACACAGATTAAACGATATCTTGTCAATCCACCAATCCTGATGCCTCCTATGCATGGAAAACCTTTGCTTTTATACATTTCAGCTATTGAAACATCTTTGGGAATCCTATTGGCTTAGGAAGACAATGATAACAAAGAAAGAGCTATTTATTACTTGAGCCGAACATTGGTCTCTTATGAGAAAAACTATAGTATTATTGAGAAAGCTTGCTTGGCAATTGTCTTTGCTTCCCAAAAGTTGAGACACTACATGCTTTCCCACACTACATGGCTTGTGGCTAAAATAGATCCATTAAAGTATTTGCTCAGTAAGGCAGCTCTCACAGGAAGATTGGCTAAATGGGTCATGATACTAAGTGAGTTTGACATCCAATATGTTGAACGCAAAGCTATAAAGGGACAGGCAATTGCAAACTAGTTGGCTGAGGCACCAATACAGAGTCTTCTACCAATAAACATTGATTTTCCAGATGATTCAATTCTAACACTCACTCACCATACATGGGTTATGTTCTTCGATGGATCCTTCACGCAACAAGGATCAGGTGCTGGATTACTTTTCATCACACCACAGAAATACTCATTGCCCAAAGCATACAAGATTCTGTTTCCTTGTACAAATAACATCGCTGAATATGAAGCTTTGATCAATGGTATGAAAATTGCAGCTGAATGGAGAGTAGATCAATTGGATATCTTCGTGACTCTCAGCTTGTCATCAACCAAGTAAATGATGTGTATCAAACAAAGGATGAAAAACTAGTTCCTTACAAGCGCATGGTTGATGACTTGACAAAATATTTTGCACACATCACCTTCCAACAAGTTCCACACGCAGATAATAAAGTGGCTGATGCCATGGCCACTTTGGCCTCCCTTCTACAAATGCCAGAAAATGATCTCTGACACGAGTTCTTGGTGGAAGCGTTACACTACCCAGCCTATGACACACCTGATTCCAAGATGATCTGTTCTATTATAGGACAAGAATCATCCCGCTACCATCACATCTATTCCTACCTTCGTAATCAAACCGTTCTGGAAGGTCTGACCCAGAATGAGAAACGTTACCTAATCCGCAACGCTTCACATTATGTCATTATTGCTGATGATCTATATAGGAGAGGTCTTGAAGGAACACTCCTTAGGTGTTTAGAACCCGACGAGTCCAAACGTGCACTAATTGACGTTCACGAAGGCATTTGCGGATCTCATTCCAATGGCCTAACACTAGCTCGCAAACTCCTTCGTGCTGGTTACTACTGGCCTAAAATGGAGCAAGAAGCTATTAAATATGCTAGGTCCTGCAAACAGTGTCAACTACACGGGAATCTCATTCATGCTCCAGCTAGAGAGTTGATTCCCTCTACTACAACATGGCCATTTCAACAGTGGGCCTTTGACTTGGTGGGACAGATTCACCCAACCTCTTCTAATGGGCATAAGTTCATTATCATCGCTACAGATTATTTCACGAAATGGGTAGAGGCAGTCCCTCTCACAATTGCTGATGGCAAAACTGTAGCGCTTTTTATCACAAACTACATCATTTGTAGATATGGTATACCGTCCTCAATCATTACTGATAATGGAGGACAATTCAAAAATAAAGACCTTAAGGAACTGTGCAAGAAATTCAAAATTACACAACATTGGTCTTCCATTTATTACCCCCAGGGTAATGGCCAAGTTGAGGCATCCAAAAAGGCAATCCTCAAAATTCTTCATCGCACAGTTAGTAAGTCAGGGCAAGACTGGCATCTCCAGATCAATCCAGCCCTGTGGGCATATAGAACAAGCATTAGAACTCCAACGGGCATGACTCCTTTTGAGTTGGTATATGGGGCGGATGCTGTGCTTCCGATAGAGGTCGAGATTCCTACCTTGAGAATCTCTATGAAAGGCCTTATCATAGATGATGACTATAGGATAGCCCAGCTTCAAGAACTTGTGTTGCTGGATGAACGACGACAAGTGGCCTATGATCATTTACGAGCATATCAACAAAGAATGGCACGAAGCTACAATAGGAGAATTAGGCCACGTGACTTCCAGCTGGGTGATCTCGTCCTAAGAGAAAATCCTAAGAATCAACAACAACGAATGCAAAAGGGAAAGTTTGAACCAAACTGGCTAGGTCCTTACATCATTACTGCAGTATATGGATCTGGCGCCTATCAACTTTCTATAATTGAAGGAGAAGTGCTTAAAGAGCCTATGAACACTCTCCACTTGAAGCGGTTTTAGAGTTGATTCAATCTTAGCAAGCTCTCTGTACATATCTAAATGTTCTGAAAAAATCCTAAAAATCAAAAAATGTCCTGAAAAAATCCTAAAAATCAGAAAAAGTCCTGAAAAAGTTGTTACCCTGGTAAAAACCTAGCAATAGGTGCCTTTGTATTACCCAAAAAAAAATAAAAAAATAAAAAAAAAATCCTGCCAAGAAGGTGAAAACCTGGTAAATAGGCGCCTCTTGTTAGTCACTTTCATGCTTTTTCTTTCCTGCTTTTCCTGCTCATGTATCCATGGATTGAGTCTTGTCATAGCTCAGGGGAATTTCCCCTTTAGTGTCACTCTTTTTGAGATTCTCCTCATAGAATCTCCTTCGTAACAGTCACCAGTCGTTCTGACTGCGTCTACCTACTATCACCAGTGTCACTCTTTTCCAGATTCTCCTCATAGAATCTCCTTTGTGATAGTCACCAGTTGTTCTGACTACGTCTACCTACTGTCACCAGTGTCACTCTTTTCGAGATTCTCCTCATAGAATCTCCTTCGTGACAGTCACCAGTCATTCTGACTGCGTCTGCCTACTATCACCAGTGTCACTCTTTTCGAGATTCTCCTCATAGAATCTCCTTCGTGATAGTCACCAGTCGTTCTGACTGCGTCTGCCTACTGTCACCAGTGTTACTCTTTTCGAGATTCCCCTCATAGAATCTCTTTTGCAATGGTCACCAGTTGTTACAGCTATGTCTGCCTACCGTTGCTCGGGTCATGTCTCAAGATTCCTTTTTGAAAGATCTCTTTTGCGTTAGTCACCAGTTGTCCTGGCTGTGTTTGCCTACTGTCGCTTAGTTCTTCTTAGGTTCTTCATCGTGAAGATTCCTCTTTGACCTCAGTCACCAGTTGTTCTAACTGCGTCTGCCTACTGTTGTCACCCTACTGAAGAGATTTCTTTCTTACATATTCTGGACATTGACACTTGACATCATCCCGAAAACATTAAACTCAATGATATACTTGTTTGGATATGCTGAGCATTTTCTTTTATTGCTTTGTTTTTCTTTATCATATCTCCTCGAGCAACTTGATGATGTCATCTTCGACTAGAGAAGTAATGATTGGGGGCATGATCTTTTTATATGCTTTCTGTTTGCGGTTTAGTTCCAATAAATTGATCTATTCCTATCAGAGGGGTGTCCACTATAAGAGCCTCCATTTCGTATTGGATGGCAGTGTGTACCTCAACTCCTTTTATACAGATATGTCAATGATATTGGTTCTTCTCCTTGTTTGTTGGAGTGAACTCTTCATGCTATAGTACATACTGATGCTCATCCTATTAAGTGAACGTATAGGTCACTGCGAGTATATTTAGCACACTTCTGTCTCAGGTTACAAACGCAAGGGTCATTGTGGACAACATGAATATTGAATACTTCGCATAAGAGGAATCTCCCGTGTGTTTGGTGTGCCTGTCATGCAAGCAACATTCAAGTCATCCTAGCATTCATGCTTTGATGCTTATGTTAACTTGCTACATTAAAAGGGACAAATGTTCTGGTCATTCTGGCTTCTTGTGCCTCAAATGCTTACATTTAATCCCGACATCCCAATAACGTATGTTATATTCATATTTTCATGATTGCAATGTCAATGAGAGTTGTATAACATATGAGCTTTATTTTTTATCCAGTGATGATAAATTGTCAAGGCTTGGTAACCAGACCTAGGGTTGCATTTAACATAGTCTTGCATTACATACTCCATTTGCATTAGCATGCAATTCGATGGTAATTCTGTTCATACTCCACATGCATCAGATTCTTCCACGGCTGCACAAGCATTTGGTTCATCAATTCTCGCTCCTCAATAGAATACTTGTGACTGTCAAACAAAAAACACACAACACTATGTCAGATGTCAGTTCATACATGTGTTCTATCTAAACATACATCTCATGTACATCAGAGCAAAAAAAAACAGACAATGACATGTACACAGGAATACTCGGCTCAAAATCTCGTGTATATATATTAAAGAATGGGTCAGTACAAAAAAATGGGCGCTACTCGAGCACAATCGATCAAAAATGATACATCTGGTGTTGGCACACCAATCGATACATAGCTAGAGATCAAAATAAAAGTCAGGCATAGAGCATCTAACTCTGTCCCGAACTCTCACCTCTAGGAGGAGCAGGAGGAACAGGGGCAACAGGTGGTGGAGGCGGTGGTGGCATATTCGGCCTGACACGAGGTCGTGCACCTCCAGACTCTCGTGCGTACTGAGAGAATCGCTGCACCTGCAATGTCTCATCAGGTACTGCACTAGTGTATGCAGCATAATAATATGCAGCTCGAGCAGACTAGAAGCGGATCTCATCCTGTGCTAGCCCTAGCCTCCGCTCTGTAGCCTCCGCGCACTCTCTATGGCGATCTATCTCTCTCAGTCTCTCTACCAGCTGCGCATCCCTGACTGCCACTGCAATCTGCAACTCTCCCAACTGTCGGGAGGCTGCATGAACCCGCTCTCGGTACCGTTGTACCACATCCTGTACCCCACCTACCAGCTGATCCGACATATCCTCATCGACCATCTTTGGTGTATGCTGCTGTGGAGGTGCCTGCTGCGGTTGAGGTACCTGCTCCTGTGGGACCTCCTGCTGAGGGACCTGCTCCTCTGCCCTCTGCCTCCTCCGACGACTGTGTCCCGCTCCAATGCCCCCAGCACTTGGGTCTGATCCCATTTGCTGTGGGGAAATAGGTATCTGCTGTACCCAGTGCTGGACTGGTGGTGGCACTTGTGGCTGTACTTGTCCCTGCCCCTGTACCTGCCCTGCCATCCTTAGTGGATCTGTGAAGCGTGGGAATGGATGGCTCATCAAAAATGCTTGATATGCAGGCGTCATCCCGGCATCTACTACCTCTGGTAGGTAGTCCCACTGAACTGCAACAAGGCTGCGAATATCTATCATGGATCATCCTGGATCCATTCGTGGAGGCCATCCCCTCTCTGTATCCTTCTACACCCTGGCATAGGCACAATACTCAGCCGAAATGTCCTGTGGTCAGCCATACTACTGCCACACTCGTGAGATGACAAATCTCTCTATGACTGATGTCGTCTTGCCTGCCAGCGGTCGAGAACTAAACATCCAGGGCAGCTCTCTCGGGGCATCATCCCAGTCCTCTGTCTCTCTCCAAGGTTGCCATATAACAGACACCAGGTCATCGAGATGTGTCCGCCAATGCTCAATCTTACCCAGGTGGGCCTGGGTAATATGCCCTCAATATCTACAGATGTAGGGCTCCATGGGCTCCCGAGAATCCTAAAAAATCAGCCTACATACAGGGAGATGCTCCCAGGCCCAGATCTGTAGCACATAAACACCTGTTGCCATGGTCTTCTTCTTATGGAAGACGACCTCATGCATCTCATGAAAAAGATGGGCCAACATACATTGACCCCACCCAAAGATCTCAGGTGCCTCAACCATCCTACAGAGCATGACACCCCATCCACACTCCAACCCATGCTATCCCCTGTCAGGACATAGGAAGCAGCTCAAGAAAATACCCAACACAGATGCTAACCTGTGTGTAGGTCCATAAGTATGCATCAACTCATCCCAGTTGATGGCCCTACCTCGCGGTAGCTCTCTCTCAAAAATAATGGATAGTGCCTCTGTCCCTAATCGAGGCACTGTATCATACACGATGCGGGCACCGTGAAAGGGGATCCTCAAGATCCTCCATATGTCCTCTGGTGTGATGGTCATCTCACCCATCGGCAAATGAAATGTGTTCATCTCTGAATGGAAACACTCTACCAATGCAGTCAGTAAACCGTGATTCACCATCACGGCTGGAATCCAGCATAGTGAAGACAAACCCAATCGGGCAATGTGTGCCCGATCTGCGTCATCCAAACTCTGCAATAACTCTCCATAAGGCGGATAATGAGATCTAAATGATACGTCTTCGAATACCTCCTGCACGCACAACAAAAAAAATGACAAACAAACAATCAGTATCAAGTCGAATCGAAGCATCAAAATGAAATAAAATGCAATTTCTAAATGCGAAAATCACAAAACTGGCACAGAATTTTGCACGAGATTGGTGAAATCTCGCGTGAAGACATATGGTTTCGCGCGAAATAGTTCTCTCTTCGCGCGAAGAATCTCGCCTTCGCGCGAAAATAGATCTCCTCATGCGAAGATAGATCATCTCGCACGAGAAAAGAGATTCTCGCGCAAAACAGGATTTGCCTCACGCGAAAAATCTCCATCTTCGCGCGAAGCCAAAATCGCCTCGCTCAAAGATATTCCGGCCGCGTGCGAAGAAACAACACATCCTGTTTCTTCGCACGAAGAAAGAAGATCTTCGCGCGAGAAGAGATCAGTCTCGCGCGAAGAAAGAATTGAACATCCTAAAACATGCTAAAAACGTGCATAAATGAACTCGAAATGCGTGAAAATGAAAGTACGAAGATGGAAGATTGATGACTCACCGATGGTCCGTAGTCTGCTGGCCGACTGTGTCGTCTGGAGCGCTCAAAATGATGATATCTCAAGTTCACTGCCATGTCTATATCAGAGCTCAAAATCACTACAAGACAAAAGCACAAATGAATTGAAAATGACCCTTCAAGCCATTACATAGGTGTTGACCAAAATTTTCAAAGTGCTCGGATTTGCGCAAAAATCACACCCCTTGTTAATTGGACCATTCTGGATCCATTTTCGGGATCAAATTCGAAATCTGACACACCTAAGAGCCTTAAAAATGCATTTTAAAATTTTGAGGACCGACATGATCGAACGCTTGTGCAGTCCAAAATCTTTCTGATACTTTATAATTCTTGGAATCCTTTCAACTTTACATTCTCCATATTTCCAAATTCATTTTGAAAATAGTCAACTTAAGTCAACTGTGGCTGACTCTGGTCAACTTTTGGTCAAACTTGGTTTTTTTGCGACTTCGCATCATTTCAAATCAACCCAATCTTTAGATTGTTTTGATTCCTTCTAGATTCTGCTGACATGATATACTGCTTCAAATCATATTTCTGGTGTGTCATCTTTTGATTTTGCTCCTGAGGGGGCAGGATGATTACATCATTAAATACATTTCTCGGGGCATCTAGTTCCCATCTTATGTCCTAGTCACTTGGGGCATCTCATCACTTGGGGCTTTTTGTTCCCTTCTATTTGACATCTCTGCCATCTATCTTATCTTTTCATCAATTGATCAACCTTATAACAACTCTTCTTAGAGTTCGATGGACAGGTATTGGGATAGTCTAAACCCCGACTCCTGAGGATCAAACCTCGTTCTGGGGATGATTCTATGACTCATGATGGGACCTTGTTATCTTTTATCAATTTCGGGTATATAGGTGTTCTATCTGGATCCTTGAAGGTTAAGCTCCATTCTGGAGATAATCTTCTAAATGCTATTACTCTCAGGTATCTAGGTGTTCTATCTGGATCCTTGAAGATTAAACTCTGTTCTGGAGATAATCTTCTAAATGCTATTACTCTCGGGTATCTAGGTGTTCTATCTGGATCCTTGAAGGTTAAGCTCCGTTCTGGAGATAATCTTCTAAATGCTTATCAATATCGGGTATCTAGGTGTTCTATTTGGATCCTTGAAGGTTAAGCTCCGTTCTGGAGATAATCTTCTAAATGATTATCAATATTGGGTATCTAGGTGTTCTATTTGGATCCTTGAAGGTTACGCTTCGTTCTAGAGGTAGTCTTTTAAATGCTATTAGCTATCTAAGTGTTCTACTTGGATCCCTTAGGATTAAGCTCTGTTCTAGAGATGGTCCTTAAAAACTTATCAATTGGTCTCCATGTCATCAACTTCGGAACCAATCTCATCTTTGCATCATGCTTTCTGATTTTCTTTGAATTAAAGGTGCTGCTCGCACATTCATTCAAAGAGGGGCAAAATGTAATACCCCAAAATTGGCTCATTGCCATTATACCAATTCTGGTCTATTCCTGATAATTTCAAAGTCCTATTCTAATAGGCAATTCTCATTTTGCTATTCGCTACTTGACTTAATTTTCAGATGCAGAAAACCTAAATCTGCATTCATGGTCCTTATTATTTAATTCCTATAGTATTTACTCGTATTAGTCACATTAAACCTATTGATTAATATTTAATTTAATTATTAAGTATTTATACTTTAATTAAATTATAATTATATCCTAAGGCTAATGTACTATGGAATTAAATTTATTTAATTTAATAAATACGCCTATCTTAATTAATTAAATATAATTATTTAATTAAATGGGAAAGGTATTTCTAATTAATTAAAAGAAATTATTTAATTAAATGGAGTACTTACTTCTAAATAATTAAACAAAGTTATTTAATTAAATGGGAAGACATTCCTAATTAATTAAATGAAGTTATTTAATTCAACAAAAATGTCTCTAATTAATTAAAGATTATTTAATTAAATAGAAAAAAGTAATTATGAGAGCACATTTCATTTTATTAAATTAAATATCTCAACAAAATCTCTCTTCAGTTCAAAAAGGGGAATTTCCAGTTCACTATTGATCAAAAATGAGTTAACTCAGTTAACTCCTTTTTCTACTCAAATTAAAACAGTTAACTCCTTATTTTACTCAAATTAAGTCTGTTAACTCCCTTTAATTTGGGAATCTCCCTTTATGATTGAAACTCATCTTCAATCCTGACTGTTGATCTGAATCGATCTCAACCGTTGATGGATTCCAGAAGACTCTATTTAAGAGACCCTCATCTCTTCATTTTGGAGAGGATGAATTGATTTTCTATCGAATTGCTGTTGAAATTCATGCTCATATTTACTTACATTTCTTGCATACATTCTCATTTTTAGTTTAATCTCATTTTAGTTTAATCATGCATATGCTTAATCTAGTTTGCTTCATTTGTTCTTAGATTACATTGCATCTTTCATTTCTTAGATTAATCTGTATACTCATTCTTAGCTTAATTTCATTGTCAAATCCTTCGTTCTTAGAGGGTCTGGTTGTCTACACCTCGATTCTGAGGATATTAACAGGCAAAATCCCTTTAGATAGAAGGCAACAGGTCGCTTTGTAGGGTAAATTTCGGATGAACAATTCAATGTTCATTCCATGATGAATCCGCAAATAAGGACCGTGTTGAAGTGTGTGTGTTAGCATAGGCCGCATTTTCACGCATACACTCTTGTCCCAATTGTTTTCCCCAGACAAACCAAGAAGCTCAATTTATCCTCTTGCTTTTGGAATCCAAAGGTGGATCAAGATTTTTGATTCACTAGAAGTGTGAAGAGCATATTTTCCTATCACCAAGAGATCCCAATTACAAGTTTTATGTGCCTAAGAAAGAGAAACAACTAGTAAAATTGCCATACACAAAATAAAGAAATAGAAGAACATGTTTGGTTTTTATGCTTTTAGGCAGCCTTGCAAACAATTCTTAGTATCCTTTTTCATTTGAAGCTTTGACATGCATTCTTTTGAAGTATTCAAGAATTTAGGGCAAAAACCTACAAGAAGAACTATTACTCCAACATGAGTTAGTCCAAAAATAAGATGAAAATATTCAAATAGACTTCTGTACTGTCAAACTATAAATGACCTAAAAAGCTCAACAAATAGACAACAACAGATTGAAAAATGATCAATGAACCCAAACCACAAGAAATTTTAGGTTGGGTGACATTTTATGCTAGAAGGGTATTGTATGATACTTTTTAGTATAGCTATATGATACTTTTTCCTAGTACAATATTTTTTCCTATAGTTGTGCGATATAACTTACTATACTAGTTTGATATAGTTAAGTATGGGTGTGTAATACTTACCCTAGAAAAGTATCACCTGACAATGCTAAAAAATGTCATACCATATTGAGAAAGTATCGCCTGATGCTTGCAATTGTAAAAAAAAAGAGTAGACAAAATGCAAAAAATGCAAGGAAAAGATGCAAATTAGTAGAAAAACTAGTGTTCTACCTCATGGTGGGCGCAAAGAATGTACACTCAGAAAGTGTACCACTCTAAACCCTTCTATTCAAGTGATCCCATGAATTAGAATACTTGAATGGTGGGTTAGAGCTCCCTATCCATGGAGTGCAAAGGGGTGTTTTGAGAAATATGAATAGCTCTCAACTAAGCCTTTGAGAAACAACCCTTGCGAGTAAACCATGCAATAGGATGTTCTTAAAACAAGAGCAAGAATGAAAATGTCCAAGAGAAATCTCAAATCATGTAATGAAAATATGAACTAAGCTAGAATGAGATGCATAATACAACTAGATTAAGCAAATGAGACTGTTACAAATCCATGCTAGTTAAACTAGGTGATCTAGATTATTGCAAAAGAGAAGCTATACTATATGAATCTACGTTAATAAACAATGGTATGAGAGAATCAGACAAGAAAATAGAAGTTCTCCACAAACTCTCAAGAAGATTGATCGATAAACCTATAGAATAACAATACTCAAGAGTGTGGATCCTTTGAGAAGGGGGGAGCTCTTTCTTTTAAAGGTGTATAGATGGTGGATATCAGGATTAAGGGATGTATGATCAAGGGTGTGGGTTGACTTTTGGCATGATCCATATGCAAGAGAAACTCTACCAATGAAAAGGAGTTGACATTTTATGTGAGACAAAAAGCCTTTTTCTTTTAATTTGTAAATAGAAAAAGGACTAAAGGTGATATTGCTCCTATAGTTGAATACTTTTGTTTGCACCCCTGATTTAGTTGAACCTTGTGGTTCATGAATATTCTCCTCTGCAATCATATTAGTTATAATTCATGCATTTTTTGTCATGATTCTATGTGACCAAGTGGAGAATAATAATAATAATAAGAAAATACTCTGTGACTTAGATTGAGAATTGTTGGAATGGTCTATTTAGTACATTTATATTTTTCTAAATTTCCTTCTATCTTATCCAAATTATGGATTGCAAAGTGTGGTCTGAAATTTTGATGGAAAAAATTTGCATACAATCGAATTCAAAAATAAAAATTACATTATAAATAAATTATGGAAATCTAATTTGATAAACGACCCATTTATCCAAAGATAATGACTAAAGGGCCATTGTAATCCAATGGTCTAGATTGATAATTCTATTGGAATGGTCCATCCATAGATATAATGGCTGGAGGACCATTGCAATTCATTGATCTAAGAGAAACAATTTTAAAATACATTTTATAAGTCTTAAATTTTCTATTTTTGGATCTAAACTAAGGAGATTCCAAAAAATTGTAATTATATTCTAGATATGAAATTATCTTGTAAGTAATATAAATACTTCATTGTGGCTAAAAATTACTAATTATTGAGGTTCATCACATAGCTTGTTGGGGTTATAGACATATGCCTTTGCTTATTCAATATGTTCAAAGATTTGATCCTTAAAGATTGATTATTGGGATGTGGTCCTCATTCATAAGTACACTTATTCATTTCCATTACATTATCCAATATTTAAAACTAAAAACTAAAAAAATTGCTGAAACTATAAGAAAGCTTAGTTTTTTATTTATAATCTTGAAACATGTCATATTTTCTATAAAAAAGGTTGAACAAAAAAAATAATGAGGTAAATACAAAGACCAAGGGGAGCATATAGAATACATATTTTCACAAAAAGATCAAAAACAATTTATTCTATATATATATATATATATATATATATATATATATATATATATATATATATATATATATATATATATATATATATATAAGGGTACATTTTTTTTTTTGAATTCAAAATAAAACCTAGCTAATCCTAGTTTTGTGCAGATCAAAGTAAAGAGAGAGTTTGAGATTGTTTTTTGAATTACTAGTTGGAATTATTAATTGAAAGATGTTTTTAACATATTTTTAAGTCTAAAGACTATTTAATAAAATCTAATCTATTTGAAATAAAAGAGGGGTTAAGATTTTTTCAAATAAGAAAAAATATAGAGAAAGGACATCAAACAACCCTATCAAAATCTATTTAGTAGTAAAAATGATGAGCCAAGCTTAGAGGTATCTACAATATTCCAATTTTGCATATGATGAGTAACCCATATCCAGAAAATATACTACACCATTCTACTCTCTAGGGATATGAGTGAAAGTAACAAAATCCAAACAAGTGCACAAATAAAAATTCTTGTTAACAACCGAACTTAAGTGTGGACAAACATTCTCTAAATTAAATGCATTATTATCATATCAACATTACAAGCCGAAGATCCAAAGACTGCAACCTAATCATAGAGAAAGGCACTAGATTCTAAAGACAATAAGAGAATAATTTTTACTTCAATCCATCATTTCCTTTATTTCCCTCACCTTATTCCACCATATTAGTAAATAGTTTAACATACATTGCCAAAGAATACTGAAACATTAAAAAACTTATTGCTATTAGTGAGCATGGTTCTCTCAAATATTTAAAAGTTTAGGACTTGTTGGATAAAATCTGCTCAGATGATACAAATTCAGCATACATGCAATTGAAAAATCAACAGTGAAATCTGTGAACAATCTTGACCATGAAAAATCCCACCGAACAAATATCAACAAAATGTTTCTACAAAAATGAAATATTGAAAAATTAATAACAAAATCCACAATCTTAACTTAACTTGATAAACTCAAAACAACTTTAATATCAACAAAAACTCTCCACTATGAATTACGAACAATTGAAAAATAATAGTGAATTCCACAAACAATCATAATTAGACCTAGAAAACTCATACCAATAAATATCAACAAAAGCTCTTCATAATAAAGACAAGGGCCCATGCTATTGTACAAAACAAGGGAATGAATGAATGAGTATCTGGAAAACCAACTACCACATAGTCCCACATAATTGTTTGAAACAAGAGGCAAATGCAAGTACTATTATCATAATACCCACTCAAGCTTCTATAAAAACCTATGTCATCTTCCTCTTCCTCTTCAACAGACATCCTTCCCTCATGCATTTTCTTACCATAGTTATCATAGAAGCAATTTTTTCTCGAGTAGTGATAATGAGAGAGCGCATGATCATTAGTATCATAATTTGAAGACCTTATGAATGAATAACAACATGAAGAATTTACATGGCTAAGTGGAATAGGACCTATGGACTTCCTTTTAGAGGTGTTGTTAGGCAAAAAGTGTGATGGTTAAATGCAAGGGATGCTCCTCCAATGCAATGGTGATCTTAGTCTAAGCCTGCATCCTCATTGTAATGGTGATTTTTCCTGTTGGAGTACGTCATTTTTGTTGCAGAACAAAAAAATGGGTCTAAGATTAATGGAATTTCTTTGTTACTTTTTAAACATTAAATAATATATTCCATTCTCTATGATTTCAGAGTGGGGTTATTAGTGTGGAAGCTTTGATTGTGGGAACTATTCATGAGAATGCATTCAGATGATTAAAGAAAACTTTGAATAGGTTTCAGTGAGTGGTTCTACTCAAGTTGATGTTTTATCATGTTAAAATTGTATTTAATGATGCCTCTATCAAACTAACTATGGGCGATATTTCAATGGTGACCTATCCTATTTACAAAATCATATTTTGGATGCATATGGAAATGCTTGTCATTACTCATTATTTGGTCAATTTGGTGGGAGCGAAACAAAAGAATCTTCAGGATTGTGAGTTCCATAGAGGAATTATTTTTGAAATGCCTAGAAAAGTCAATTTTAGAATTGGTTAATGCACATGTTAGGGAGAAGATCAATAACTACAAGGTTACTCATTGTGAAAACATGTTAGTTGAGGAATGGTGATACATTAATCTTCCTTCATTCATGGCTCCATCTTTACTACATACACAAATAGATAGGTCTCATATAAGATGGATTCCTCCTTGTATTGGATTTACCAAACTCAATTTTGATGGTTCGTCTAAGGGTAACCAAGGAAAATTTGGGTGTGGTTTATATGTTTAAGAAATCATATGGGATTTATATCACTAACTTTAAGTGTGTATCTTTATCATTAGGTACAAATAACCAAGCCGAGGCTTATGCTCTGCTTTATGGTCTAGTTTTAGCCAAAAAATTGGAAATTAGAAAAATCCACATTGAAGGAGATTCTAATCTTATCACTAACGCTCGACATATTTAAAATTGGAAAATTAGATATATCATGATGAACATTTGGAAGCTTTTGGACTCTTTTTAAAATTTATCATATCTCTAATACTTTCAGAAAGGGTAATGTTGTTGCTGGTCTTCTTGCAAATTGGGGATCTAATGGTTTAAATTTAGATTCATCAAGGTTAGGATGTATAACTATTTATAACTTTCTAGCGTTATTTGTTATCGTAGAAACTGATCTACACTATCTTTGCTAATAGTAAGTAGAGCTTCTGTTCAAAAATTGCAAGTGTTGGAGCACCTTATTCAAAAGCATTAAGTTCTCAATGTGGGGTTATCAAGGTCCCAAAGGTAGTCCTAATCAATGGTGTTGTTGCTTCTTTAAACAGTGATCCCAAATATACTATACAACTTTCATAATAATGAATGTTGAATAAAGTTATATTTTGAATAATATTTTTTGGGCCAGCATTGGACGTGTAAGATGTATAATTTGTTCAACATAGAGTCTCTCCATATCTAGACTATGAAGAATTTTTTGCAAGGGTGGTGTCGATTTTTAACACATAAAGTGATCTAATGTTCTTTTGTAATAATCTATCCTATATATGGGAATTTGATGCCATTTTTCTATACGGATTTTTTGTCAAGGAAAATATGGTGTGTAGGTTTTTGTGGACTATACTACTATAAACTTAATTCAGGATGTTTTAGGAATCAAATATTGGGCCATTATCATCCTCTTTGAGTCATTTGGAGGTTTCTTTCATTGTATATATTGTATTGGTGATGAGTTAGGGTTTTCTTTCCCTAATGAGCCTTTGAATCCAGTTTATTTTTATAAAATTATATAGTGCCTTGTCCACTTTTGCCAACACCCCCCCTCCCCCCCCCCTCCTGCGAAAAAAAAGGTATTGTTTGAGTGCTTTGAATAATATTTTTTTGTGATGGTCTTATGCTACAATTGTTAGAGAATGTGATGGGTCCAGGTAATAGAGAAATTTATTAGGGTGACATTTAATAAAGGTTAGAGTTTAGAGGAGCCAATAGGATAACATGTTCAAACTTATGGTAACAAGTGAAAACTAATGAATATACTAATTAATCAAAATAATGGAAGCTCCTATTATGCCTTGTCTGTTTGTAAATATTAAGAATAACTTGGGAAGATCTAGCCAATAGAATAAATTGATTTAGTACCACCTGTCTCCTCATCTCTTGGAGAGGACTACATACTTGTGAGCTTCTCTCTCTCTCTCTCTCTCTCTCTCTCTCTCTCTCTCTCTCAAACACACACACACACACACACACACACACACACACCCGTAACCCTTATAAATTGGGTAGCTCTTGAAAAATGCATTGATATTATCTTGTTTGGTCTGACTTCAATGATGCATACTTGAATGCCATGTATTCTTAGTTCTTGGATGTAGTGATATCCTTGTGATTGGATGATGTGTATTCTTTGTACTTGGATGTGTTATGCCTTCCCTACATGTTGCACACACATGTGCATGTGTTTGTGCCTTATGACTATCTCCTAGCACATGTGAGTAAATCTTTTGATTCCATGTAGTCAAATGGTGTGTGGTTGTGTGTGTGTGTATGTATAACCATTTTTTCAAGACTCTTTTCTTCATATTTTTTCACTTGGACACTTTAGTTTTTTTTTAAACAACAATTTTTATAATGGAAGGACATTTGAGTCCTCTTCTTGCAATTATAATATTCTTGTATGAACCTAGGAATGCTTTGTAATCAAATTGGATCATGCTTATGGTTATGGATTGGACTAGACAAACTCAACATTGGATCCTAATATTGATAGAACTAAAATTAATTTCACACACTTATCCGATTTTGGTAATGTTCATGAATGTAAGAACATTCTTTTTGGGCTTAAATTAAACCTTAATGTATTGTAATTTATATTTGGGTAACCTTGGACCATGCTTAGACAACCCCATGTTATCCAAAATTGATCCAAAATGGCCCAAATTCTACTTAAGAAAGTTTGGGCAAGCTTGTGCTATGCTTGGGAAATCCTATAGTATATTGGTGTGACTTTATGACATCTCTTGAGTAGAAAGCCATGCTCACATAGATGCGACCTTGCTCTATGTTTGGACAACGACATGCAAATGGAAAGTAAATCCTTCACATCTTAGGTAGTTGAGGATATTTATGGTTCAATTTCATACTTGAATAATGTTTTGCACCTATATGTTGTCCATATCATTTGTTTTCATTGTCTGATTGAGAAATATTGGTTCCTAGACATGCTTCGTTGGTGTTAGATTTGACTATGTCGTAAGCGTCATATGGGTTGTTTTCAGTGTGGATTGAAGGTTTACAATTCCCTCCTCTCATATTTGAATGGTCCTGCAAGAGAACGTGTTTATAATTGAATCAATATCAATCTGCAATATATCGAGAATGCAATGATGGTTTTCTGCCTGAATTGAACCGCCGTTTTTTTTCGCACCGCTTTTCTTTCCACCGCTTTTCTTTCAACGTTAACAAACTCTTAGTTGTTTTAAGTATTTGTTCCAAAGACATCATGCGGTTCTAGTTGTTTAGCTGCTTGTTTTTTTTTCAAATCTAATATTAGAACGTAGGTTCGATATATTGTTGCATAGAGTTTCCACTCATATATAATAAATGCACTCACATTTTCATTACACGGTGTTTCCATATTTGTACTTGCAAAGGTTTCAAGTGAGAAGTCGAGTATTATACGTTGTTTGGAGCAGAAATGGGTGTGACTACTCTCATACCGGACTCTGATTCAATCTTTTTCCCGGGAAAGCAGTGCATTATTAATAGAGTTGATCACAACAATGGTGGTATAAGAAAGAAGCTCAGATTGAACATTCCAACAGCTGCATTAATCTCAACGAATCCAGCAAGAAATAATTGCCTGTCTTTGCCAAATCCAGTGAAGAATATCAAAGGTTTGTGTGATTTGGAGGTGAAGGGAAGTCTTGGGAAAGGAAGTGAGGGCAGTGTGTACAAAGTGCTCAGCCCAAAATCGAGCTCTTATTATGCTCTCAAAGTAGTCAGGCTTCATTCTAATGAAAAGATAATGAGAGAGGTGGAGATGATGAAGAAGATGCATTCTCCTTGGATTGTGGAATTCCATGGAGCATTTGAAGAAGGTGGGAATGTGAATTTTGTGCTGGAATACATGGATGGAGGCTCTCTACAAAGCTTCCTCAAACTCAACCTCGACAAAAGAATGAGAGAAGATTTCTTGGCTAAAGTTGGGAAGGATGTTTTAGAGGGTTTGAAGTATCTACAGAGTGAAAAGATTGTTCACAGAGACATCAAGCCTGCCAATTTGTTGGTCAAGTTGAATCCGTTTCATGTCAAGATTGCAGACTTTGGGATGAGCGCAATTGTTTCAGAGATTGCATGCAATTCATCTAGTGCTGGAACATATGCTTATATGAGCCCCGAGAGATTCGACCCTCAGACCTATCGGAAAGGAGTTGGCTGTGATGATGCTGATGATTATTATTATAAAGGTGATGTATGGAGTTTGGGAGTAACATTGATGGAATGTTACGTGGGTCATTTTCCATTTGTACAGCCGGAACAAGAGAAGTCACTTGATTGGGCAACACTATTGTGTGCTATTTGTTTGGAAGATGTGCCCACTTTGCCTGCCACTGCTTCTTCACAGTTTCAAAGCTTCATTAGATGCTGCCTGCAAAAAGATGTTGGCAAGAGATGGACTGCTTCCCAGCTCCTCACTCACCCATTTATCACAGATCAAGATTGAGCTCTACTTTTTAAAGAATAGGGCAAACGGAAAATTTGTATAAAAAGAAAACATTCATGAAATGTTTATGAATGAATTGATCACTCGCCCATTTGTGAAAGATCACATAGGCCATTCTTTTGAAAAGAATAGGGCAAAGGGAGATTTGTATAAAAGAAAACATTCATGAAATGTTTATCAATGATTGAGTCAAAAATTCAAAGTGAAAATGAATTTGAGCTTGTCTACACACTCCAAATGTATTATATATATTTCTTTTTTCAAATGTTGTTTGTGTGGTTTGATTGAAGTTAAAAGGTCAACATGATTAATTTGAATTCTAAACTTTATAACTTTATTTGCATTTCTTGATTTATTTTTAGACAAGAATGATAAATCTTTCCCTTTCTTGAACTTGTTCAGTTTGTATATACAGTTTACTTAATTTAATTAACAAAAACATATCATAGCCTATTAACATTTCATTAGTAATAATATTTTATATTTTGTGAGGCTACTACTAGTAGCACTACACCAAAATACCAACGTAACTTTTTGGCATATATTAACGCATTTTCAAAAACCAACGGTTCACTGAAACATGCAACCATTTAAATATTTTTAAGTGTCAGATTCAGTAACATGCAAGACAAATTAAATATTTTAAAAGTCTAATTTTCTCTATATTTTAGTTTTTTCCCGCCTTTTTCTGTTTTTTCTGGAGACGAAGTGAGAGTCAGAACTGGAAAGTGGGATTGCATTCTCTTTTTATCCCTTCTTTTCTTTTGTCCTCCGAGCAGCGCGCTTCCTTAGAATATTAATGGTTTTGTTTTTGTTTTAAATAATAATAATAATTAGGTTTTATTATGTAAGAATTTTTACGTGGGGTGATATTTTAAATGAAATAGAATAATTTAGATAAATGAAAATGAATTGTTTTAAATGTTTATTATTATTATTATTTATGGTGATGTTTTAAATTAAATGAAATAAAATAATTTAGATAAATGAAAATAAGTTGTATTATATATATTTTTTGCTATTAATAAACTTTTAATTAATTAATTTATATTGATTCGATAAGAAAATAATTTTGATTTTAGAAAATAAAAATTCAATGCAGATAACTAATATCAAGCTATTACAACTTGAATATACAATACTATTGTACTATTACAAAGTATAATCAAACACCAAAATTTGATTTAATCTATAATTCATACTATACTCATTTTAACAATTTAACATCTTCATAATAAGGTACATACAAGTTCATGATCATCACCTTACTAAACTAGGACCATGTAGTGGCTAAGTACTTGCCTTTAGTTGTGTAATTAACTATAGCTTTAATTTTACATGAATATTTATCTATAATTTAACATAGGACTCATGTTCTTATGTATACATATGCAAATGAGTAATGTTACTATAAAGTTCTATATAATAGAAAAAGTCATATGCATAACATTAATAGACAAGATAATACCTTTAATAATATTTAATGTTTAATATCTCCTTGGCAATATAAGTTAATGGGCTAAATATTTATTTTACATATATACTTAGGAGATAAATGTTGATATTACTAGATATTAAATGGAAAGAGCCTTGAAATCAACACAACCTAAGTTAATGGGTTAAATATTTATTTTACATACATAGGAGATAATGTTCATATTATTAAGTATTATATGGAAAGCGCCTTGAGATTAATTGATTTGATTCATTAGATTATGATAAATATATCCATATTAAAATTTATTTTCTGATATTTAATGTTAATATAAATTTATTAACTAATTTAATTTAAATATATTCTCTAACATATTTACAATTGTTCTAGAAACATAAGAAAGACTAAATTACTGATTGTATTGCTATAATTTAAATTTTTAAGACTATCCTAAAAATCTATGTGCAAAAATTAAAGTGTTAAAATAGAAATTTTATGTATCTTTCAATAAATAGACAACAAAACCACTTAGCCAAGAACTGTTTGCATAAGAAAAACTAATTGGATTATTTAATAAAAAAATCGCATCTCACCTGCATATGAGACCCAAATTTATTCATCCAATTAGAAGCTAGAAAATTAATATAGAAAAATTATAGAGTTAAAATTTTTGCATGCATTTCTTAAGAAACATAATATTCATAAAAAAATCAATTAAAATAAATTCAAAACCCTAGATCAGAGCTCATTTAATAACTAGTTAAGGTGACTAATATAAAAAGTAGAACAATAGTAGTTAGCCTACCGACAAGTACTAATAACTCAACGTAGTCCACCATTAAATTTCTTAAAACAAAAGAAGTATTTAAATCTTGAAATAACAAAAACTCAGCTATTACATCTAAGAGGATTCCACTCTACAACTTTCCTACTTGGTTATTTTTGAATCCTCCTTTTCCATGGTGTTTGAGGTGGGTGCCCCTCACCTTGATCCAATCCCTTGGATTTGTGTTAGTACTTAATTCATGGGCTCCCTAGGTGGTGTCTCTGGGCTAGGCTACATTGTCTTTAGCAAAGGACTCTATGGGGGCATTGACATTTTTCTCCCCACATTTCCTATTCTCGATCTACAACTTTCTCACTCAATTATTTTTTAATCCTCCCTTTTTATGGCGCTTGAGGTGGGTGCCCCTCACTTTGATCCAATCCCTTGGATTTGTGTTAGTACTTAATTCATGGGCTCCCTAGGTTGTGTCTCTAGGCCAAGCTATGTCATCTTTAGTAAAGGACTCTGTAGGGGGCATTGATATTTTGCTCCCTAGATTTCCTGTTCTACCATGCGAGCATTCCTAGTGATGATTTGGCCTTTCTAAGATTCTCTCCACCCAAGCTAGATGTTTGTTAGAATGTGAAGAAGCCACCTTCTCTTCCTTCAGGAAGTTGTTGGAAGGAAGCAGTTGTGGGTTCCTCTATGGAGCCATCATTGAGTGGGCTTCCTAAGGTGATTCTAGCTTTGATGGGCTTAAAATATTCCTCCCAAACTCATTGGAAGAGAGTATCACTTCCTTCTTTTAGCTCTGTCTGATTGGCATATTTCTTTCTTTCCAACCCATGATTGAGATGGTGCACTTCTTGTTAGAAGTTGAGAGGTAGTGTTACTATCTCTGCCTTGCCTAGTGGTTTATTCCTCTTCATGTTCTTGATGGAGGAGGATTCTAACTCTATGCATTTGGGATCTTGGAGCTATGGAAACTAGGGTTTGGCCATGGCAGGATTTTGGCCAGATTCTTTGACCTCCCACTAAAATTTTGGGATGAGAAGGTCTTTAACTAGATTGAGAACTCATTTGGGCACTTTATCTTTGTTGATGAAGTTAGTTATTCCAAGTCCAGACTAGTTTATGTTAGGCTCTATGTTAATGTGGCTCTTAATCACCCCATAACCAACCTTGTCTCCCAAAACGCTAAATGGGGAAATAAGACCCAAGTTGTTGCATATGAGAATGCCTCTCTCTTTTTCTAGTGTTGTTAAAAGTTTGGCCATATTGCCTCTAACTATAAGGCCTCCCTTCCCAAGGAGAAGGAAAAAATGTCACCTCTAGTTCTTGTTGGTGGAGTGTTTGAGGTTGGAACCACATCAAAAATGTAATTCCCTTTCTTGGAGGGTACTAATGACCTTATATGCACCCTTAAATCTTTGGTACTACCTACTCCCATTGAGGGATCTTTGGAAGAAGGAGAAATCCCCAGTCATCCTTTGATAGTGGTATTGAATGTGGATGAGAAGGAAGATATGTGCACTTCCTCTTCTTCTATGGGTATAGTTACTTCCCCTACCTTGAATGGTAATATCAAACAACTATGGGGAGACTCTTTCCCTCTGGCTTATCTCTCTCCTTCTTCCTTAGTTGTCATAGTGATAACATTAGGAATTAACATGTTGTTGGTCTCATATTGGTTTTGACAACTGAGTGTCAACACACTTAACCAATTCTTAAGTTGATGTTGAGTATAATACAAATGTCGAGCTACAGTGTGTGCCAAGCCAAAAATTCAACAGGTGCCGAGTAAACTTCAAGTGCCAAACAAGTATGAAGTGCTAAGTGATAAGTGATGCTAAGTCACCATAGGTGTCAAGCAAAGTATAGATGCTGAGTGAAACAAAATTACTATAGGAGCCGAGTGAGACATAATTCCTATATGTGTCGAGCATCAGTAACTAGTAAGTGCTGAGTAACACAGAATCAACATATGATTTTGTGCCTTCACAAAATCAGATGTAAATTATTTTTGAGCCAATTCAAGATGAATCTTGAAGGATCTTGAAGATAAGATCGAATCTTTTGCATTACCTATGTAATCAGCATGCAACCAATCAGAAAAATGGAGAAAACATGCAACCAATAGGAAAAGTGAAAGAATTGAGCAGGAAAAGAAGAATGAATATTGATCGTAGATTCATACCTAACCCTAAGTCTTTGAAGCCTTTAAAAGGAAGATGAAACCCCATTGTGTGCGTGCATGAGTAAGAGTTTATGGGAGAATGCTAGCGAAGTGCAAAGGGGTTTAAAGACTTAGAAAGAGTAGAACAACATTGCAAAATTTAGTTGATCAAGAACAAAGTATAAAAATTTCGAGGAGAGTCATATCAAATCAAGCAAGGATCATAACATATAGAGTAGAATAAGGATCTAGAATCAATAATTGAAGATTGCAAGTCATCAGGTCAAGACTTTCTAATACTCTCTAGCCATTGTATTAGGAATAAAAATCCTATAATGATAGGTTGATTTAATAGTCATGTTGTAAGCCTTTAAACAAGGTGTTAAATTATTTAACAGGGTAACATTCCAAGAGAGTGTTTGCAAATGTTTTAACCAGGTTGCTTTTAACAGGGTGTAAAGTCTTTAATAGGACATGCCTTTCACAGGGCAGACCATTGGAAGTGGTCAAACTTTGTAACCTTAAACAATTATATATTGCTGCAGTGATACTTTGTGGGTGTCATCCCCACCCTAGTTTTACCTTCTAATTTTTGGAGGGTTTCTGGGTTACCAAAATCTTGTGTTATCTATTTTCATGCATATCTTTACTTTCATGTTTATTAGATGAATTAGATGCATGTGAATGATTTCAGCTAAAAGGTTTCAAAGGTTAAAGTTAGTTACTTCTGATTCACCCCCCCCTCTCAAAAGTAAATCTTCCCACTTGTAAATTCTAACAATTGGTATCAGAGCTAAGTTCTCACAAGGAGGAGCCTTACAACTTGGAGAAAAGATCTGGAAATGGAAGTCTACAAACTTGGAAAGATCATAGAGAATCAAACAATTGATGTACAACTTGCTCTACACACCTTGGAAGAAGCTAGAGAAGAATTGAAAAAAAATCCTTAAAGAGAAGAAGAGAGATTGCCATAGCTGAGAATGATACACAATACAAGGAGATTGACACCTCATTTTTTTTTGCAAATGGAGATTCCAAAGAGTTTGATGCAGCAATAGCAGACCTGATCGAGGAGAATAGAGCCCAAGCAAAAGAAATCAGAATAGTCAAGCTTGAACATGAATCACAAGCCATAATGCTTTGTGAAGTGACTGAACAGAATAAAAGAGCCATTGAAGATAAGGCTATGCTAGAAGAAGACAAGAGAAACCTTGCTAACAGACTAGAAGAAAAGTCAATTGAGCTTGCAAGAATTTCAAACATGCAACTAGATAGCCTACGCCAGATGATGAATGCACATCACGAACTGAATGTCAAGGACATTGAGATCTCTACACTGAAGATGCAAAATGACTTGAAAAGAGAGAAGGGAATCTCAGAGAGCTTCAACATACCTAACGAGGTCATCAAGTACTTTGAGCAGCTACTGAAATCACCAAGGGCTAGCAATGATACTTCAGGACTAGGATACACTAGCACTAAACAAGGAAAGTCATCAAAGACTGTAGAAGAAAGAAGTAACAAAGGTAAGAGCACTAAACCTACTTGTCATTTCTGTGGTAAAAAAGGGCATACCTCTAATGTATGCAGGAGCAAGAATGCCCATCAACATGACAAGCAAGGACATCAAGCACATGTCTACAGGACCAAGACTATCAAAACACCAAGGTTTGAAGGTCACTGTTACAATTGCAAGAAGTATGGACATAGAGCTTTTGAGTGCATATCAAAGCCTATGTGGACACCTAATTAGCTAGCAAGGGGAAATAACCATGTACATCACTACAATTGGGACAACAACACCAGGCATAGCTATCATTACTGTTAGGAATATGGATGCATTCCTAAAAATTGCATAAGAACACATTTTAGTGGAAACTACAGGAGATGGTTAAGTCAAATCACATATTTTAGTTGTTTGAAGACTGGTCATATCAACAAAAACTTTCCAACAAGGTCAAAGGAACCCAACTCATAGATCAACAAAGGAAAAGAGAAGGTGAATGTTGAACACATCAGAGGAGAAATGACTAAGACATGGAAGAAGAAAGATGGGAGCAACACATCAAATGAAGGGATCACTTCACCTAAAAGGTCAATTGGTCACACTTCATCAAACTAAGCAGAGGAAGGCATGTGGAACTGATATACAAAGCTTTATCATACATCAGTTCCTAAACAAGCAAGTACTAAAAAGAAGAGATCAACATGAATAAAGATGCAAAGTTAAAACTTCAAGATTTCATCAGTGTTGTTGAGTTGCTCTCAGATGCCAAGTAAAATTTTAGTACAAGTTGAGATGATTGCCAAAATTAGTAGAAGCCTAATGATTAGTTGCAGTAGAGTTGGCAATGAAAATTGAGTAAAGAAGAAAATTTAGTTGAAGTTGAGTAATGCAGAAATGCTTAAGAAGTCGAGTGGACAACTGTAAACACACTAAGCATTAAATGCTATGAAAATAGGGTATATTTTCACATTTTGAATCATTTTTCTTCATCGTGAATGAAGAACAGAGTTGAAGAAAAGTGCATAATGATTTTCAAGTAGAGAATCCAACATTTGAGCCAATTTTAATAATGATTCAACATAGTTTCATCGAATTCAAGATATTTACATTTGTGCTGAGCTACACAGTTTTAAATTTCTTCATGATTAAAACCCTAACTAGCAGAAATGGCCTCTATTTCTAGGAAACCATAGGAGAAAGAGCCGTTTGAGGTTCAACTAGTGTCAAATGAAGTAAAACAACCTAATTTCTAGCCAATCCCTGAAGAGGCATATAAAAATGACCTAGCTAGAGCCCTATCCATAATACCCCCTAAGGTAGTTATGGTCTAAGATGTTAGAAGATGTTACAACTGCAAAATTGGAGCCATAGGAGATATCGAGATGAGGGAAGCCTATGACAAGTTGTGTGAAAATGGAATCTTGAAAGAAGAGTACCAAATTGTTGAGAAGAAGGGTTTGACGCATGCCCTAGAATTCCCCATAGTTTTCAAAATTGAATGGATCAGGATAGTGCTTAGCAGGATTCATAATGGAAGTTTATGGTTGGAGGATGGTCCAGTAAAAATAACAAAAATTATTGTACATAGAGTGACAGGGTGTCCAACCCTAGATTGGCCAAGGACCCTTAGAAGTGATTCTAAGGAAGCAATTGAAAAGAACACTGGTGCCAAATGGAACAAGAGAAGAATGACAATAGACACTATCCAAGACCCTCTTGTTGACTTTTCTGTTAGGGTTATTGCACACAAATTTTATCAATCCAACAGACTTAATAGTGTACCTTGCATTGCAGTGGATGTGGGTTACAAACTAGTGAAAAAGGATCATACTTATGATCTCGTAGAACTGCAATTGCAACAAATAAATGAGAACTTAGCAACAATAAGGAGAACCAAGGGAGCACAATGCAAGTTTGGTGCAATTTTAATTTACATATTTTTCTATGTACAGAATGAATTTCCAACTTTTGGTAAAGTTGTCTAGAAAGAAAACAGGTCTATAATAGCTCAAGTAAATGAATATATAGAACAAATGGGAGCTAATTTTGAGACTCTAATGACTAGCTATTTTGAAGATTTTAAGAAGACCACGAAGAAGAGGCAAAGAATACCAGTTTCTTTGGTAGAAAAACATGTAAATGATGTATGTTTTCTTGTAGATATTGATTATACTTACATACAAGCATCCATACCAAGAGTTAGATGGTTAAGACCTCTTGGCTATGAGATAAACAAAGATGAAGCATCTGCAGCTATAACTGCATTACTAGCTGAGGAAGTGGAAAAAAGTGCACCACATTTTGGTACATATGATGTGGTAAGGTCAAAGGTGGACATGGAATTGAAGACTGCCTCCACACTGAAGAAGGAAAAACTTGTAAAGAAACTTAAAGCCAAATTTGGTGAGGGCACTATAGAAGAAGAAGAAGAAGATGAAGAAGAAGAACAAAGATAGGAGACACTTGCATTAACCCAAGGCATGGGTGAGGATGCAGAGGAAGAAGAAGGTGTCAAGAAGGAAGCACCAAAGCCAGATCCTAAGAGAAAGCCATAGAAACAACTAGCTGCACAACCCAAAGGAAAGAAGAAAGCAACTAAGTCGAGCCTAGCCAAGTCAACTACAAGGGAAGACACAAGGGAAACAACACAAGTGGCAAAGGAATAGGGGAAGAAAAAATCCAGAGAGCAAGGAGGGCCTACAGAACAAAAGAAAAGAAGAAAATATGTTGCACCCCAAAAGTCAGATGAAGAAAAGATAAAATCTGGCAATGATCAATTCAGATTGGTAAGACATTCTACCAAATATAATTTGGAAAATATTTGTGATAACATTAGGGAAAATATAGATTTGACTTGATTAAAAGGAATTTATTTTAATAAATTTTCAAGAGAAGAATAGGACATAGTAGAAGAGTCTATCTACACTATGATGGCCAAGTTCAAGACTACCCCACTTGATCTGTACAATTCTATGCCTAAGGAGCTAAGCTCCATTGTAGAAAATAAATGGCATTACTGCCTAAATATGGAGAGGGAAATAAGGGAGTCAAAATTGGCTTGTGTGATGCTAGACCTTACAAAAGGTCAAATAATTAAGGCTAGTAAGAAACATGGGAGCAAATTTGCAACCAAATACAAAGCCTTTAGTATTTTACAAAATAAAATTGAAGATGTTGTAAAGAAATCCACAAAAATGTGGAAATGGATTTTTAGATTGACTACTATCAAGGAAGGGCAAGAAGATCCCTTTGAGGGAAGAAATGGTGAGGAAGAAGAGGAAAATGAAAAAGAGGAGGAAGGAGAGAAAGAGAAAGAAGAGGTAATGGTGGAGAAAGAGACACATAAAGGTGAAGAAGCAACAACTGAGGAGCAACAACCAGAGAAGAGTGTCCAAGACACCCAATTGCCACCACCAAGTCCTCCACATACAACACCTGTAGAAACTATAATTGTAAAGGATGTTCCTGACTCCTTAGGTCAGAACATTGATCCACTAACTATAGAGGATCTCAAAAAGATCCTTCACCAAACAACATTGCAATCACAGTTGTGCACAAATCCTATTTTGGTGAGTGTAGAAGAGTTGCAAAAAGCTGTAGCACAAATTACCAAGGAGAAGGTGAAGACACAAGAACCACCTTCACAACCTCCCATAGCTACAAATGATCAACCAAAAGAGTAAGCAGCACAAGACACAACTATTAAGGTTGATCCCATAGTAATAGAAACAACAATTGTCGAGGAGCCAACAAAGGAGTAGACAGGACAAGATGTCCCTACAACAAAAAGTCAAGGTGCACATCCTCAAATCATTATCATTGATCAAGGCAAAAAAGAAGAAGATAAGGAAGAGGAGAAAACCCCCAAGGAAAGAGAGCAAGAGGCAATATAGACATTGGTAAATTTTCCTACTATGGGGACTCCTACCAAGCAGTTGAGCACTGATGTAGTACCCCTGCAAATCTCAGCACTAGGCTCGAGCTCCACCAAGGTAGAAAGGGTACTTCACTATGGAGACCCTGCACTTGATGAATAAATAGTCATACCTAGTTATGACTACAAGAAAATAAACCTAGCACAGATAAATGAAGTGCAAGAGGCACTTGAGAGAAAGAAGAAGTAGGAGATACTCAGAAATGAGTGTAGACAAAAGAAAGCATTGGTAGAAATCAAAGACATATTCCTTGATGCATTCAACTTGCCTATACCTTATGAAACAAAGCCCATCATGGAGTAATTGTCCAACATAGTGGACCAGATACAAAATAAAGACCTTGATACTAATGTCAAATTATTAGAATGGTCTGAAAATAAATTTCAAATGAAAGTTAATGAAAAGATATTTAGTGAGATAGCACTATCATAAGTGGAACTGGCTAAGAAAGTAGAAAAGGTGAAAATGGTACTTGAGAACATATTCTCATTGTACTCCAAATCATGTGATTAATCATATTTCACACAAGAAACAAGCCAGAGAATACTGAGCTTGGAAAGGAATCTTAAGATATTTAGCACATAGCTACCTAAAGATCCAACTCAAAGTGAGAAGCATTTTTCCACAATGCTTCACACTCAGAAGGAGTTAGTTGTATTAATAGTAGAAGAAGCCAATGTTAAGGCAAAATTAATATAAATTCAATATGCTATTACCCCACTTTTGGAAGTACTACATAAGGAAATGGCCTATGCAAAAAATGTTTTAAAGAAAGACCATAATCTTTCTACCTTAGAAGGCCTTGTACATCTTGCACTAGAGACAATTATTCAACACAAAGCATTGGAAATTGCCTTAGACAATTGGGATGCTTCTCTAAAGATGATAATGGAGGTAAATCATTTTTGTTTGGCTAAATATTCTATTCATTCTTAGGACCCATTATGCATATAATAATAATAGGGGGAGATAATACAATTTTTTGATGGAGGTAATAAATAATATCCAAAGGGGGAGATATTCATATAAAGAAGGAGACATAATAAAGATCTAGGAGACACTAAGAATAGATGTGCAAATAAAGGAACAATTACCAAAAGGGGGAGATTATCACAATTTTGAGGAAGTGATAAGGAAATAAAGCCAAAAGGACAATAAAAATTGCAAGAAGATGTGAAAGGGGGAGTAGACATAGAGTAGAAACAAAGGGGGAGTACAAACAAAGTAGATACAAGGTATAGACAAGGCAAAGAGTATCAAACACATCAATATGAGACAAATTCAACTTAAGAGAATGACAGATAAGCTTAGGGAGAGTTACAAGCTTTTGAGGTATATAGTCTTCTACAAAATTTTGAACAAGTTTTTGAAGTCTTGTACATATGTCAACTAGAATGTGTATTATACTCATTGAGATTAGATTCATAATGCCTAGTTAAGTGTTTTTGCCACTCATGTCAAAGGGGGAGATTGTTGGTCTCAGATTGATTTTGACAATTGAGTGTCAATACACTTAACCAATTCTTAAGTTGATACCGAGTATAATACATATGCCAAGCTATAGTGTGTGTTGAGCCAGAAATTCAATAGGTGCCGAGTAAACTTTAGGTGCCAAGCAAGTATCAAGTGCTGAGTGATAAGTGATGCCCAGTCACTATAGGTGCCGAGTGATAAGTGATGCCCACTCACTATAGGTGCCAAGCAAAGTATAGATGCTGAGTGAAACATAATTACTATAGGAACCAAGTGAGATAAAATTTATATATGTGCTAAGCATCAACAACTAGTAACCGCCGAGTAACACAGAATTAGCATATGAGTTTGTGCCTTCACAAACTCAGATGTAAACTATTTTTGAGCTGACTTAGGATGAATCTTGAAGGATCTTGAAGATAAGATCAAATATTTTGCGTTACCTATGTAATCAATATGCAACCAATCAGGAAAATGGAGAAAGCATGCAACCAATAGGAAAAGTTAAAGAATTGAGTGAGAAAAGAAGAATGAATATTGATTGTAGATTCATTCCTAACCCTAAGTCTTTGAAGCCTTTAAAAGGAAGATGAAACCCCATTGTGTGCACACACATGAGTAAGAGTTTATGGGAGAATGCTAGTGAAGTGCAGAGGGGTGTAAAGACTTAGAAAGAGTTGAACAACATTACAAAATTCAGTTGATCAAGAACAAAGTATCCAAATTTTGAGGAGAGTCATATCAGATCAAGCAAGGATCAGATTAGAGAGAGCAGAACAAGGATCTAGAATAAAAAATTGGAGATTGCAAGTCATTAGGTCGAGACTTTCTAATACTCTCTAGCCATTGTATTAGGAATAAAAATCCTATGATGATAGTTTGGTTTAATAGCCATGTTGTAAGCCTTTAAACAAGGTGCTAAATCCTTTAACAAGGTATCATTCCAAGAGAGTGGTTGTAAATCCTTTAACTAGGTCACTTTTAATAGGGTGTAAAGTCTTTAATAGGATAGGTCTTTCACAGGGTAGACCATTGGAAGTGGTCAAACTTTGCAACCTTAAACAGTTACATATTACTATGGTGATACTTTGTGGGTGTCATCCCCACCCTAGTTTTACCTTCTTATTTTTGGAGGGTTTCTAGGTTACCAAAATCTTGTGTTATCTATTTTTGTGCATGTCTTTACTTTCATGTTTATTAGATGAATTAGATGCATGTGAATGATTTCAGCTAAAAGGTTTTAAAGGTTAAAGTTAATTACTTTTGATTCACCCCCCCTATCAGAAGTAAACCTTCCCACTTGTAAATTCTGACATGTGTGATCCCATTCTAGGTTCTTAGTTTTCTCTACCCTTTGACGATCTATGTGGTTGGGAGAAACCAAAAGTAAGAACCTATGGTAACAAGAAGGCGGGCATGGGTAATGAGGTTGAAGCTGGTAGACCTAGAAGAAAAAGTGTTGGAATAAAGGCCACTACAAAGGAAATTGACAAAGGAAGGAAGTTAACCCTAGAAGACTCCCAAAAGAGTACAAGATGAAGTTCCTCTCTCAAAACATAAGGGGTTTGAATAGTCCCTAGAAGCAATTTGTTGTTAGGAAGCTAATTTTTAGTTGGAAGATTAATATTCTGTTAATCTAAGAAGTTAAAATGATATACGATAACTTTCTTATTACTATCAACAATCTTTGGCCTAGGGATAATTTTCATTAAAATGAGATGGTTGGGACTTTGGAAGGCACTGTCATGCTATGGAACCCCAAAAAGTTATTTGAAAAATCCATCTCTATTTCTCATAATTTCCTTGTTGTCTTGTTTAAAAGAAATGATCTCTCCTAGTTCCTGTTCAATATTTATGCTCCTAATAGTCAAGTTGGGATATTTTTGGTTTGGGAGGAAATATCAAACTTCATGTCTGCTAATGTTAATGCTAAGCTTCTTTGTATGAGAGACTTCAACACCCCCTTTTCCCCTTTGCAAAGTTTGGGAGTGTTGGTGTAATTAAATATTCACTAATTACAAGTACTTAAGCTTACTTAGGATAATGCATTGTATAGTAGTTTGTGATTGAGACACTTGAGAGTTTGCACCTCATTTAAACACATGGTGTAGGAGAATTCCACTCTAGGTAGTTATATTTGTTATCTCATTCAACCTTTCATGTACTTATCACATTGTCATCCTTATCATCACACATACTTCATTGGATAATGCAGAATGATCCACCTTTTATGGACATGTGATTCCACCTTATGTGGGTGATAGCTTATATTCTCCTTATCATTGTCTCTTATTGCCTCTCCTATATAAGGAGGCCTATTATGCACATTTCAAATCAATCCATTGGATTTCAATCAAGTCCATTATCAATAATAGCATTCTTTCATCTTCATGCAATTGTCTTGCCATTCTCTTATGGAGGTTATCTTGGTCTTTCATTTGATCCTGTGGGTGTTTTAGAGTCACCTAAAAATCTAACATGGTATCAAAGCTCTCATGATGTGAAGAATTCTTCTCAAGAAGTGAAATCTTGGCTTGACTCATTCTTGGTGTAGCATTTGACAATTTGGAGGAGATTTTAGGAGTTGTATTTTGTGACCTTCTATTATAGGTGAAAATTGGAGCTTGCTGGTGCAAATCAGAGGTTTGCATCATATAGAGGAGGTCCAAAAGCCCCTAAATAGAATTTTGCTTCATCCAAATTAGACATTTGAGGCCAAATCTAGAGCCATTTTATTTTTGAAGGTGTGATGGTGACAATTTAGAAAAAATAATTTCAGAGGCAATTTTCAACATTGATATCTCCCTCATACGAACTCCTTTTTCCGAGCAATTTTTATTGTTTTGGGGTAGAATTTCACAATCTACATAGTGGTGCAAGTGATTTTGGATCTCTATCTTTGAATTTGTCTAAAAATCATGAATCCTACTTTTCACAACTTTCAGGGCTCTATTTGGGCACATCTGGTAACATTTTTAGGTGCAATTTTTTTTGAAAGTGCATGATTTTTCCTCTAGTTTTCAAATTTATAATCAGATTTTAGTGATTTGGAGTGGGCATTTCACTTTAATAAATAGATATTTTTTGGCTATATTTGCACTTGGTGAATAATTGGATTGCAATTTTATTAATTGAATTAGTAATAATACATACATGAAGGTTTGTGGGAAAGTTTCTATTCCTATGTGATAGGGTGCATTTGATGATGTTATTTGTGTGCCATCCTTGACCACTAATATCCTTTCCATTTACCAAATTACTCATGGTGCATAAGGTAAAATTGTTGTGTTCACTCTAGATTATGTCTATATTAGGGACATGGAGACTAGAGATGTCATAGCTATGGGAGTTGTTGATCATACATCACACTTGTATTATTTTGCACATTTTGTTCATAATGATGATGATATTCATGATGTACCTAACCATTTATCAAGGGTGAATAATTCATGTGAGGAGAACATTGGACACTTGAATAATTTTGTTCTTGAGACAAGTGTTGAACTTCCTACTCCTCCACCTCTTGCTTCTTCAAACATGAGTTCTACTATTTAGTAGGATGATCTTTATGCTTTAGATCATGTAGTGTGGGATGAATTCCTAGATGCTCTTTCAAATGAGTCTCATAATGTAGATTTGGTTAATACATATGAGGGAGTTTCTCTTTGAGATACTTCTTCACCTTCTTTGGAGATTGGATTTCCCAACTCTTCATGTTCTCTTGATCTTTCACATCTCATATATCAGCTTGATGGTCTGACATAATCTTTGAGCTTGGAGATACCTATTTAGTCTTTAGAGATGCATACATGGAGACCTTCTTCCTCCTTCCTCACATTTTACATGGAGTAGCTTCTCCATCTTTTAATGTATATATCTCTTCCTAAGGAGATACATGTTTCTTGTTGGCATTGGATTATATTTTTCTTTTAAGTACTCTTCATATACATTGGAGCTTCTTCATTATTGGGGGGATATCATGTCTCCTTATTTCCTTCCTATGGGGGGATCATTCTTTGTATATACATGGTGTATGCAATTTTGGGGGGTTTTGAGTACTCCATCCATCCATGCATCTTATTTTCATCTCTCTTTTTGGAGGAGGGTTTTTCCCTTGAGGTTTTCTCTCTTTCTCCACTTTATGAGAGATTAGATTTCACGCATTGCATTGCATACTGTCCATGGGTACCTAAAATGGCCTAGTAGCCAAGACCCATCTTGCATTGTGAGTTTAAGTGCATTCCCGGCGGGGGGGGGGGGGGGGGGGGGGTGGGTGGTGGCGGGGGGCGGTCTTGGTGTAATTAAATATTCACTGATTACACTTAAGCTTACCTAGGATAATGCATTATATAGTAGTTTATGATTGAGACACTTGAGAGTTTGCACCTCAATTAAACACATGGTGTAGGAGAATTACACTCTGGGTGGTCATAGTTGTTATCTCATTCCACCTTTAGTGTGTATGCACCCTAAAATGGTCACCCACACTATGGGCTCCCATTATTCAATTTGTCAATTTCCTGAATCAATGGTTTGCAATATTTTATTAAATCAATTTAAATCATTTTCCTTGATCAAATTCAATTATTTCATTTCTAAGGTTGATCATTTTATCCTAAGTATTATTTAATTAAAAAAAATCCTCCCTTTTAATTAAATAAAGTGAGTCCCCATTTAATTAAAAGAAAACCTCCCTTTTAATTAAACAATTCATCCACATTTAATTAATTAAGAGAAAAACCCATCTTTTAATTAAATTAAATATTTCCTATTTAATTAAAAGAACTTGCTCCCTTTTAACTAAATTAATCCTCACTTAAAAAGGAAATAAAATAAATAAAAATTAAAAATTCCTCTACACTTAAATGCACATATTTCTAAGTGGGATTTCATTTAATTCTTTTCCTATTTTCTCATTGCTAGATCTTTATTTCACATGTGTCATTCTTTCTCCACCTTTGATTAAATATTTTTGCCTCTTAATATTGATCATC
Organism: Cupressus sempervirens; assembly: GCA_028749045.1. Lineage (NCBI taxonomy): Eukaryota > Viridiplantae > Streptophyta > Pinopsida > Cupressales > Cupressaceae > Cupressus > Cupressus sempervirens. Next base: position 467,173,971 of record CM053785.1, on the reverse strand, counting down.
CAATCTTCTTCATAAGGGAGAGCCCTCTCCTCATTTTATACACACACTCTAGGCTATTGTTATGCTGTAGGATTGGGGAGGGATTTTTGAAGAAGATGTTTGAATACTAAATCTTTTTGTGGAGAACTTCTATCTTCTTGTCTTCTTCTCTCATGCATCCATGGCTTCCATCATCATGATCCATCCTTGCATTTTCATATTAGCTTAGATCTTGCATTGATAGATTAGATCTTGTATTATTTTGCATTATTATCATATAGATTAGTTTTCATCTCCATTTGCATGCATGTTGGATCTTTGAAGCTGTCATTTTATGGTGTACTTGCATGGGCACAAACTAGGTCAAAATTGAGGGCCTCCATCACAAACCCTTGCATTCCATGAATAGAGAGCTATGAGCCACCATTCAAGACCTCATTCTTGAGAAATCTTGCATATAATGACTCATATAAGTGTGCTCACATTTTAAGCATACATAGTGTACTTATCACATTATCATTCTCATCATCACACATACTTCATTGCATAATGGAAAATGACCCACCTTTCGTGGACATGTGATTCCACCTTGTGAGGGTGATAACTTATCTTCTCCTTATCATTGTCTCTTGTCACCTCTCCTATATAAGGAGGCCTATTATGTAAATTTCAAATAATCCATTGGATGTCAATCAAGTTCATTATCAATAATAGCATTCTTGCATCTTCATGCAATTGTCTTTCCATTCTCTTTTGGAAGTTATCTTGGAATTTCATTTGATCTTGGGGGTGTTGTAGAGTCATCTAAAACTCTCACAGGGAGGAACTACTAATTAAGATGATTACAAGCATGATCTTCTAGATATGGACCTCCTTGGGTCCCTTTTAATTTGCTCAAACAATAGGACGAGTCAAGAGCTTATTTAAGTCAAGCTTAATAGGCTCCTCTACTTTGCTAGTTTTTATATTTCCTCCTCCTCTACCTTGCATGCTCTCCCTTGTACTACTTATGATTATTCCCCAATCCTCTTGGATTGGAAGGATACACCACAAATTGGGCTATGACCTTTTTTCTATGAGATCATGTGGCACTCACACTCTAAATTCATGCACTACTTGCAAGGTTGGTGGGGGATAAAGGTGGATGGAATGACCATATTTAGGCTAGCTAAGAGATTGAAGAATGTTATAAGGAGGTCTCTAGATGGAGACAATATTCATTTGAGAACATTTTCAATTAGAAGAAAGTTATTAAAGATAAGCTGAAATAGTTGTAGGAATGCATATCTATGTGTGTTTCTTCATATGAAGATCACCTCAAGGAGGAAATATAGAGGAAAAAATGGAGTGATAATATGGTTAGGGAGGAATTCTACTGGAAGCAAAGATCAAGAATTCAATGGCTTTCAAAAGGAGACATGAAAACATCCTTCTTCTATAGGTCTACATCAAAACATAGGAAGAGGAACACTATAGACTCCCTCCTAGATGACAACAAAATGTGATGCAGGAGCATCCTTGGGCTGCTTTGAATCTTGCATCACCCAAAAATATATTTGTTGTTTTCTATTTTATAGTTACTTGTTTGAAAATATGTATTGGAAAACTTTGGTATGTTATTTCTAGATTCCATGGGCTTAGCTTCATATGGTGGACATAGCTTGAATCATTACCCTAAGTTTACATAATCCTATGTGACATCCAAAAGACATTATGCTTCACCTTCTCAGGTGCTATTTTCCTATGTTTTTCTTGATGCAATGCCTAGTATTTAATTTGGAACAATTCTATATTGAAGAGTCAACTTGCACACTCTTGGATCTAGAAAATTGGTTAATGTGTGGACCTATACCTAATGCTGCATAATGTTATCTCTTGTATTATGTTTTTGGTCATTAATTATTTGAGGGTGAGTCTTATAATGTAATATACATTTCCTATTATTGGAGAGTGTGAACTCAAGCTGACCTATGTGTCCTAATCTGGCTATTTATTTAATATCATAGAGTCTTGGTAAGTAGTATGGAGGAAGCATGAGGTAGTATCAAGAAGATACTTAGAGGAAGCTTGGATAGCAAACTTTGTCTGTAATTATGAAATATGTATTGGTTATAATCAAGAAGGCTTTATAACCTAGCATATAGTATATTTTATCATGAAATCTATCTTATGAATCATTGGAATGTGTGTGGAGCTTTGATGTAATTATAGATTAGTTGATAATAAGGTATTTCTTGCAAATATATATTGTGTACTTATGTTGTATTGTATTTTTTGGGGACTTGGTCATCTCTTTTAGGGATTCATTTTCCTTGTACAACATTATAATGGTATCAGAGAGAGGTTTGATTTGATTGGACTTATTAGATTTGGTTGATGATTTAGTTGTTTGATCTAGAGGTTGATATTGTTAGTGACTTGTCAGAGGTGTTGTATCTACTTGTTGCTGATTCAATCTTGGCTAAGCATGGAAAACTTGCAAAGAATTGAATCCTTGATTGTGAGGTGGAAAATTAAAGTTCTGACTTAAAATTGTAGAGAACCTATTCAATTTTTTTGTGGAATCTTGTTATAGACCTTTTGATCCTTGTTAGTATACATATCATTAAAGTTTGAGGTAGTAGTACCTTGTTTTAGTGAATATATCGAATAGGAGAATGAACCCTAGAAGACTAGAGAATATGTTTGAAGATTTAGAGGATGAGATGAGGAATGCAAACCAAAATGAATTAAATGGCTTGAGAAGAAGCCCTGAAGCTAAAGAAGAATATGTTGACGCTACTAAAGATCTTGAAGTTCCTAAAGTAGAGATCCCTATATAGAGAAGAAATATTTTTGAAGGCTATGGACCAAGTTGTTTAAAGTCATAGAATGCCAGTCTCAAATTATTTTGGTTCTTTAGATCTCAAGGAATTGATAGATTGCATTAATGAACTTGAGGATCATTTTAAGCTTGAAAATATTGTAAATCCATAGAGATTATATTATCATAGATGAAGTTGAAAGGTCATGTTTCCTTATGGTGGAAAGAATTGTAGAAGGATAGAGAAGATAATGATAAACCTAAGATTACTAGATGCAAAACCATGGTTTCTAGATTGAAAGAAAAATTCATTTCTAAAGACTATGAACTTGAATTACTCAAGAAATTGCATAACCTGAAGAAGAAATATATGTCTGTAAAGGCTTATACAGTTATATCAAAGAATTTTTCAAAATAAAAATCAAATTTTGACATCATGAATCTTCTAAGGAGAAAGTTGCAAGGTGTATTAATTTTTTTTAAGTCAATGTTTAGGATGAATTGAGTATGTTGAAACTTAGTTCAGTTGAAGATTCTTATCAGTATGATACCAATCAATCAATCATTTTATATGCAACATTTTGAACATGACATGTGTGCATAGATCGAGACCTCATTGATGGCACATCATCATTGAAAGATGAAGAAAAGTTAGGAAGAAAGAAAGGTAAGCATGTTACTAAATTTGATAAGGGTAAGAAAATTGTTCTTGAAAAGAAATTTATTTTTAGACGTACTTGTTTCAAATGTGGTAAGGATGGAAACCAAGCCTTTGAATGTCCTAATGTGAAAGTTGACAAAAAACACTTAGTAGTACAAGAAGAATAGAAAGTGGAATCTTTTGATGTTGTTTTGGCTTCACCAAAAGTTGGAGAATCACTTTTGATGAGGAGAATCATGTTTTCTAATAATGATGTTGAGCTAGTGCAAAGAAGGAGCTTATTCTAAACTATTTGTAAGTATGGAAGTAAATGATATAAAGTTATTATGGATGAAGGTAGTACTAATAATATTATTTCTAAAGAAATGGTTAGGAAACTTGGTTTGCAAATATTCAAACCTCCTCCTTGTGGTATCAACTAGTTTCAAGATGATCATTGGGTGCAAGTTAGAGAACAATGTCTTGTTAATTTTAGTATTGGACCTTTTAAGGATGAAGTTTAATGTGATATAGTAGACATGAATGCTTGTTATATTTTACTTGGAAGACCTTGGCAATTTGATAGGGGAGTTATATGTGATTACACAAAGAATACTATTACATTTGAAAAGGATGGTAAGATATTTTCTTTGATTCCTTTAAATGATGAAGAAGTTATCAAAGAAAAGAACTTGAGTATTTTTAGGACTTTTAGTTTGAAGACATTAGAATATATAGTTGATTTTCCTACTATTGACATAAAATTATCTAATCTTGAGATTATGAACATAGGTGAAACAAAGAAAATTTCTATTCAGATGAAGACATGTAATAGGAATGATTCAATTTATAGTAGTAGTTATTGTATAAGTAGTGTATTTGAGATTTCTCATGATATAGTTGGTTATAGAAGTAAGTTTGGACACACTTATGTGTTGATTGATGAAGAATATTTTTGGATTAAGAATAAGCATGGCGTTTATGTTTTGAATTCTTCTAGATGTTCATAATTCCTTATGGAACATTATTTTCTCACCTTGGGTGTCTAATGCAGGAGCATCCTTAGGTTGTTGGCAATATTCCATCACCCATTTGTTATTTTTTTGTTTTACAATTACTTGTCTAATAGTTTAAATTAGAAAACTCTTGTTTGTTGTTTCTAGATTCCATAGGCTTACCTTCATATGGTGAACATATCATGGATCATTACCCTAAGTGTGCAAAATCATATGTGACATTTGGGAGATATTATGCTGCATCTTCTTAGGTGTTATTTTCCTACATTTTTCTTCATGTGATGCCTGGTATTTAATTTGGTGTATTTTTGTGTTAGAATTTTTTAGAATAATTGAGAGGTGGGGGAGGGGGAAACACAAACAATCACTGTTCTGCTTGTCCTATTGTTTCTTGGTCTCTAATATAAAACTATCTTAAACATAAGTTGCATTGTGTAATGAAAACATTATAAATGTAAAACATATAAAGCAATCAACACATATTTGACACTAGGCTTTTATGTGGAAACCCAATTTGCAAAAAACCACCAACAAAATCTCACTAATTTTCACTCTTTTGAAGTGAGCCCTGTTAGGAGCCAATCTTGTTAAAGGTTAAAAAATGCATTGTTAAATGTGACCTTGTTAAAGGATTTAATCACCTAGTTAGAAGGGTCCTTGTCAGAGGAATTTTATCATTCAATTTAGAATGTCACCTAGTCAAAGGATTTACATAGACTATTAAGTCTTCAAATGATTGTTAGGTCAACCTTTGTTAAAAGGATTTTAATACAAACTATTTACAATGATTATAAAGAAAATAGTAGGTTTGATCTCTGTGATTACAAATCACTTTTGTAGGGTTAGATCTATGTTCAATCTTTATGATGACTTTACTTTATAAGCCTTACACTAACATCTCTGATCTTGATTCACTTGGAAACCCTTCAACCAATTAGTCCACTCTTTTCAACAACACTTAAGCCTTTTTCTTAGATTCACTTATCAATATCAACATCCTCACTGCAAGCTTTCTCCTTTAAATTTTCATTCACTCACACACTTGTGCATTTCTAATCCATCTCTATCTATATGCGCCTCTTGTAGATACTTGCACTCCTTGACTAATAATGTGTTTGGTATGGTATCTCTTTAAATAGGCAATTCTTTCTTTACCATTTTCCATCATCACTATAGATCTTAGGGTTTATGATCAAGTTCAATTCAATTCATTGCATATATCCATCTTCTTGATCATCCTTTAGAAACTTCTCTAGAATCCATTTGTTAGGTCTTTATCTAATCCTCTCCTTTAATTTAATGATCCAAATCATCAATCTTATCTTCAACATGGTTTACACCTCCCAACAAATCAACTATTTCGGCTTGATCTCATAATTTCCTTGAATTTATTCTCATATCATTACTTGGAAATCTCTAATTTTTGACACTTGCTCATCACTGAATTACTGAGTCATTGTAAAGCTTCTGTCTTGACATTTCTAGCTCAGCATCAAAAATCTTCCTCGATTGGCACTGCTGCTCAGTCAATACTAAATTTTCTTAGCACTAACTATAGCTCAGGTGGTACTAGAAATAATTGACATTCCTTATCCTTTTATTCTATTTTCTTGGCTTGGCTTAGGTTTCTTGACATTAACAATTAATTTTATTTATCAAAGTCTATCTAATCAAATGTCCATTGTAACTCCATTTTTATAACTTCAACCTTTCCTCTAGGTTCTATTGTTATGAAAAACTTATCAAATCCTCTTCATCAGTCAAATATATATGACATTAATATTAGGTAGAAATATGTCTTATCAATAGATTTGACATTAATAACAAAACAAAAATTGTCCCAATTGTAAGTTTCCAACAATCTCCCTCTTTGGCATTGATGGAAACATATCAAATATCTCAGTACTATCAATAGTGTAGTTATCATATAATCTAAAATATTTTTACAATGATTCTTCTTTTCTATTTTCTCCATCTGAAATGATAAACATCCCTCTTTGATATCTCTCTCTCATTTGTGTTCTCCTTCTCCAGTAGTCTCTCCCTCTGTTTGGATATTCTCCCTCTTTAGTAATCTCTCCCTCTTTGACAACAATGCCAAAGACACTTAGCTTGTCTAAGCTTCAAAATCTTCATAAATTTGAATTATGTAGATTTTGCATGTGTGGCTGATTCCTATCATCTGTCTATGACTGATCTGTTATGTTGTACTAAATTATCTACCTTAGGCATGTCCCAAAGTAGAGTTGAATTACATCATTGTGTATAATATTCTGATTAGCACATGTGATGCAATGCACCTTGTCTTATTAAGTAGCTTTAATTAGGGGAATCACCCCTAGTTTACATCTAAGACATTCATGAGAATCTTTAGGTAAGGGTTTTGTGAATATATCAGTGATTTGTTTTTTGATAGTCACATATTCTAGCTTCATTTCTTTGTCTTGAACCAATTATCTCAAGTAGTGATACTTGATAGCAATGTGCTTTGTCTTATGTTGACACTTGTGTTATCACAATAGATAATCACTAGACCTATAATCTTTTCTTTCATTCCTTTTAGCAATTGCTTAGTCCATATTATGTTTGAATAGTTCACTACACCTGCCACATACTCATCTTTAGTTGTTGATTGCGAAATACAATTTTGCTTCTTGCTTGTCCATGACACCAATCTCTTTCCTAGAGAGAATGCACCTCCATTAGTTCTTTTTTGTCATCAATATTCCCTACCCAATCTAAATTAGTAAAAACCTTCAGTTCAAATCTATCACTTCTCTTGTAATATAATCGACAACCTTTGTACCTTTTAGATAACTCATTATTCTTTTTACAACCACCATGTGATTCTCATTCTGATTTGCTGAAAATATAGCAACTATCTCAACTACCAAAGCAATATCTAATCTGCTATGAATACCATAGTGCAATTTTCTAATCATGGATCTTTATAGGGTCTAGTTCACATGAGTAGAATCATCATTCTTAGATAGCTTATGTCCTATTGACATAGGTGTACTAACTAGCCTTAAATCTTCCATAACAAAATTCTTTAGTATCTTCTTGATGTACTTGGATTGTGTAATGAAAATGCCAAAAATCATTTGATATACTTGTAATCCAACAAAAAAATTGATCTCACCAAACATAAACATTTCAAATTCCTTCTCCATTTCATCAAAAAATGATTTGCATAATGATTCTCTTCCTCTAAATATAATATCATCAACAAATATTTTAGATAATAATACTTCATTGTTCTTACCATTCTTCAAGTATATGTTACTATTATCATTAGTCCTTTCAAAACCAATCTTCATCAAATAGTTAAGTAGTCTTTCATACCACGCTCTTGGGGCTTCAATCCATAAAGGGTTTTGTTCAATTTACATACCATGTTATTCCTGTTCAGATCTACAAATCCTTTAAGTTGTTCAATGTACCCTTCTTCCTCAAGTATACCCTTTAAAAATGTAGATTTGACATCCATTTGATATACCTTGAAATTCTTGTAGGTTGAATATGCAAGCAAAGTTCTAACTCCTTCAATTCTTGCCATAGGAGCAAAAGTTTATCCATAATCAACTCCTTCTTGTGCATATCCTTTGCTTACTAAACTTGATTTTTTTTTTTTGTTACTTCACCATTCTCATTGAGTTTGTTCCTATAAACCCACTTTTTTCCAATAACATTTTTGTCTTTAGGTCTTGGAATTAAAGTTCAAGTATTATTCTTCTCAATCTAGTCAATTTCCTCATTCATTGCCTGAATCCAATCTTCATTGTCTAAAGCATCTTTTGTTGTCTTGGGCTCAAATTCACAAAGTAAGCATGTGTCATCTTTGAGTCTTTTTCTTTTCATAAAACTTGATTCAACATCTCCAATGATTTTTTCAGGTTTCTAATGTTTTCTCACATAATTTTCTAGCACAAGTATTTTCCTTCTTGGTTCTTCTTCAGGTTCATCTGGAAAAATAATCTTAGACTCATTTACTCATCCTTGTTGAGGATTTAGTTCATCATGCTTGACATTTTCTGTTTGATGGTTGACATTCCCTATATGTGGCTCAACATCCACTCTCTACTGCTCAACAATTTGTATTTGCACTCCATCATTTCCTATCTAATGGGAACTTGCAACTTGATTTTCTTGTTCATTTTGAGTGTTGGGAGCATCATCATCCAGATAGATGAATGTACTATAGTTTGCAGGTTCTTTACTACATGAAGTGTCACTTCTTTCTACAAACTCATCAACTTTCACATTTGCACTTTCCACAATTTTGTTAGTGTTAGAATTCAAACACTTATAAGCTTTTCTTTTGGTGGAATAACTTAGGAATATGGCTTCATCACTCTTTGCATCAAGTTTTCCATTACTATTATCTTTTAGTATATATCATCTACTTCCAAATATTTTGAAGTATTTAACATTAGGAACATAACCATACCATAGTTCAAAAAGTGTAGCATTTGTACCTTTCTTTACTTGTACTCTATTTAGGGTATAGACAGTAGTACTAATTGCTTCTCTCCAATATTTCTTTCATATGCTCTTCTCCATAATTATTGTTCTTGCACAATCAATTATTGATCTATTTCTCATTTTAACAATTCCATTTTGAGGAGGGGTCCTTGGTGCTGACAGCTATCTTTTAATTCCCCTATCATTATAGAATGTGTTGAACTCATTTGAATTAAATTCACCACCTCTATCAAATTTCAAGAACTTTAGAATTTTCCTTGTTTCTTTTTCAACTTTGGCTAAATACCACTTAAATAATTGAAAAGTGTTAGATTTATCTTTAATAAAAATAGAAATCATCATTCTAGAGTAGTCATCAACAAATAAAATGAAATACTTATCTTGAAAATAACTTTGAACATGAATGGGTCCACATAGGTCAGTATGAACCAATTCCAAAATATCACTAATAGTGTATATTTTTCTCTTAAAACTAGACTTGGTCATTTTTGCCTATTGACATTATTTACACATAGCATTGTCAAGCTTCTTTAGTTGAGGCAACCCTCTTACTTTCTTCATCTTAGTGATATTCACCAAATTGTCAAAATTGACATGACACAATCTTTTGTGCCATAACCAAACATCTTCTTGTTGTACAAACAAACATGTCTCAATAGAATACGTTACCTCTTGTCTACTCACCAATTTCAATCAGTTTACCATCACCATCATGTATCTTGGCTTTCCTATTATGGAATTCATCTCTATAGCCTATTTTGTTTAGATCTAAAACACACAACAAGTTATAGTTAAGTCCTTCAACCTAATAAATACAATTTCATGTTATCTAGTCAATTAGTTGAATAGTTTCGTTACCTTTTATAACACATGGGATTTCATTGCCAAATTTAACACATCCACCATTGTATGGGCCAATAAATTCAAATTTATCTTTATCACCAGTCATATGATTGGAGCATCCACTATCAATTATCCATCTATCACTTTTGTTCACATAAGAGATTAATGATGTTTTATCATCTTCATCAGAATCTTCTTTTATAGCAACATAGACAACTTCATCATCATTACTCTCAAATTCATTGTCAGTTCCTTCTTCAACAATATAACAAGATTTCTTACCTTCATCATCCTTGCTTCTCTTGTAGTCTTTGTCATCTCTTCTTTCTTTGTACTTTTTTTTCCCCTTCCTTTCATCCTTATCCTCTCTGTCAGGACATCTAGCAGCAATATGACCAACATTATTGCATAAAAAATAAATGATAGGTAATTTAACTTTGTATTTACCTCTTCCTCTTCCAAACCTGTTGCAGTGAAAGGAAAGAGAATCCCAAAAGGAGATTTCTAAACCCCCAGAAAATAACCACACAATGGAAACACAATAATAAACAACTATAATGCAAGATCTTGTACCAAATAACTGTTTACATGCAATATGTCCAGGTGTAAGGCCTTTCAGGTTAAGGCCAAATAAAAAAAACAATTATAATATCAGTTCTACAAGATGCCTCAAGATCTAACTCCACAAACCAATCCTAGCTATTCTAGATCCACAACTAGATAAGAACACCAAGTAGAATCTACACTTGTACCTTGAGTTCCACTAAGATATTCTTTAGTTCTCAAGCTGCAACTACTAGCCCTTCAAAGTTTGCATCCTCTTCTCCAAGATGGATCCTCATCATACCTAAAGACTCTACAAGACCCCTTGCTTATACCCAACTAAGCCACAAGTTGACTTAGTTCATTACAAACAAAATTAAATCCCTTACACTAAATATATGTTGAGCCACAAGTTGGCTACGACACAAATTAAATACCAAGGTCTTCTAATACTAGAGACTGAACATAGACAACTTGGAAAAGTCATAACCAAGACTTGACTGAGTGCCAAAAACCACCATACTGAGTAACACCAATATCTAAGCATAACCAAACTCCTTTATTGACCAAGCCATTCGGTCAACATAGCAACCAAATTAACTAAGCTCCCCAGTATATGATGAGTCCTTCTTCATATACCATGTCCCCTAATTGACCGAGTAACTTGGGAAACATTGCAACCAAGATACACCAAGATCCTAGTTTGTGCTAAGTTCATGCAAGTATTGTTGAGCTTCTTCGATGATCGAGTGCCCCCAAGCCATATCGATCTCCTTTGACAACTAAGCACCTTTGAGATCCCCAAGTCCATATATCCACCAATTTCTCAACCAAGAACTACCAAGAGATGATCGAGTAACCTCTACCAAGAACCTCTTCTTCATCTGAGTACCAGTCCAAGCATCCTCCAAAGAAACTACTAAGCCTCCCTCCATGAACTCCAAAGTAACCATCAAGAAAACTCAATATGTTCCTACATAAGACTCCCCAGGTAAATAGAAAAGTATGTCCCACACTTTGATTTCCAAAGACAAAACAAAAACTATCTTCATCTTCACCAAAATCTTGCACTCCAACTGGGACAAAAAAATGCATATCATCCACATCTACATCCATCTGTCAAACACCTAAATCTCCACCATTCAACCAACATGCTCACTCCCAGGAACAAACTAAATATAATGCTTCATCAACGAACCCTCATCCATAAAAGCAACTAGTGAATCCACACCAACACAAAAAATCTCCATATCAAAAACAATATGTAACTCCTCAGAAGCATATGGAAAACTCTCAACACCAACAATCTCATTTCTCAAAATAAGATCCTCTACAACACATAACTCATCACCAAAAACAACCAGTTTACTCACGATCAAGTTCTTTGCAATCTCCATGTCAAACCCAACTAATTAATCATGAAAGCCAACCTCCATCCCAACATCAACAAGGTTAGGAATATCCTCAACAACAACCTCAAGTTGCTATGTAGGTTCTATATCAAACTCCACAAACTGGTCAACAAAACCAACCTCTTCCACCTCAACCTTGCTATGTAATTTTCTCTCTCAAAAAAGTCGTCTAATTGGAAAGACAACTCTCTTCTAGATCAATAGACTCCAACTCCATAAACATCTATGGAATGCCTTCCTCATCCCATCCTTAACTTGATTAGCCAAACTAGCTTCAAAACAAAAAAAAACTTCTCAAAAAAACCTCCTCTCCACCATATCATGGAGATTCGCAATCATCCTAGGGTCCAATCCTCTCAAAGTCATCTCCAGAGATCTTTGCAAATCCTTTGAAACAAATCATTCCCATACTACTTGTGACAACCTCAAATTGTCTACAAGTCAGATTGTAACCTACCACCTTGCATAATAGTTAGGAACCAAATCATAAGTCCAGGAATATGGATTTGCAATTCACAAACTCCTTGTGATCATGCCTCAACAAGATCAACCTTCCATCTTTGCATCCATCAATCCATCTACAAGTCCTGGTGCAAACTACCACAACTTCAATGATCTTTCTGCACATTCAGGAACAACATTCACTCTGATACCATTTGACATAGTGCAAGACATGAGAATCCACAAAGGAGATGTCCAAACCCCCATCAAATAATCATACAGTAATGGAAGATTTGATACCAAATAATTGATTACATGCAATATGCCCAGATGTAAGGCCTTTCGAGTTAGGGCCAAATACAAACAACACTTACAATATCAGTTCTACAAGATCCCTCAAGATCCAATCCACACACCAATCCCAAATAGTCCAAATCCAAAACTAGATAAGAACACCAAATAGAATCTACACTTGTACCCTCAGGTCCACCAAGCTATTCTGTGGTCCTTAAGCCAAAACTACTAGCCTTTCAAAGTTCACATCCTCTTCTCTAAAATAGATCCTCATCATACCTAAAGACTATACAAGACCCCTTACTTATACCCAACTAAGCAACAAGTTAGACCAGTTCATTACAAATTAAATTAAATCCCTTACATTAAATATATGTTGAGACACAAGTTGGCTACAACACAAATTAAATACCCTTACAAAAATTAAATACCAAGGTCAACTCATACTAGAGACCAAACACAAACAACTCAAAAAAGTCAAAACCAAGACCTAACCAAGTGCCATAAACCATCATGCTGAGAAACAACAACCTTAAAGCATAACTGAGCTCTTTCATTGACCAAGCCATTTGGTCAACACAACAACTGAACTAGTTGAGCTCCCCAGTATATGTTGAGTCCTTCTTCTCAGACTGAGTTCCTTCATTGACCGAGTAACTTGGGCAACATTACAACTAAGATACACTAAGATCCCAATGTGTGCTTAGTTTTCACAAGCATTGTCAAGATTCTTTGATGACTGAGTGCCCCCAAGAATGTTGACCTCCTTCAACAACTAAGCACCTCCAGGATCACCAAGTCCATTTATCCACCAAGTTCTCAACCAAGAATTGCCAAGAGATGACCAAGTAACCTCTACCAAACAAACCAAATATGCTCCTGCATCAAAATGTTTTTGCAATGGGGTTTCAAGTTCATCAATCTCATCATCAAAACTATCACTGTCACTCTTCACATGTTTTCATTTCTTTTTTCTAAGAATCAGTTGTGACTTGAAAGTAGATTCAATATTAGTGGGTGTGTAGTTATCAAAGTTAGACATCTTAAAAGTAGTAAGTCTAACAATTACACCTTCTAGGGTCAAATTATTACCTAGTGTGAATCTTAGTTCTTGGATTGCAGAGACTCTAATGACATATATAAGAAATAGAATCCTCGATACATTACTTATCACTATTTCATCCTTGATTTCACCATTTGCACATCGAATAGCATTAAAAAAATCTTTGACTCTTGTGTAGTATTCTATAATGTTTTCACCTTTCATCATTCTCATGTCATCAAATTTATCTCTTAGGCTTTTTGATTTAGCTCTTAGGAAATTGTCATCACCTCCATATATGGTCTTCAATTTGTCCTAGACCTTCTTTGCACTATCACTATATTTTAGGTTATCAAACTTGGCATAGCTTGGGGATGAGGCAAGCTCTAACATTGCTTGGTTGTGTTCTAGCCTTTGTTTTAGTTGTTTAGAAGTCAAAGGAGTAGTTGTTACCTTTACATAATCATTGTTCTTAAATTTAATAGCAACATCACTGATACTGGATACGTGCAACCTCATCAAGGTTTGCCATGTAGAAAAGTTCTCCTTGTTTAGCTTGGGTACATATCTCTTATGAGTCATGATCTTTAGCATTAAGTACCTTCAAAATTTTCTCTATTAGCATTGAAATCCGATACTAATTGATAGAAATTTTTAGAATAATTGGGGGGTAAATCAGTTACTCAAGATCTTTAAGTACCACTTGAATAATTAAACACAAACATTCAGTATTCTACTTCTCCTAGTGTTACTCGGCCTGTACTATAAAAATATCTTAAACATAACTTGCATTGCATAATGAAAACATTATCAAATGTAAAATATAAAGTATTCAACATAGATTTGACATAGGGATTTTACGTGGAAACCCAATTTGGGAAAAACCACCAGCAACATGTCGCTAATTTTCACTCTTTCAACGTGAGCCTAGTTAGGAGCCAACCCTATCAAAGGTTACAAATAAAATTGTTAAATGTGACCTTGTTAAATGTTTTAATCACCCTATTAGAAGTGGGCTTGTCAAAGGACTTTGATCATTCCATTTAGAATGTCACCTAGTTAAAGGATTTACATAGATTGTTAAGTCTTCAAATGACTATTAGGTCAACCTTTGTTAAAAGGATTTCAATACAAATTGTTTACAATGATTAGAAAGAAAATAATAGGTTTAATATGTGTGATTACAACTCACTTTTGTAGGTTCATGTCTATGTTCGATCCTTATGATTATTTTATTGATAAGCCCTCCCTTGACATCTCTAATCTTGATTCACTTGGAAACCCTTCAAGTAATCAGTCCACTTTTCTCAACAACAATTAATCCTTCTACTCAGATTCACTTATTAATATCAACATCATCTTTGCAAGATTTTTCCTTTATCTTTGCATTCACTCACACACTTGTGTATTTGTGATTCACCTCTGTATATTTGTGCCTCTTGCAAATACTTACACTCCTTGGCCAATAATTTGTTTGGCTTTGTATCTCTTTAAATAGGAAATTATTGCTTTACTATTTTCTATCACCACCATAGATCTTAGGCTTTATGATCAGGTTCAATTCGATTCATTGCATCTGGCCATCTTCTTGATCATCCTCTAGAAACTTCTCTAGAATCTTTTTGTTAGGTCTTTGCCTAATCATATCCTTGAATTTAATGACCCAACTCATCAATCTTATCTTCAACATGGTTTACATCTCCCAAGAAATCAACTACATTAGCTTGATCTCATGATTTCCTTGAATTCATTCTCATATTGTCACTCGTCAATCTCTAATTTCTAATACTCACTCATCACTTAATTATTCAATCGTTGTAAAGATTCTAGCTCATCATTTTTGGCTTGGAATTAAAAATCTTCCTTTATCGATATTGGTGCTCGATCAACACTAAATTTGCTCAACACTAACTATAGCTCAGGTGACACTACTCTGGGCCTATAAAAGCTTGGGACCCCCTCCCCTCTCCTCATTGTTCTCTGCACACTCTTTGATCCCACACTTCCACACCTTCAAAATTGCACCTCCAAACCTACACACACAACACACAACCTAAGAAATCAAAGGTGTACACATGCACACCTATCCAAGGTGTGCATGTGTGCACCTTTTATCACATCCTAATTAAGGAACCTGAAAAAGACAAGCAAAACACCTAATGAGAAGGTGCACACATGCACACCTTTCAAAAAAAGTACTTTAAGGAAGAATAAGGGTGCACACATGCACACCCCATCAAGGTGTGCATGTGTGCACCCTTAAGCATATTTTAAATAACTTAATATAAATTCCCTCCCCTTTCCACATGTTGTGCAGATGCACACCCTGGATGCGCACCTTACCAGGGTGCACATGTGCACAACTATGCCAAGAGACTCTCATAATGCCTTCTAAGTGCACCTAGTGCACATATCGAGGTATGCAAGGTGTGCTAATTTTCATTTTAGAGCTCTAAGGGGGGAATTGTAGCTGATTTTTGAGGTTTTAGTGTTTTGGGTTTGATTTTTTGGCAATTAGGGTTTGATTTTCATCTTTTTGGACTAATTATTTTCTATTTTATGCAGATAAAATGGCATCCTCAGCATCCTCTTATGTAGAGAAGATTGCTCCAAAACCTGTTGTCTTCAAATTCCAAGGTGCACTAAAGAAATCACATTTTTACGATGGACATTTAGAGATCAAAGATATTGAGTTAGGACACATAAACTGGAAGACATTCCTTGTACCATGCAATAAGCCTAAAGAGATGTCTATAATGGTCTCTTCCTTTATTCGATCAAGGTTGGTCAATGTAGCATCTCATCGTACATCAGTGTAATCCTTAAAATTTATCATGGCATTAGAAAAAAACTATGTGTTGGAAGAAAGACTTGTTGTGTCACAGGGGAGATAGTCCTAGACTTTAGACCTAGGAATATTGAGAAAGTATTCCATCTCCCTAGAGATGATCAGTATGTGAAGATAATTTATGATCAAGCAAAAAGATGGCATAGGGAGAATGACAAGAAGGGTACAAAGATCATAAAATCATCATTTTTGATTGATAGAACACTGATATGATGAAGAGCTAGAAAGGTAAACATGACTAGGGGATATATGAAGGACAACATTGGATATGTCATTATACTTTTGAGCAAAGTCATGGGTCTACTGAAAACTAGGCATCTTCATATCTGGATGATCCATTTCATAGATGCCATCAGAATGACCAAAATACCAATTGATTGGGCCATAACACTGACTAGTGAAGACCTAGATGAACACCTGGTAGGAGTTAAAGCCAAACCCACATTTTATATGACATCATATTTGGTGTACTTATTGGCAGTAAGGACAACTAATTATCTAGGACTATATAAGAAAAGAAGCATGCAAGATTCCAACACCTAGCCCTATGCTGTATATCCTCAGTTGGTAAAGAAGAAGCTCTCAGATCATAGTAGGTGTACTGAATAGTAAATGATGCTTTTACATTTGCAATCATCCAATTTATAGAGGGTGATTATGCTAAACATATGTCAGTAGAGGCAGCAAGAAGGATCATAGAGATTGACACTTACTACGTCTAGTTCAAAATATTCACTTACCTAAGGGTAGCTAGTACTATGGTTATTCTAAAGAAACTCTGGAGATATCCATAAGATAGGCTCATCTTATTGGAGATTTCTAGATAACTCACATTTTCATATGACATAGTGAGAAAAAAACATAAGAAGACATGGGTATGGATTATTACTATAGGTGCATTTGAGGTCAAGCAGAAACAAGATATTATGACCTTTGATTTAGAATGAGATCAATATCCCTTGGAAGATTACAACTCCCAACCCTTATTTTGATAATATTGGCATAGTTCAACATTTGGCAGGGAAGTAGTTTGTGCACAAAGATGCCATAGAAGACCACTGGATGAATGCAATAGATGACTATGATATCTAGATAAGGGATTATTGTAGGATAACTCTATATCTAGTGGAAAAGGCCTTAAAAATAAAGATCCTACTCAAGGTTGTTCAGAAAGATAATCAAGATGTGTTGGATCCATTGTACAACTGTGACAAAATATATGATAGGCCCATCATGTATGCAAAGATAGATAGAGATGAGAATACAAATATAAATAATATGGCAAGGCACATAATTCAATTGACAAGGGAATGGATCAAGAAGCCTTTTAACCTCAAACTAGTTCCACAAGTTGTTACCCTTCAAGCCACAACATGTCCAATTAAGGGTAAATGTGCAAAAGTTATAGTACTAACTTTCCTTGCTCAATCCCTAGTCAGGTCGGGAAAGGTGCATCAACATGAGAGGGATTTTGAGTACTTTAGGGCAGATAAAGGGAAGAATAAGAGGAAAAAAGAGTCCCCAAAGAAAGCTGAGCCCGATACTAAGGAGCCTCAAGATGAAGAGGTAGCTCAAGCCTAAGATACTGAACAAGTGCCCCCACTCGAACAAGAACGAGAACAAGAGCTAGAAGAAGAAGCATAGGAAGTGCCACTAACTAGTTCTAAGGAAGAAGACTCCCCTTTAGTTGCCAAGAAGGTTAGGGTTGAGCCTATAGTGAAAAAGAAGAGGGAAGTTATAGAAGAAAGTCATTCCCATTCCTCAAATTCTATAGACCATCCTTGAAGCAGATGCAGAAAAAGATGAAGACAAAGAGGATAATCTCCCTTTGAGTCATAAGACTCACCTAGCCAGGGCTATGGAAGAAGAGCAAAGAAGGAGCTCCACTATGATGTTGCCATTTATTCCCAAGCAACCTATCCAAGTTATGACTATGGAATATGAGCAACAATAGTGGGTTGAAGAATAGGAGGCAAGAAATGGATGTCTTTAGCATTTCTGATTTTGATTTTATGCCTATGGGAACTAAAATGGTGGGTGATAAGATACAAGATACACCTACAAACCAACCTGTGGAAGAGGATTGGAACCAAATTATGCCTCTACCACAAGGATCTCTAGTTATACCATGATCACCATCTCAGGATCTCTTATTCTTGGATAAAGGCTCGGTCACTCCTCTCCCTCCTATCACTGATGAAGAAGAACAAGCAGTGAATGAAGAAGAGCCCAAATAGATGCTAGTTGAATGAAGTACCAGAGGAGGGATAGATATCTAAAGATCCTTAGCAAACTTCTCAAGGTACATAGGCAAGGACTATGGCTACAATAGATATAGGGACTCCCAATATAGATCTATCTCAGAAGGAGAAGACTCCAGAAAGGAGTGATAAGGGAAAATGCCTAGCAGTGCAAACCTCCTCTTCTACAAAATACATGTCTTCCATGCTGGTTGAAGAGGGAGGTTATGGTTTGATAGAAAAGGCATCTAGACTTGAGTGAAGAGGAGAGAACGGATGAGCTAGTAAAAGCCATCAAGAGCCACCTATAGGTGATGCATGAACATTGGCCTTCATAATGAAGAACCAAGATCAAGACTTGCTTGCACATATTTCCATCCCTCCTCTACATGCTAACACAGAGGAATTGACTCCTATAGACTATCAAATCAAGGAGGTCCTACTAGGGAAACTCATGATAGATATAACCAAGGTATTAATCATTATGGGTACAAAGGAAGTGTTCAGACACATGGACAAAAATGAGTCCAAGTTGGTAATGCTAAGGAGACAAAATGAGCTTATGAGAGGCTATTTACATGGAATAGTGGGTCCCATTGACCTAGATAATCTAGAGATCACTCTTGATGTGGAATTAAAGAGGAGAGATAAGAGGAATATAGATTCATTTTTGGGCGCATGTCAGAAATGGCATGACAATTTTGAGGATAAAGATGTACATATTATACATGCTAAGTTGAACCTGTTGCAGCATGTTCAGTCTAGTACAAAAAAGCTAGCATTTATACTAAACCAAAATTTTGGGCTATTGGATGAGGTACATACCTAGAGAAAGGACCTCCAAGAAATTCAAGAAATAAAGGGTCAAAGATATCGTACACTTTTGAAGGTGTACTTGGCTGAAGAACTAGATAAGTTAGAGGATTGGATTCAGAAGATGGTGGCTAGTAATAAAGTAATGGAGACATTACATGAGGGTATATAGAAGCTAAGAGATCAAACACAAGAGCAGATTTTGGAAGCTGAGAAGTATTACAGTGATGCCTGCCCTGATATTTTTGAAGATGAGTAAAAGACTAAACTCATTCTAGTGCAATCATTTTTCCAACAATTTTGAAAAACCTTCGAAGATGCTTCATCAGAAGAAGATATTAGACAAGCATTCAGGACTGAAGAGACATTGATGGAGCTGAACACTAAACTTGAAGATTTTGCAAATATTTGTATGGAGGTTAGAAATTACTAGAAAATAGTAAAAGATAATTATAACACTTTGGATTTTCCAGATGCTACCCAAGGGGTGAAGATAATAGAGAAATTCAAGAGCAAACATCCAAACATCGCTTAGGTATAAAGGGGAAGAAAACCTAGAAGCTAGAATTTTAGTTTTGACACTTGGGAAAATTTTGGATTTTTTTAACCTACCACCAAGGCGCGCAAGGTGCATAAGGTGCACAAGGTGTGCTTTCCGTAGGGGTGTGCTGAAAATTTTGAAGAAGTTATAGTGCGCTAATAGTTAACTGCCAGTTGCTAATTTAGAGCATTCCATGTGCCAGAAATGCATTTTGACGATAATTTAACTCCTAGAAACACCTAGAGAAGGTCAAGCTTCTATTTTTAGAGCCTTTAGTGACTCTTAGATCCTCTTGAAGCTTCCTTATTCTTATTTACTTCTTCTTTCTTTGTTTTAAGATATGTAAAGGCTTGTGCACCCATTAATTGATATAAACAAGGGAAAAATCCTACTTAGCACCATTTAGAGAGTCAATTTGAATATAATTAGATTTGTTTTATTAGTTCAAAAACATATGTTTCCATTAAGAGATCTCTCACTCTCAACACAAATTGAGGAGATGATTTCTTATAAATACATGGATGTAATATGTACTCTGGGCCATTATTTTTATGCAATAATATATTCTATTGGTGCTCTCATTCTGAGTGTAGTTATTCTTGCTAGAGTGTGTTATTTTTGTGAATGATTATTCATGAATAATAATGGAGCCAATGGTTTTTTTGTGTTGATTTGAATTTGATTTTGCGATCTTTTAGTTTTTGTGTTTGTTGTGTGTTGATGAATTACGTTGACAGATTGAGTTGAAGAAGAGATCATCCTTTTGTTCCTACATAACTTCTTGTCTCGCATGAGCACACTTTCTATGGCCTTGCAATTTGATGAGACGTGAAACATCTATGAGTTTTTACTAAGTTCCCATTGACGATTGCATTCATGGATTTGAGGAAGCGCTGCTCCTATTTTTATTGGTTTCCTACCCAATCTTTTCAATGATTTAACTCATAGACATGTTATTACCATGGTTTATGTCCATTAAGAATTTCCCTTTCAAACTATTTTCTTTCATCTCTCATTACCTCATCATTTTTATTTACTTTTCTAACACTTGGTTAAATTAGGGATTCATATAGTTGCATTGTTAGATTGTATTCATCATAAAATAGAAAATACCAAAAACATATCTCTTTTGTGGTTACTTTTTGAGACATCAAGTAGATTGAACATCTTATCCAAAATTGTTTAGAACCAGAAAAGGCCTCCCTATGAATTTTTTTTTATAATCTTCAACTAAATGGATTCCAGTAGCTCACAAGATCACCCAGAACCTTGGAGTTGATCCTAGATTGGCTTTTCAAGAGGGTAGTTAAAAAGGATTTTTGTCATTAAGAATCATGCAAAATGATAGCTCAACATTATTTATCAAAGTCTATCTAACCAAATGTTCATTGTAACTCCCTTTTCATAACTTCAATCTTTCCTCTAGGTTCTATTGTTATGACCAACTTCTCAAATCCTCTTCATTAATCAAATAGATATGACATTAAGATTAGGTAGTAATATTACTTATCAATATATTTGACATCAATGACAAAACAACAATTGTTCCAATTATAAGCTTCAAATACTATATTTAAGAGCCAATTTACACGCTCTTGGATTTAGATAGTTGGTTAATGTGTGGACCTATACTTAAGGCCACATAATTTTATCTTTTGTATTATATATTTGGTCATTATTTATTTGAGGGACAATTCTATAATGTAATACACATTTCTAATTATTGGAGACTATGAACTCAAGCCAACATTTGTGTCCTGATGGATATATATGTAATGTCTTGGATTCTTGGTAAGTAGTATGGAGGAAGCATGAGGTAGTATCATTCAAGAAGATTCTTAGAGGAAGATTGGATGATGAATTTTGGTATGTAATTGTGGAATATAGTGGCCATAACCAAGAAGGCCTTACAACTTGATATATAGCATATTTTATCATGCAAATTGTCTTATGAATCAATGAAATGAATGCGGGTATTTGATTTATTTGAAGATCAGTACATAAGTAATAAAGTGGTTCTTTTAATTATATCTTTTGTACTTCCTATGTGTTGTTTTTATTGGGTGCTTGGTCATCTCTTTTAGGGATTCACCTGCCTTCAATTGCATCAATAGTATGGAACTAAATGATCCAAAGGCCACTTTTTAATGTGTCATTCAAAAAAAAATTCACAAATAGATATATGATGATCTTTATATGTATCCAATACAAAAAATTCCCACATTTTAATGTTCTATCAAATACTATATTATTACATTCAAGCTTGGTTTGAAGATTTATCAACATTATTGTCATTCATAGAGACTTGAACTGAACAAATCAAATGTGTTTGATAGTTATAGCTAGAGTAGTTGTACAATATTCCATCATTCAATAATAATAAAAAAAGAATTCCATTAATCTCATATATGTCAAGAACTTGTTCTTTGAGCCATAAAGTTCCCCCAAACTCTTTAGCAAATGATTCAATCTTAATTTGCATAGTTTACATCATTGATGATTATTTTTGTCAAAAAAAAATTATTAAAGAACATTACATTACAATTAGAAAATAAGTTATTTTGTAGCAAGTTTACATAAAATATAATGATAGTTTTCATTTTTCTAAAGTGTATATGGGAGTTTTTTTATTTCTTGAATTGTTAAAATGATTTTAATGCAATTTTCTTGGCTAATATATTTGAGGGTTATATGATGCTCCTATATATTAAAATATTTGTAAACTTTAATTTATATTTTTATAGTCAACAATTTAATTTATATTTTTATATTCAATAATTTCATCCTATTTAAACTCTAAAAGTATTTTTTCTACAAATAATATTCCCCACACTAATTCATCATTCATTAATAATTATATTTTATTTATATATAAGAAGTACAAAATTATTTTGAATACTATTATATATTACTTATATATACTTTAAATTATTATAATTTACAACAAATACAAGATACTATGCGAAACTTGTTTAACATGATATGCTAGTCAACAGTCCAAACTGAATACAAAATTTTGTTCACATTAATAGCTAAGCAAAACATATTTGATCAAAAAGAGTTTTTGTTGAATAAACATGCATGCACCCCTATTGAAACCCAACTTCTCACAGAGTAAAGAAAACCAATTATCAACACCATACCCTAAAATAAAATAATGTCTTGTTTTTTTATCCATAATAGTAACTAGTTACAAAAAGGAGTGAATAAAACATAGTTGGCAACCTAGATCTTAGCATGAAAATAAAAACATATGTTTGATGGAGAGTAGGAATACTCAAGGAATATATCTCAAAAAACAAGAGATGTCATATGAATAATCAATAATAAAAAAGGTTAGGATTAAAAGTAAAAGAACCAATTGATTAGGGTTGGGAAAAAATGATAGGGTTAAAAGTAAATTAAATAATTGATTAGGGTAAGTGGAACAAATGTGATATATCAGTCATATGCAACATGTCTCATATGCAACATGAATTAGAGGAAAGAAAAATCCAAACACCCTATTTTTCTTAGCAAAAAAAATTGAACTATGAGGAAGTTAAGTTTGAGAAAAAAGAAAATATATATTCTAGATCATTACAACTTTTAAAAATATAATTATAAAATAAACCAAGAAACCAGTCAAAATCAAAACCTTTTTATTTAAATTCAAAGAATGGGCACCTAGGCCAAGCACAAAATTATTAGAATTTTTTTGCAAACTTCTACAACTATGATTTAAATGAGTTAGTTAGATTTCTTCAAATATAATTTTAACACCTTAGGTGGTTCACATCCCAACAAAGAGAAAAGAAATGGTACTTATCAATCAGTTAGGGGGGTAATATTCTACCACATTTAAAAGGCACTTGTTTTCTGAAAATAATGTGAATCAGAAAAACTGCGAAAACAAAAAAAGGTGCTTCTCAAGTTAGAAACAAGACTTAAATTCTAACGCACTAAAAACATCCATTAAAAAAATTAAAAGAATCAAAAGATAAAACTCAAAACACGGGGCCTTTCTATTTTTTCCTAAATTATAACTAGCTTATATATATTCAATATAATATATATAGGAAAGCCGAGAGTTATCAAGGCTTTTAATTTTAGAGTATATAGTTTTTATATCAATTATTAAATTAAAGCCTCTAGAAATATCAATTTCCCTATAAATATTGTAGAATATATATATAAGCTAGTAGGGGTGTCATGCCCACAAGAAGAAGTAAAGAAATATTTGTTGACAGTTTTCATCTCCAATAATTTATTTCTTATTCATTATACCTTATCTATATTCTCATCCTCATTCTCTATCTTATCTTTCTCCCTCTAATTACTCTCTTTTACTCTCACCCCTCCCTCCTATCATCACTAGTTCTCCCTATATACCCTCTCCCTCTAGACCTCATTTCTCTCACAGTAACTCCCTTCTATGATTCTCTCTATTATAAATGTTTTGCCCTAATCACCCTATAGAACAATCTCCCCTACCTATTGTCACCATCTATGCTCTTGTTTAACCTCATGTGTCTCACTCTCTCCCAACTAATTACTACATTTCATTCTCTGTACCTCATGTCACCATCTCTTACCTCTTATTTACCCTAAAATTTTACTCTCTCTCTCTCTCTCTCTCTCTCACACACACACACACACACACACACACACACACACACACAAAACCCTGTTATACTCTCTTTCCTACATAGTTTCACCATATCTGCCTTGCTTTCTATACCTCATCTCTCTCTTTCTCTCTCTCTCTCTCTCTCTCTCTCACACACACACACACACACACACACACACACACACACACACACACACACACACACACACACACACAAACCCTGTTATACTCTCTTTCCTACATAGTTTCACCATATCTGCCCTGCTTTCTATACCTCATCTCTCTCTCTCTCTCTCTCACACACACACACACACACACACACACACACACACACACACACACACACACACACACACACACACAAAACCCTGTTATACTCTCTTTCCTACATAGTTTCACCATATCTGCCCTGCTTTCTATACCTCATCTCTCTCACTCTCTCTCTCTCTCTCACACACACACACACACACACACACACACACACACACACACACACACACACACACACACACACACACACACACACACACACACACACACACACACACACACACACACACACACAGAGAGAGAGAGAGAGAGAGAGAGAGAGAGAGAGAGAGAGACTCTCACACACACACACACACACACACACACACACACACACACACACACACACACACACACACACACACACACACACACACACACACACACACACACACACACACACACACACACACACACACACACACACACACACACACACACACACACACACACACAAAATTTGAAATCATTTTTAAAGTTTTCCATTTGAAATTCCAAAGTTATTTCTAAAATAATTTTTTTTCATAATTATTAAAATTTGTTGGAAATTGAAATATTTATTGATGTTCTTTATAATTAATTCATTATGTAATTGTATTATCAAAGTTGAACCATATAACTTTGATTAACATAAATAATTAAATATTTTTTTATAAAGTTCAAAATTTAATCGATTAGTAATTTAATGATTCTCTATAATTAACTTAAAATACTAAATCTAATTTAAATAACATGATAATATTCTAATGAAAATCACTATAAATAATTGAGTTTCATAAAGGCTATCTAAATATTTTAAATGCTTTAAATAATACAATCTTTAGTAAATAAATCTAGTGGTTAAATCAAATGCCTAAGTAAGGGAACAATTTAGTAACTTCATTTCTAAAATTTGATGTAATTAAAATTTTGGTTTAGAATGTTTGACATTATTTGTAAAGTTTTTCAAAAAGAATATATAACTTTTTTTTTTGGTAATTGTTAAAATTTGTTCTAATTTGAAAAATCTATTGTTGTATAACTTCATTATTTAATTGTATTATCAAATTTTGACCATATAATTTTAATTCACTTAAATAATTAAATTAAAAAAAAAAATTTAAAAATTGAATCCATTAAATAGTAATTTAAGTCATCTCTATAATTAACATAAAATATAAAATCTAATTTAAATAACATGATAATATTTTAATTAAATAGTAGACTTTCATAAAGGCTTTCTAAAAAATATTCATATATTAATAAATGATACAATTTACAATTGAATTTTCTCTATACTCTTCAGATTTTGTCTCTTATTAATCACTTAAACAATTTAGTATATCATTTCCTCATTTAACCATAAAGTAGAAAATGCACAAATATATTTATCAACAGGGATCTAGAATATTTTAAATAATACAATCATGAATGAATAAATTTAATTGTTTAATCCCATGCATATAAAATGGTGATTCCATAGTCTTCAAATGAAGAAGATGTGATAGATAGCCCCGCAACACCTTCCTCTCCTTGTGATTTTCCTTCAAATCAACTCGCTAATAGTTGTGCGGAAGTCTCTGCATAGAATCTAATTCCCTGTCTCTTTCTTGTTCTGAATCCTTTTCATTTATTTTCAGATCCTTGCGTTCCCTATCTTCCTTCCTTTCTTTTTCTCTCTCAGCTCTCTATCGGTGCTCTTTTTCAAGCTTCATGGGTGGCTTTTCGCATCATGATCAGAAGGCCTCGATCCTATCAGATCCATCCTTCAGTTGGGTTTGGAAGGATCTATCCGTCCAAATCTTTTCATTTGTTTCTCTCCTGTGTGAAATAATATATTGCAATTTTAAATTGGTTACATATTCATTGCAATATCCAATTTATCATGTCAATAAAGTGTTTAAATTGTTATTCAATATTATTTTCATATTCGTTAATTAAATTATAAACTATTTGTAAATGGGGTTGCAAGCTTTGGATTTAACCATGGAGGAAACTCCGTAGTTAAGCACGTTTAGGCTGGAGTAGTACTGGGATGGGTGACCTCTCGGGGGAAGTCCTGGTGCTTCACCCCTGTGAGCATCACCTAGATCCAATGAGTGCTAAGGGTTCCATTTATTCTCATGGGAGATGGATTCATGTTGAATCACTACTCATGAAACATGGGTCAATGAATTTGACTCAAAATCACACAGTTAAATCCTGATAGCAATATCATAATTTGATGTGCTATGGAAATTATCTCCTACTTATAAACTATTCACTAAATTTTTTGACAATGGTCCGAGTTTCACACATTTTTGGATCTTACTGGGTTTTTGGTCCTTCACAGATTTTAGTTTCTTTATGTAACTGAAGAGCCTCTCGACTAATCAAATGTGCCTTATGAATAATTGTAATTGGAAATTATATCTGAACTTTAACTAGTTATGTAAGAAATGTATGATAACATACCTAAGGCTAAATCTGAAAGAAAATTCCTAAGACTAAATCCAAAAGACAAATCTATCTAAATGAATGCCTTATAAGCTATAATTATTTAAATATTATTAACAAGGAGAACAATTATAACCCAAAGTTTTCACATTTTACTTACCAGAAACTTCCAACCTTATCCAAAAGATATCCCGTCATACTGAAATCTTAAAAAGTAGAGCTCCTATTTCCATTCTCAAAAAGGAAAAGAAAAGTATCTTAGAGCATATGCTTTAATATTTGTTTCAATGGAACATGGCGATCAATGGGACCCCTTATTATTATTTCAAAGTTGACATTCAATGGGTGAGCCACTTGAAAAAAATACTTTTGTGCATCAACTAATTGTTCCGAGATTAAAAATTGATGTGAAGGGTTGTCAAATTATAGAAAAGAAGAAAAACTAAAATCTATTGTGCATGAATATGTTTGGTACATTATACAATCTATTGTGCATGAATATGTTTGGTACATTATACAGAGACATTTTTGAATAGATTAGTGAGAAATGTGAAGACATTAAATTGATGGTACTAAGGCCACCACTTCTGTTTAGAATTTTAAAAACTCCAAATTAGGGGGGTCACCACTTCTATTTAGAATTTTAAAAACTCCAAATTAGGGGGGCCACCACTTCTGTTTAGAATTTTAAAAACTCCAAATTAGGGGGGCAATGGTTGTATGAAATGGAAAATGGGTTGCCAGCAAGAGGACACCATAAAAGTGGCGTGTCATGTGCAAGAGAAAGTTAGAAGGCAAGATGATAGATTTATGGGCATATGTACTACTAAAAATACCATGCGTGGTTTAGACCCATGCGTAATTATTGTGAGCAATAATACATTGTAGAAACTCCATTTGAAGTTGGTAAAATTCAAAAGTCCTAGATTTGATATGCTCCACCATTTTTGTAGCCAATCAAACAAACCATTCATTATATTTAGTTGTATTGTGGAATGTTGGATATACATACATACATGCATAAATAAATAAATAAATAAATAAATAAATAAATATATATATATATATATATATATATATCATTAAAATTTGATACAGGTATTAAATTTTTTGTGTAAATAAATGATTATATATTATAAATATAAATTACAAAACTAAATTCGTTAATACTAGCATTAGTAAATTTTATATATATATCTATATATATATATATATATATATATATATATATATATATATATATATATATATATATATATTCTATTAAAATATAAAATTAAAAGTATAAATATATATAATCATTTATTTACATAAATAATATTATTTAATACTTGTATAGATTTGTGGGCATATGAACTTTCAAAAATGCCATGTGTTGTTCAGACTCGTGTGTAATTGTTGTGAGCAAATGAGAATCCACTAGCATTTATATTTCATTGGTGTATGCTTAAACTCGATCACCTCCTAATGTAACACTAAAAAAAAATAGAAAGTCACAATTTTTTTTTTGAAATGGTGGGAGCTCTGGTAGGCGGGAACCTGGTAGACTGAAATTTAGCAGTAGGGATTGATCTTGGAGGGGCAAGCATTTTGAAAGAAAGGATCTTGATAGGAATTGTAGGGAAGTTGGACACGGATTATGATGCACTGTTGGATCAAGAAGAAGACAAAGATCTGTTGAGCTCTTTCTCTACAAGAAGCGGGGTCATGGATGTTCATTCTAATCCTCTGCTCGAGTGTCCTGCCCATAGTAGGGACCCACTGCATAAAAGGAATATTTTAGAGGATGTGGCTAAGAATGAAAATGTTTTACATGTGGAGGAGCAAAAGAAGGAGGATCTGGAAGTGCACCAACGCAGGTGGTCTTCTTTGTTTTGGAAGAAGACTAGGAGGAAAGTCTTCTTTTCCACCAGTAACCTCTAAATCCTTTTGGGAAAAAGGTGAGCTTCAAATCTTCATCCTAGACTCGATTGTTGATTATTCTATTTTGACTATGGATTTCACCCTAGTTGGTAAATCTCTAGAGACCAGATCTGATATTGATGCTCTGAGAAATATGGTCAAAAGGAAATGGGCTCTTCATGGTCAAGTAGATATTGCACTTATGATGAATGTGTTCTTTTCCTTTGTATTTACATGTAAGGAAGATTTAAATATGGTGGTATGTGTTGGACCTTGGTCGTTTGGTAATAGCACTCTAATGATTAAAAAGTGGGAACCCAATATGGATATGTCTGATGCTTTCTTCCTAACTACTTCAGTATGGGTTAGACTACTAAGATTACTCCTGGCATTCTGGCATAAAGACATCTTCAAGGGGATAGCTAGATCTTTTGGTGAACTTATAGCTATTGATAATACTATAGCTTCAAGGTCTAAACTATAGTGTGCTAGAATCTGTGAAATTTTCTCACTTGAAGAACCTACCCTAAAAGGTGGAATTAAATTCAAAACTTGGTAAAAGGATGCAAGAGATAGTCTTTGAAGATCTTCCAAATGCATGTTTTGTCTATAAAAATAGGGTTGCTGTGCAAAAAATTTCTAATGAAAATTAAAATCAAGCAAAGATGGTGAATGTGGAAAAAGAGAAAGAAACTAAGATTTAGAAAATGGTATGGAAACCTAAAACTATTTCTAAGAAGGTGATTGAAGGTAAAGATATCCAAGGTTATCAAAACATGGGGATGCAGATGGAAGTAGAGTAGACTTCTAGGATGTAGGATAAAGAGAAGGATGAAGATCCAATGAACTAGATGGTTATCTTTCATAAAAAGAGATAGAGTGAGAAGATATTGAAGAATTCGAAGAGGCAGAGGAAGGATAAATACTTGAGGAAAGAAGTGGCCAACTTGACATATTGGAGGAGTTGTAGAATGAAGAAAGTCAGACTCATTTGATTCCTCTTTGTCAAGAAGTTATGACTATTGAAAAATATTTTAGAGTCTAAAGGTATGGATTTGATTTCAAATAAGATAGATCTTAAATAGAAATAGTGTCAAAGGAAGAAAATAGAGAAAAAAATGCAATACATTACCTATAGGAGTTGAGACCCAGAGTTGTAAATTGGAAACTGGCTTTCCTAAACTGAAACCAAATGTTGGAACTCTAGAGAAACCTGGAAGAAGAACTACTAAGAAGATCACAGAAAGTGAAAGTTTATAGAATATTGCTTATGGGAAACATGCAATTCTTCTGGATTTTTCCCCTAAAAAGTTATGATGAAAATAATCACTTGGAATATTAGAGGGTTAAATAGTTTTTAAACTTGATATTGTTTGAAATTTTGTAAGAGAGCATAATCCTGATATATTAGTGCTCCAAAAAACCAAAATGGATAAAGAGAAAGATGAAAAGGTCAAATCTTTTAATAATTATTGTATAATGGTTAGTAGCTTAGAAGGAGCTTTAGTAGGAACAATAACATTGTGGAAGCAGTCCTTGTTTACTGGTACTCTACTGGATGCTAATAAACATTTTATGGTGGTTAAGATTACGAGTATTTCCCTAAACAACCATTGGTATATTGTTAATGTGTATGTGTCTAATAGCAAGAATTCTAGAAAAAGGTTTTGGGAATCTTTATCTAACATTAAGAGTGATGATTATTATGGCAGATGGGTTTTCTTGGGGGACTTTAATGTTCCACTTTATGAACATGAAAGATAAGGGGGAAATGCCAGTTAATTGGATGGAAGACTAGATTTTATAAATAAGGATCAATGAACTTCGATCTTCATGCGATCGATTTCACTTGGAGCAATAAAAGAGTGGGAAGTGAATGCATTCAAGCTCATTTGGATAGAGTTCTAATATCCCCAGATTGGACAAAAGAATTTGTGTGTAATCTTAAGATCATCCAGAAGATAGATTCAGACCATTTTCTTCTGTTATTTATAATAGAGGACATTCAAGCTAGGAAGAATTTTCCATTTAGATTTGAGAAAATATGGAAGTAGGACCCACAGTTTGAGGATCGAATGGTAGAATGGTTGAACATAAAGATTGAAGGAACAACCTATTTTGAGTGGCTTCTAAACTCAGAAATGCTAAAAAGAAAGTTAGAGAATGGAATAAAAGATATTTTGGAAACATTTTTGAAAGAAATCAAATATTAAAGATGATTTTAAAGTAATCCAAGACAAGATATAGCTTGAAGGGTACTCGGTGGATTTGTCGATGGAAGAAAATGAGAAGTTGGTGGAGTATCATGACATTATTACTAAAGAAGAAATTTATTGGAGACAAAAGTCCAGATAAATTTGGCTAGAAGAAGGGGACAAAAACATGAATTTTTTTCATTTGTCTACCCTAAAACATAGAGCCAAAACTCGTATCTCCAATCTAAATAAAGGAAGAATCAAGATTACTAATGAAAAGGAAATCTCTGATGAAATGATTTCCATTTATTCTCTTTGATGTCTTAAAACCCTATAATTGATCTGACTAAATAGGCTAAGTTACTAGATGCTATTCTTTCTTTGGCTTCTAAAGATCAGAATAGAGTGTTGTGTGTTATTCCCAAGGGAAAGGAAATATATAAAGCAATTTACTCGTTAGATGGGGATAAGTCACTAGGGCCAGATGACTTTCCTATGTTTTTTTATAGAAAGAATGGAAACTAGTTGGAAAAGATGTTTGTGATGTTGTCAAAGAATTCTTTGGGGCTAAAAGAATGTTGAAGGACATTAAGATCACTTTGAATTTGACAAGACATTTCGTGAGGATCAACCATGTAGATTGCATTACGCAAGGACATGAAAAAGGGAAATAAATTAATAACCCTGCCTTTAAAAAAAGCATCATCATTTTTTGGTGGTACCAGATGATTATAGAAAAAAACACACTATTATTATTGCCAGATCATTAAGATATTACTTGCGGATCATTTGCACTCCCCATAATGATGTTTCAAGATGACCAGTACATTATGGATTTTGCATCCCGATGAAGTATAAGGAAGAAACCATTTGAACTACTAGATAAACCATTTTAAGCTTTGCTCCTGAGAATTTCTAGGTGGTGTTTTTATTGCAAATGACAATTATTGAGCTCATGGAAAACAATAACTTTGAGGAGCAAGATTCCATGGGTGGGGACCTTAACAGACTGGAGCCCACAAAGATGGAGGATTTCTCCAAAAGGCAGGCAACTTGGATAATGTTGAAGGAAGGGGGTTTGTCCCTTACATGCAAGCCATGACTGGCTATGATGAGAATTGCTTTCAACAATTTGTCAATAGTTGGAAGGACAAGAGGGTCACTATCAATGATATCACCTTCCAAGTGAATGAGGGGGCCATAGCTAGGCGATGAGCCTTGACATAACTGATAGGAAGTGGCAAAAGATCACAAAGGTGGAAGATGAAGCTAGCCTGTCTAGTTTTTTCAGAGGAAATGAGGCCCTAGACCGATATCATGGTGGCTTTTAGAGGGATAAGCTACCAGAGCCCTGTGATGATGTGTGCTTGGTTATAATGAAGTATCTCACCCTAGAAGATCGACATGGTGTGTATTATTTTTACCATTTCCCTTTTCTTAATCACTTTCGTAATAGGGAGCTAATCTAGATTCCCTTTTTTTTCTAATGCACTCCCTAGAAGAGACGGTGATTGATATTAGGGAGAAAAAAAGGAAAGGGGCTAATTTTACTATTTTATACCAAGAGCTCATATTTTGTTTATTTCAGTTCCACCTTGCCCTGCCCTTTTCCCTCCCAGAGTTTTAGTCATTGATAATTTCCTTCCCACTACCCCCCCCAGGTGGTAGCTATGCCCCTACTCCACAACCCTCACCAAGCCAAACCCTAGTTAAAGGTAGGAAAAATAAAACCCTAGCTTTGGAGCTGACTGCATTAAAAAAATTAAAGCTAAAAAGAGGGTGGAGGTGGAGATTGGGGTTTTAGATGAGGAGATATGTTGGAACAAAAGAAGATCAAGTAGAATTTCTAAGACCAAGGATAGATTCAAACAAATGACTAGTCGCTATCAGGAGGAGGAGAAGGAAGATACAAATTAAAAGGAGAGTGATAAGACCTCGGGGAATAGTAAGGAGAAGTTGAAGGATGAGACTGATAAAGAGGTGGAGAAGTGGCATGACACTGTTGATGGAACTTGAGATTTTGAGGTGGATAACCCTTCCAAGGACCCCACTCATATTTTTTCCACTTTCACCCTGCTATTTGCTGATAACTAGGAAGACCCTAGATTTGACAAAGCTTCCCTTGACACTATCTCTTCCCCAACAAGGAATGATGGTTTGGAAATCTTAAGGGCTCCCACTAACACTTTTGATGTGTAGGATAAAAGGAAGTCTTTGGAGAATTGCACAAGAGCTCTAAACTTAGGTACTTTGAAGGAGTGGGCAATAACTCTTAAAGGCCTACAAGAATTGAAGGACACATGCAATGCATTGGAGGAAGACTTCTCCCTCTTCTCCAAGTTCACCCTAAAGGTGATTTATGTGGCTACGACCACCCTCTAGATTTTGGCTCATGAGAAGGAGGAGGAGGGCCTTGGGATGGAGGATTGGAAATTGCTCTATAAGTTCCTTCCAGAGGACTGGGCCAATGTTCTCTTAGCTGGGAAAGGGAAGAAGAAGGATGCCAATTAGTGACCTTTTAGGTGCCTAGTATTTTTTGGTGTTCTGCTGATTATTACTTTCTATCCTATTTGATGGTTTTGGTTTTTTTGTTGAACTTGGTTATGGGTTGTAGGTGGTACAATTCGTTAACCACCTACATGCCTTTTGTTAATTTGTCAAACTTTGTTAGTATTAAGAGTAGGAACTCTAGTACTTTTAATTACTGTTATGTTGCTACTTATGTTTTTGATGTAAATTGTTAAAGGGTCTATGTGTTTGTCTAATGATTTTTTGCTAGTTGTCTCACCATTGTTGTAAAGGGTCAGCCCCCTTGTTTTGGCTGCTTTTATATAAAAACAACAATGTTTAATCTATCAATACTACTCATTATACTCATTAAAACAATTCAACATCTTCAAAATAAGGTAAGTTTAAGATCATCACCTTACTAAATAATTCAACTTAGTCTACCATTTAATTTCTTAAAAAAAACCAACAAAAGTTTCAACATAACAAAATCTCACCTACCTTGGGATTGAAAAGCGAACTATTAACTTAAAAGTCAACTTCATTATTTGAAAAACTCACAACTGATTGAATTCTTTTTCACATTTTCTTAATCATAATTTATTTTATATGAAGCTATTGTGAAGTGGACTTTAATAAATTTTAAATTGGACACATTATTTTATTTATAATATACATATATATTATTTTAAAATAATTATGTTAAATAATGTTAAATATAACATCATATTATTTTACTAAAAGATAATAATTTAATAACAATAGAAAGATGTCAAAATGTAAGAAAAAATATTATAATTACTACTTTATAGAAGTTTTGTGAAACTATAGATTTATTTATTTAAGCATATATTATTTGGTTTAAAATTAGAATAATTATTTATAGAACAAGAGCTCCATTAAGCTAAAGTCTTCAACTTATATAAAAGTTAATGGACTTTTGATAATTTATATTTTTTAATAGGGTTTTTAAAGGTAACAATGTGGTGTAGTAACATTACCATGATATGACAAGAGACACAAGCATCATAGTTCCTTCCTAACACCTAAAGGTTGTAGTTTTGTGATAGAGTGGAAAAATAGAGAGTTAAATATGAAGTGAAAAAACTAATAATTTCAATGAATGAGAACAAGGTTAAATACTTATAGATCTAATATCTTTGGAATAGGGTTCTATTGCTAATTTCATGCAAAGAATGTATGCAATAGCTAATGGTGAAAAGATTAAAGTACAAGACAAATGTTAAAAGAAAAAATTCCTTAAACAAATTGACACTTCTTTACAAGACTACTTTTCAAAGAACATGTATTCTTAATGATAGAGAAAATTTGCAAAAAAAATGCATATGTAGGAACATTTTTTTAATCTCTTCTAAGTTGTTGAAGTGATATAGTTATTTTAGATGAACATATTGGATTTAAGTTATTTTTGTATGAAAATTTGAAAGGCAAATTTAAGTTATAAAAAGTTATGTAGATTTATTAGTAAATAATCCAATGATATAGTGTTAAATAGAGGTGATGAGAAATATGAAGGATAATATTGCTAATTTTAAGAAATATGAGAAATAGTGGGATAGTATATGAAGCCATGTTATAGCTTAAGTTAATACTTGGTCAATAAAAATTGTAAACCTTGTATGTTTGTTGGTGAACATATTTGTCACTTAGAAAATACACGATTTAGCCCAATGGAGTGTGTGGCAAATCGATTTCTCCAATAGTTGGATAGGCCCTTAATATTTGGCTATTTAGAGGGGCAACTCTCTCATAAGATAAAATTTTAATTTTTTAATAATGATGATTACAACTTAGAATATATAAAGGAAATTGTTGATGACGAATGCACCATATGATTTCAATGTTTCCATAAAATTTGATGTAGATTGCTAATGAAGACAAACAAGAACTATGCTTGAGAGCTATCATCAACACAATGCTAATTCAATGACTCATGAATATTTACATCGTACCATGAAGATATTTAGACTGATGAATGAAAACTTAAAAAATTTAGATTCATTAGAAAAGGGAATGCAAAATGTACTTTCTTTTATTTCTCATGACCAAGAACATAAGAAATGACTGATTACAAGAACAACAATTGTCCACACTTTCCAAAACTTTCCTTTTTATCAAAACATAAGTGTTTCTTGTCTCTAAGTCCAAAAATTCCCTTATTACATTGAGATTCATGAATTTATAGCTATTCTAGAATAACTGACCTTTCAGGTTTGTAACTACTCAAAAAGTTAGAGTTTGGACTACTTTGAATATGGTTTGTAACCAACTCTAACTTTGAATGCTTAACTACAATTAGAAAAAGTTAAGACATTTACCAAAACCAAAATTGATTCTAAAGTTGACCTCTTTACAAAATGTATACACAAAAATCTGAGACAACTTTAGACATACCCACTTCTAACTTTCAACTATGATCACTGCTATTTCCTAAGCTTGCTCTTTGATTTGTACATGTTGTGAGTAATTGAGTCAAGTTTTCCTTATATGCTCTAAATGATTTGATGACCTATTCCAAAGCCTTGTTTTTGATGATGATTAAACTCTACATTTTCATCTTGCATAGATTGTGTCTCTTTCTAACTTCATCCAACTCTAGGACATAATTGGTAAGTTTTGAATACAAGAGTCTAATGCCATTGAGAGACTATTCAATCTTGTCATAATGTTAGCATTTGAACTTTGTTTATTGCTTTAAGTTCGGTGCTAATATTTACCTCTATGCATTCCAAAATGGAAGATATGTCTGGAGCTTGAGTGTGTTCACTAATATGGATGTTGGGTGATGCGACGCGCTCCCCTCCCCACAGGTGGTTAATTATGTGGTGTTCCATGTTCACTAACAGTCATGGCTTTTGGTGCAATGGAAAATGGGCCCTAAAATTGGTATCAGAGCCTGGTTTTGGCCTGGTCATGGGTTCAAATCTCCTCGGTGCCTTCCTGACCCGCATAAGCACCTAGTATGTGCATCAAGGGGGAGATTGTTGGGTGATGCGACACACTCCCCTACCCATAGGTGGTTAATTATGTGGTGTTCCATGTTCACTAACAATCATGGCTTTTGGTGCAATGACAAATGGGCCCTACAATGGATACCTTCTACAATCATTGGTATATTCCCCAAGGCTTTCTTTTTCAGTAGCTTGCAAGAGTTTAAGAACTGTTCTCCTTCATCCAATTGTTGATTCATGCTATCAATCTTCCATCTGATATTTTCCAGCCATATGTCAATTTTCTTTTCTTCTCTACTAGTGACTAACTTCAATGATTTGACTATATTGCTGTCCATTCCTTTAATCTCTACTAAATTAGCATCAATTAATTCTCTCCAAAATGTTTGTTGTTCCTTGAGAGTTGTTAACTCTTTTTGAATGTTTTGTTGTATATGGTATGCCTTAGCATATGTAACCTTAACTTCTTGAAAAAGGCCTAATACTCATTCTTTCACGTATTTTATCCATGCCTTCACCATCTCACCATAGGTTAAGCATTCTCCTATGTCTTGAATGATTTCTTCATCAAACATCTTCTTGGGATCTCCTATTGTTTCTATAGATGAGCTAGGATCTAGAAAGGAATCACCAACCATCGATTAGATGCATGAAGAAAGGGCTTGAACTTGACATTTGAGTTGATTCTTAGCTTGTTTATCTCTCCTTGACTATTCCATCAGGACAATAGCTGACACTTGAAAATTATGCTCTCTTCCTTTGCGAGTAATCTGACCTAGATCCACTTTAGTTATGCTAAATTCAGTTTTGTCTACCTCGTTTATGTCCTTCTCTGTGACTAGTTGTGAAATTTCAACAAATAGGTTTCCTAAGGTAGGATTTACAACTAGTTTAGAATCTATTCCAGTCTTCTTTACCTTCATACCTTTATGCACCAAATCAGCTACGACATCCAAATTCGGTGCTTCCAACTGGATAATCCTTTTCTTCTTTCTCTCTAAACTTTGTTGTAACCAAGATGTTGAGGTATTGATAGATGGGTTGATTACTGAAGTAACCTATAGGACTGTAGATGATAAATCCAAGTTATGCACATTCTCTATAGCTGAAACCTCTTGAGTTGCTTCCACACTTTTAAGAGATAATGAGTGTGTAGGGGATGCTATGGATTGAATAATCTCATCTATAAATGATTATGGTAAAGCATTCATTTTAGGAGCTTCATCTATCATCTTTTGAATTGGTTTTAAAGTCTTCTCCTTGGGTTTTGATCTCTTCTTCCTAGTTACTGCGTTGAGCTTGCATGCTAAAACTAGATCAATTCCTTTATTTGGATCTTCATCATCATCTCCACCTGGTGTGCTATGTAAATAACTAGAAGAAGTAGGGATAGAAGATGGAATGGCTGAAACTAATGTACCTTCTTGGGAATTATTATTTTTCTTTACACTGCCTCTTCTTGTAGATCTAGTAATCGTGACTTCTTTAACTTTATTCTTTAACCAGTTCTTAGTTTGTTGAATAAAAAAGAAGGTTCTTTCCTTGAGGTCTTTCAATTCTAGCAGAGACCAATTAATGTATGAAAATTCTAATAGCTGTATTCACTCAAAGAAGAAAGGATTGATTAAGTCCAACTCATCCTCTTTTATGCCTGTCACATCTCATCCCATTTTGTAATCAATGATTTTTTGTATCATGAATCACATCCAGTCTCTTCTTCTCACTTCGAAGTCATTCTCACAGTTCGCCCAATAATCTTCCATTATAGGGAAATGGAGATAGCCAAGTCCTTGTGCTAAGTTGTTTTTAACATATCTGTTGCCATCAAATGAGAAATGACTATGGAAAGAGTATAAAGTCATGTTCACCATGGAACTCTCGATATTTTGAGCATCTGAAGAGGAAAGACAACTATAGTGCCCAATACCAATTGGGAAATGAATTGATCTTTTATTCTTACACTTTTTGTTTACCTAACGAATTTTCCTACAAACTTTTGAGAGCACCAACCTATCATCTACAAAAAGAGGCAACATGAGAGGACAATCTTGAAAACCTCCAATGTGAATGTAAGTGAATTGGGGGTACTGTATGAAAAAACTACCATAAGTATTGATGAGACTAGCTACTTCAGGAGAAATTCAAAGTCCTATATGTCCATGTAGCTCTTTGACTGTGAGCATAGAAAAAACATCGTTCACCTTGTGAAAGTGTGCATTGCTTTGTTTTAATGGCAACTAGGGTTAATAATTATAAATTTGTGTGGTTAAGTTATACTCCCCATAAGGATTAAGACCAGGCCATGACTTCATACTAGCTATTGCATACATTAGGTATGAGGACATGTAAAACCCCTGACTCGCATTGAATTCAGTTAACTAGTGATGAAGGGAATCACTAATCATTTCTCCCCAATCTATAAATTGTTTTCTAGTGGTGATGGTACTAATGTACAAAAACATCCAATCCTAAAAATCTTTAGCAATCTGATTTCCCACCACCCTATTGAGGAGAATTATCATATCAAAAATGTCTTCATCAAAGACATTTCTACGTAGCACTCTTAGTAACTGTGACTGTCCTCTTCTAGATTGATCTAACCAACTCCTAGCAATGACATTCAGACATGTTTTCTTACTCTGATGGAAGTATCCTTGGGCATCCTCTTTAGAGATTTCTATGAACTCTTCTTTTACTAGCAATCTGAATATGATGGAGATAGACACTAGATCTAGCTTCGCAATGATATTACCACCTGAGGTCTTGATGTCCCTAGAATTCTAATCATATGCCTTGACACATTCCAAAACTAGTTCCACACAGTGAACTACAAGTGGGTGTCCTCTTGCATGTGCTAGACCACTTTCCAATGTTCGTTGTGCTAGAGGTGATCTACCTTCTTTGCTCATCATCTTCCAAAAATCAACAATTTCCATATGTCCTATCTTTGTATCTGATATCTCAAGAAGCGTGCTTGTTAATATCACAGGAGGCTCCTTGCCTTGGAATTTGTACCTCATAGTATTGCTTACCAAATTCTTTGATAGATGTTCCTTCAGCTTTGTATTTTCAGACTACAAGCTTCAAAGCACACAAATTCACTTGAAGTATCATGCCAATCAATTCACATGCCTTTCTCTCTTCAGTTTAAGCTCACTACTTGATTTAGGAAATCACTTCAACTGATGTTTTCTTCTTCATGTCTTAGTATCCGACAACGAATTGATTATAAATGTACTTGAGCCGAGGACTACATATTCCTAATTCACCTTCCACCAAAAAGCTTGAAACATATATTTTCCTCTTTTCAAAGTTCTTATGTATGTGCAAGCCTTTGACCAATGAATCTTCAATGTGTGGATTTATTGCCACTTGACATTTCACCAATAGTCTATAATATATTGATTGAGGATTTTTGTCAAATAGTTAGCATGCTTGCAATCATAATATCCAATGCAATGATGTCTCTAGGAGGCATTCTTTCAAACACATGTTGTGCATCTTCTACATTCCACATTTCGCATGGCACTGATAACAGTCAAAACATCACATTTTTGCATTCGCATGCAAGGAATTTGAACAACTTTGTTTAATGTCTCTGAATTTTTCTCGCGTATCATCAAGGAGATCCCAATATTAAGAATAGTTTAAGCTTTTTAATTCTTATTCAAATTGTAAACTTCTGCAACCATTCCATTCCACATGTCCATTTGGTAAAATTTGTAAAGGTGGCAGTTTTCATAATAAATAGAGGCATTTGATTAGATAGTTTGCGTGCTTGGTATATTCACACAACCATAAATTAGCATACATTTTTTTATTCACAAGTTGTTAACCTTACTGCTATGAAGCATTATTCTCTCTCGAATTTAAAATATCTTCCCATATGTATTTCTAACTCTATTCAAAACTCCTGCTTTGAAAAATATTTGACTGTAGTTTTAAAATGGTATAATTGCAGGTGGAGTGTCTCTTAATCAGACCAATATAGCCATGGGACAATATAATGACTTGCAAGCCTTGTAATTGCTCTGCTCATCATATCTTGAATGCCACAAGTTGGAAGGTGAATGAAAGCTATTAAAACAAATTATATGCCTTGTATATGTCCCCAGAAAATGCCGCGGCTGGGGAAGTGAAAGATAATTTGCGAAATAGGTCATGCACCCTATCTATGGTTCTATTTTGGGTTTCCATTGCATCTATCTTCACTTGCAAGCTCTTACCTTTGAATACACACATAATATTCAATCACTTCCTCTCCGTCTGTACTTCTAACCGGTTCCCTCCCAATAGGGAAATATTTCTAAGAAGTGACGTATATGTTCTACTTTTTCAATAGGGAAAGGATGCTTGGTGTAGACATTCTATCAAATAGTTCATGTACAATTGAGAAAGGTCTCATTCAGATACATTGCCCACACATACCACACTGTAGTTATCGATTTTGATGTTGATGGTTTTGTATCTCAAATACATATCCACATAGTCATTGAGCTCCAAAAAGTGACAGGGGATACATTGCAAAACAAAGCAATATTATTTGATTTCATTCCACAAAATAGCACCGCTCTCAATGGCTTTTAGTCAAACAATTCATATGGATCGGGTTATGCCTCATGTTACTCGAAATGGCAAAGGCTTCAGTGCATAGATTTTCAAGTGACCAGAGAACCATCTACAACATCCCAAAGATTGGAACACTTAGTCAAATGGATTTCATGCTGCTCATCTGGCTTGGGTGGTTGAGCATCCACAACATTTCTTACTGTTTTCCAATCTCCTCCATCACACTTTCTTTTGCGTGTATTCCTCAACTACTACTTTCTGTAACCACCAACTACTCTTGCATATAGAAACATCTTTGCTTTTGGCTTCAGTTCTTGTTTATATTTCTGGTACAGGTTAAGATTAGGGCAAAAAGTTTGAGTATGTAGTGAGAGATGATTTTTAGTATTTAGAGGGAGGTAGTTTTGAAAAATTGTATATAGAGAGAGCAATCCAAACCCAAACTTCTTTCTAGAAGTTTTAGTACGTGGAGAGAGGTAGTACATGGAGAGAGATAGTATGGGGAAAGAGAAAGTACAGAGAGAGAAAGTTTTTATATAGGTGGAGACTAATCTCTCTCTTTCCAGAATTAATGTAATTAACTCTCCCTCTAAAATACCCAAGTAACAATGTTATAGTACAATAGAATATGACAATGTTTAACGATCATTGCAGTATGACAATGTTTAAATATTTGAATGTCTAATTTGATTCATATTGTAACTGTAATAGATGCAAATGTTTTATTAGGAGAAAATTGGTTAGAGAAAATAATATAAAGTTTGAAAGTTATAAGTGAAGATAAATGGTTTAATTTAATAAAAGTGTTTCTTTGGAATGAGGTGTTCTTAGAGGAGTGTCCATTGTTGTTGACAATGTTGCAAAATATTCTAT
Organism: Cupressus sempervirens; assembly: GCA_028749045.1. Lineage (NCBI taxonomy): Eukaryota > Viridiplantae > Streptophyta > Pinopsida > Cupressales > Cupressaceae > Cupressus > Cupressus sempervirens. Next base: position 467,131,679 of record CM053785.1, on the reverse strand, counting down.
TCCTTATTTTACACAATCAAACTCTTAGATTACTAATTCTTAATTTAGATGCATAATGTTAAATGTATGGAATTCTTAAAGTCCATGATCGACAATGCTAAATGAAATTTACTTGTAAAAGTTAATAGATTGTTTCACATTTCTCTTGACACTTTAAGTTAAAGAATTATATTAATAAAACAATTAAATGAGGAAAAATATTTACTCATAAAATATATTCAAAATTAAATTATATAAAACTAATTGAAGAGCTACTCTTTTATAACAATAGTGAGAGCATGTGGAGATTGGGAGCATTATGAGGCTAAGATTTGATTTTATATGATATTGTATAATATTTTATTATATAATATTTTAAGTGTATGAATAATTTAAATTAAAGATATGATGGACAATCATTAATATTTTTTTTTACAATTGAACTTTCAATCTAAAATAATTCATTTGATTTTAATATGACTAATTTTAATATATTTTACTTTCATTAAAAATAAAATGACTAATTAGGGAAAAAATAATCCAATGTTTTGAAATAAAATCAAATACTCTTAAATATTTATTAAAGTAAAAAAAATAAAAAAAATAAAAATTTAAATGTTTATTGAAATAAAAGATAAATTAATGATTGTTAAATAAGATTATTAGCCTTCTAAATATAAATAATAGAATAAAATAGTTTCATATGATTGCATAGATATTTATTTATTTATTCATTTCATAGTTAATAATTCATTTCTCTATTTAAAAAAAATATATTTTAAACAAATTTACTTCAAATTAATTTATTGAACTTAGTTTTCTTAGTTCTTCTATATACATATATTCTATTTATTTAAGTCCTGAATAATATATATTCTATTATTTTAATTCTCAATAGTCATATTTGTTGATTTATGGAGGAGTAAACTAGATACTAAGGAGGAGAGGGTTGGCGGGGGGGTGCTGAATTAGAATTTATAACAATTTATATCTTTTCATAGATTCATCCAATAAATGTAAACTTGTTGTAACATGTAAATCAATTCAATCACATTCATGAAAGTAATAACACATAACACAATATTTGTTACCCAGAAACCCTCCAAGGTGAAGGTAAAACTAGGGTGGAGATGACACCCACAAATTTTCACTACTGTAGTAATAAAGTTAACTAGTTAAGGTTACAATATTTGACCATAACATACGATCTAATTTGTGAGGAGTCTGTCTTGTTAAAGACTTAAGAAACTATCAAGTTTCACTTGGTTAGAGGATTTGACACTTACAACTAAATAAGGACTCTGTTAGGATATTTACAAAGATCTGTTAAGACTAATATATTAAAAGATTTACCCTAATTCAAGTCTATTAAAATTGACTCAGTACTTGACTCTCGATTTGCTCTACGAACTAATTTCGAGTCTTCTCCTTACAAATTGATCCTCTCCTCTGATATGATACTCTTGTCTTTCCCTTCCACTTTCACTGCTTATGAATAAGTCACTTGTTCTATTAGATGATAACAAAACCCTTGAAGGACTTTTGATATTCTCCCATCTACTCTTCACACATACACATGATCACTTGCTCTCTCTCTCTCTCTCTCTCTCTCTCTCTCTCTCTCTCTATAATCTAGGGTAAGATCATTTCTATATAAAGATTCCATGAAGAGTCTTCTAGATGGTTCTATATTTTGCCTCTTCATCCTGATTGTTGAACCTGCACATGGGGATATGTGATCCACGCCATGTAAATGTTCTGTAATAACCTCAACAAGTACTAAATGTTCTATAACAACCTTTTCAAACCTTAATGATACCTTCCAAGTTGGCTTGATAATCATTTTGCCTAAAACTCTACATTCCTAACTTTTATGCAAACTTTGCATTACTTGGCCTCTACTGTTAGTGGTCCTCAGCATTACTATTGCTTGGCATTTATTAACCTTCTGATGCTCACCATATATTGTCCTCAACACATACTATATCACTTAGTACTTATATACTTGGAATTACACTTGGTTGCTGATGACTTGCTCGGTCGTTGAATGAGCTCAGTCCATATAAAAAATTGCTTTGTGACCATACTTTATTTGACTTCTATACAATTACTCAGTATGTACTATCTTATGTACATGACTTGACATATATAGAGTAGCTTGGTCGCAGTGATGACCATCTGACTCTGCCTTGTAAATGACTAAGTGATTGATACTAATAGATAATAGTGATTAGAGATACCAACAATCTCCCCCTTTGACATTAGTGGAAAAAATCACTTTGTCATATCAATACAAAAATGAGCTCTCCCCGTAAGTCTTATGAGATGTGAAAAATGAATACAAAAATTCATTACAACCTTTATTCATTACCTATACATGATACTCTTGTATACATTTCTTCCTAGTTTTTGAACACTTGTTGTCACTGCTGCTGGGGTTGAAAGAGTTGAAGCAATCCATATGTTTCAATGAATTCCTTGTGAAATCTGATAATCATGGTTAGTGCATGACTCCATTTGGTTCTTGTTGCCTCCAAAATTTGATTCTGTAGTTGTAGTCTTACAATTAAATCAATCAAACTCCCAGCCAGTGATAAGTTATGATCTTCTATGATAAAAATCGTGGGTTGTTTTTAGTTTTCTTTGCATGAGATCCAAATTGATCTCAATTCAATACCAATTGTTGATTTATTAGATCCATTTGTGTATTTTTGAGCTTCTACACATTTGATATCCTTTCTTCTAGTCTAGTAGCCATTACACTCTTGTCATCTTCTACCATAGTTATGTCTTCTTCAGTTTTATTTCTTTGTTCACTCACTTCACATAGTCTCATTGATTGGATTTCATGTTCTCTTTTCAGTGCCCTTATCTCTTCATTGAGAATTTTTTTCTTTTCAAGTAGTTCAACAGATGCTGTCATTAGGGTTGATTGGGTCAAATAGTTCTTCAGTTTCAACTTCTTCATTAGAGAATTGTTTTATCTGGATGGAAATATCCTTTCTCCTTTTTAGGGAATCCTTTAGATCTTGTCTTGCCTGCTCTAGTTTTTGCAGTGTGAGTTTGATGTTGATCACCAGATTGTCAATATTCTTGTCTAGTTTGAAATCCTCCATCTTCGAAGACCTAATCTCCAAGATTTTAAGCTTCCTTAATAGAACTAGTGCTTTGATACTAATTGTTGGTTTATAGAGGAGTAAACTAGATACTAAGAGGGGGGGTGGGGTGAATCAAAATCTATTACAATTTTTATATTTTCATAGATTCATCCACATCCAATAATAACTTATCCATGAAATACAATAAACATAAACTTTCTATAACATGTAAATTAATTCAATCACATGCATGAAAGTAATAACACATAACACAATATTTGTTACCTAGAAACCCTCCAAGGTGAAGGTAAAACTGGGGTGGGGATGACACCCACAAATCTTCACTATTGTAGTAAGAAAGTTAACCATTTAAGTTACAATGTTTGACCATGACATATGATCTACTTTGTGAGGAGTCTGTCTTGTTAAAGACTTAAGGAACAATTAGGTTTCACTTGGTTAGAGGATTTGACACTTACAACTAAGTAAGGACTCTATTAGGAGATTTACAAAGATATGTTAAGACCACTCTATTAAGAGATTTACCTTGATTCAAGTCTATTAAAACTAACTCAATACTTGACTCTTGGTTTGCTCTGCAAGTTGATTCCAAGTCTCCTTACAAACTAATCCTCTCCTTTGATATGATAATCTTGTCTTTCCCTTTCACTTTCACTACTTATGAATAAGTCACTTGTTCTATTAGATGATAAAAAAAACCCTTAACTGACTTGTTATATTCTCCTCTCCACTCTTTACATGCATATGATCTCTTTCTTTCTCACTCTCTCTGATCTAGGTTAATATCATTGCTATATGAAGATTCCATGAAGAGTCTTCTAAATGGTTCCATGTTTTTCCTCTTCATCCTGATTGTTGAACATACACATGGGGATATGTGATCCACGCCATGTAAATGTTCTGTAACAACCTCAATAAGTATTAAATATTCTATAACAACCTCTTCAAAACTTAAATATACCTTCCAATTTGGCTTGATAATCATTTTGCTAAAATTCTATTCCATTCTTGAATTTTATGTAAACTCTGCATTGTTTGACCTCTACTCTTATTGGTGCTCAACATTACTATTTCTTAGCCTTTATTAACCTTCTAATACTCGCCATATACTAATCTCAACACATACTATATCACTCGGTACTTATATTCTTGAAATTACACTTGGTTGCTGATGATTTGCTCGGTCACTAAATGAGCTCAATCCATATAGAAAATTGCTTTGTGACCATAGTTTACTTGGCTTCTATACAATTACTCGATATGCACTATTGTATGTACATGTACATGACTCAACCTATGTAGAGTAGCTCGATTGCAGTGATTGACTATCTGACTCTGCCTTGTAAATGACTAGGTGATTGACACTAATAGACAACAATGGTTAGAGATACCAACATTATTGAAGTTTATCGAAATGAATTGATTGTTAAGAAAAATTATTTCCATGAAACTAAATATGCAAGCAAACATGCTAATTGCAATTTTAAACAAGATACAAAATTTTGAGCAATATTGTTGTTTAAATGGTAGAATCTATAACTCAATTCATGAGCTTAACAAGAAAAGTTCCAAACTATTTATCATGAAATTGTTTACTAGCAAAAATAGGCAGTAAAAGACACATCACATACGCTTTCACATCTACAAATATTTTCTACAAGCTAGAATGAACAAAATGAATAGAAAAGAGAAATTCTAATGTTTTCAAATATTTTTAGTATAAAAAGTGTTGCAATTGTATGAATTCAAAAATCTATTACACAATTTTCTTGTCCTATTAACAATTCTATCCTCATTGAAAGGTGGAAGTGACTCAATTGTGCTTCATTTTTGCAAGCTGTCAATGCGTCCCAACTTTGTGTCCATATTTTTGCATGAAATTGAAACAACTTGTTCACATGGCTTGTGATATACTACCCACAAATCAAATATCTCAATGCCAACCATTCAGTGAAATTTAAAATTAAATAGTAAAATAGACCCATAGTTTTTCACAAAGAATGTTGAGATTTTGTATGCAATGCTGAGAGATTACAAAGAGGCTACAAACATACATATTTTTCATCAATTACTGATTAAAACAAGAGCTTTGATAGAGCCATAGTCCCTACCTTATGTGGGGAAGTCAAAATGTGTATTATAATGGAGAGATATAATTTTTATCATAGTGGAAAACTAATTTAGAGTAGCTATGCTTAGTAGAAAAAAGATGGAGATAAAGAATTCTATATAGGAACTTTTGAAACCAATTGACATAGAAGTTGGGTGTTTTCCATTGAGGACTAATTGTGTAGAAACTTATAACCATTCTACCAGAAAGTTCTAGTTTTGTTGATATGGAACAACACAAGGATTTTAGAAGTAGAATTATGAAAATAATTTCTGAATTTAGATATTCATTTGAGTTATTCTTTGTAACAAATTTGACTATTTGAATAACTATTGAAAAGTACAACCTATTTTAAAAGAAATTACTAACAATGAAAATTGATATTGATTACTGATTGAGCTCTTATTTTATTATGCATTCTCTTCTTTTAAAAAATGCCTAAAAAGATTGGCTTTTTAATGAAGAAATATTAGGTAAAGAGTAAAAAATAATGAAAATTGATATTGATTACTGATTGCACTCTGATTTTACTACTTATTCTCATCTTTAAAACTACCTAAAAAGATTGGCTCTTTAATGAAGAAACCTTAGGTAAAGAGTACAAAATTGTTTGAATTACAATGTTAGATTTTTTTGATAATATTAAATCTTAAAAATAGAAATGCCAACAACATGTTTAAGTAGAAACAAGGCACACTGCACTGTTCATTAATAAAAAATAAAGAATATAAAACATACAGTAAATGTTACAAAATTTTGTGATGTCCCATTTCAACACATGCCATAATTCTATACCCTTAGTCATCCTTGTCGTCATTTGCATTCATGGGCCTGCTACACTAGCTCAACTGAATTTGAAAGTAAATGTTGCTAAAAGGAAATATGGAGAAATCAAATTGAGGAGATATTAGTAAGGGTGTTGATTCACCACACTCTTCAGTAGAGACATTAAATTATACTGTTAGAATTGCTTTAGAATAATTGAGAGGGGGGGTGAATCAGTTATCCAAGGTCCAAATGTCCTATTCAAACTTTTTCTCTAAGTATTGTGAACTTTTTCAACCATTCAGTCACCCAGACTCTAACTTATTCAATTGGCAAGTTACTATAAATCAACATGAAAGCGTAACACATAAGAAATCAACACATGACAAAGTGATTTATGTAGAAATCCAATTTGGGAAAAACCACTAGTAACATGCTACTCAATTTTCACCCTTCTAAAGTGATGCCCTGTGAAAGGCCTGCCCTATTAAAGGCTTACAACACACTGTTAAATGTGACCTTGTTAGAGGATTTAACCACCTTGTTAGAAGTGGGCTTGGTTAGAGGACTTTAGAACATTCACTTGGAATGCTACCCTGTTAAAGGATTTACAAATGGCTGTTAGGCCAAGCTAAGTCCATATGATTTTTAGATCTAATACAATTGCTAGAGAGTATTAGAAAATCTTGACTTGACTACAACATACAACTTATCTTGTAGATCTTAGATTACTTCTCAGCTCATACCCTTGCCTGGCCTTCAATCTCTACAACTCTTAATAGCTTGCCTTCCCTTTCAAGCCTTGTCTCCTTGAATCTTCATACTCAATGTACCAGTGCAATCATCTCTTCATGACCACTTGTAGAGGAAGAGCCTTAGTGCTCTTCCTTCTCCTAGATGTCTCCTTCTTGACACCCTTTCAACCACTTTACAAATTTGGCACTTCAGCATCAACAATATTAGTAGCTCTTTGCTTCTTGGTCTATGACTCCTTAAATAGAAGTCTCAGAGTTCCTTTTCCTGCTCAATTCTTCCATTTTTCAATTTTAATTTGCATGGATTAGGTAGGATACATTGTATTGAACCCATATTCTGTTTCCTCTAGAAACTTCTTGAATAATCCATTAGAATTCACCCAAAAATGATTTACATAAGATTCTGTGCCAACAACTCATCATCCTTATCTTCCAACTCATTCAAAAAATTCAATGCAACCACTAAGTCAGCTTAGATTTGGAAATTTTTCATTATTTGAAATAATGCAGTAGCTCAACACTATTGAAATACTAGTGCTCGACGCATACTGTGTTACTCGGCATCAACTATGTTTTTCCTGATGCTCAGCACCTGAAGATCACTCGACACCTACTACAAATTTTTTGATGCTCAGCACCTGATCTTCACTCAGCACTTGAAGATCACTCGGCACACACTAGAAATGTCTGTTACTTGGCTTCTACTAAGAGTTTTCTTGGCTTCAACTAACTTGCTCGACATCTACTGATGATCTTAGTTAAAGTTTTGCAGTCATCCTTATTACAACTCCTTCTTCCAATGTATCTAAGTGTGACCAACATTTGTGTCTTTGAATATGTCATCAATACATTTCTTAACCATTGTCTTAATTGATCCTTGCACTTCATTACAACATCATAACTCAACCTTTCCCTTAGGTGCTCTTGTTACATCTTGTTGATCAAATCCTCTTCATCAATCAACTAAGTGATAGTGCTTCGATCTTATAAGCAGATATCATCCCTACAAATAGCAGGTTTGACATCAATGGCAAAAAAATGATTGAAAACATTCTTTTACAACAATCTCCCTCTTTGATCTTCAACGACAATGAGCTTTTCAATTAGATTTCCAACAATCTCCCTATTTGGCATTGATGGAAAACCGAATTGATCAACCATCAGACTAAACTATTCAACCACAAACTAATTAGATTAGAATAGTAAGTCAAATGCCAAAAAGTAAATTGTGATATCACATCTCCTACTACTATTTTGATTGATTCATTTCACTTCTCCCTCTTTGCTTTTCACTTTTCCCTCTTTGCTACTGTATCCTTTATCTTTATCTTTCTCCCTCTATTTTATTCATCTTCTGCTATTCTAAAATCTTCTTTTATCTTTATTTTTTCAGTTGTCCACTTCTCCCTTTGTTTGAATCATTTATTTACAATAGTTTTTGATCAATTGTTCACTTCTCCCTCTTTGACAACAATGCCAAAGACATATTAGCATCTTAATATGCAGATGTAGCTCTTACAGGCTTAGTCAATTTCTCCCTTTGTCACCTTTCTTGTGACTAATTTTGGAATTTCAACACTTCTACTTCAAGAATGAATCCCAAAGTAAACATCTTTTGCATCAATGTGTAAAATCTTCAACATTCAGCTCATTTGATGTAGGGCATTCTTTCTTTTGCTTCAAGTAGCCTTAGCTAGGGGTATCAACCCTAACTTGCCTCTAAGATACTCAAAAACATCTTTAGGTAGTGCCTTTGTGAAGATATCAGTAATCTGTTCCTTTGAGCTAACATATTCCATCTTCACCTATTTGTCTTCTACTAACTCTCTTACATAGTGATACTTAATTGCAATATGCTTGGTTTTGGCATGCATTAAAGGATTCTTTGATATGTTAATAGCACTTGTATTGTCACAATAGAGTACCACAGGCTCAGTTATCTCTTCCTTCATACCTTGCAGCAAATGTTTGATCCATACAATATTGGTGCAATTTATAGTAGTTGCCACATATTTAGCTTCAGCAGTAGACTATGAGGTGCGGCTTTGCTTTTTGCTTGTCCATGTAATCAACCTCTTTCCTAAGAAAAGTGCTCCTCCACTAGTGCTTTTTCTATCATCAATGTTACCTCCCCAATCTTCATCAGTGTAAGCTTTTAGTTCAAACTTCTTATTCCTCTTGTAGTACAAACCAAAGTCATCAGTTCCTTTCAGGTATCTCAATATTCTCTTTATTTCCATTTAGTGATTTTCTCTTTGATTTGCAAAAAATATAGCCACTATTCCAATAGTTAATGCAATATTTGGTCTACTATGTACAATGTATTGCAACTTTCCAATCATTGACCTATATAATGCCTGATTTACTTCAATAAATTCATCATTCTTGGAGAGTTTATGACCTGCTGCCACTGGTGTGCTAACTAATTCTGAGTATTCTAGTCCAAATGTTTTGTGTACTTCCTTGATGTATTTGGATTGAGTCACAAATATAACATGCTTTAACTGATGTACTTGTAATCCAACAATGAATTTAATTTCTCCAGACATTAACATCTCAAATTCATGCTTCATTTGATCATCAAAATCTTTGCATAAAACATCTTTTCCTCCAAATATTATGTCATCAACAAAGATTTCTGAGATCAAAATGTCTTTACCTTCCTCAGCTTTGATGTACAAATTGCTATTGTCATCTATTGTTTCAAATCCTATCTTCACAAGATATTTGTGCAATGTCTCATACCATGCTCTTGGTGCTTGCTTCAATCCATATAGTGCTTTGTGTAGCTTGCAGACCATGTCCTTGTTTTTCTCATCAAAAAATCCCTCTGGTTGTTCTATGTAGACTTTCTCTTCCAGTATGCCATTTAGAAAAGCAGACTTCATGTCCATCTGGTAGACTTTGAAACCTTCGTATGTAGCATATGCAAGTAATGTTCTGACTCCTTCCATTCTTGCAACAGGGGAAAATGTTTCCCCATAATCCAATCCTTCTTCTTGTGCATAGCCTTTGCAAAGCAGTCTAGCTTTATTTCTTGTTATCTCACCATTCTCATCAAGTTTGTTTCTAAACACCCATTTGGTACCAATCACATTCTTATCAGTTGGTCTAGGAACTAGAGACCATGTTTTGTTCTTCTCAATCTGATCTATCTCTTCTTTCATGGCCTTATACCAGTCATCATCTTGTAATGCATCTTTTACTATTTTGGGTTCAACCTTACTCAGTAGAAATGATTTATTCCTCAGTCTATTCCTTGTCACGAGTCTGGCATCCTTGTCACCAATGATTTGATCTATAGGGTGACGTCTTCTCACATATTTGGCTAATTTGGGTTTAGTCCTTGTTTCCATATTTGATCCTTCAGCTTCAAAGCCATTTCATTCTTCTTCATCTACCATTTCATCATTTCTTTCTTGCATACTATTCTTAGAACCAGAATGTGCATTTTATACGTTCTATAGCTCAGCTTCTGAATGTAACTTGACATTCACTAGTTGAGACTCGATAGATACTGAAGTTTTTTGCTGATTCCCAACTTGATTTTCAGCATTGTCTTCAACTATTATTCCTTTGTAGAAGTATACAAAGGATCTATAATCCTCTATTTTCTTTGACTCATCAATCTAAACTTCTGCATGCTCATTAAAATTTACATTTTCACTCTCCACAATTTTGTTAGTGTTAGTATTCAAACATTTATATGCCTTACTTCTAGTGGAGTATCCAAGAAATATTCCTTCATCACTTTTTGCATCAAACTTGCCATTTCTAGTGTCTTTTAGAATATATAATTTGCAACCAAACACTTTGAAATGTTTAACACTAGGTGAATGACCATACCACAATTCAAAAGGTGTTGCATTAGTACCTTTCTTAACTTGAACTCTATTCAGTGTGTAGACTGTAGTACTTACAGCTTCTCTCCAATACTTAAGTGCAACGTTTTTCTCCATCATCAAGGTTCTAGCACAGTCAATCACTAACCTATTCCTACTTTCAGCAATACCGTTTTATGGTGGAGTCCTTGGTGCTGAAATTTTCCTTTTTATACCTTTGTCATTGCAAAACACTTCAAATTCTCTTGATGTGAACTCACCTCCTCTGTCTGACCTTAGGCTTTTTAGGTTCTTTCCTATTACCTTCTCAACTCTGGCCAAATACCACTTGAACATTTGAAATGCATCTGATTTTTGCTTAAAAAACATAGCAGTCATCATCCTAGAATAATCATCTACAAATAACATTATGTATCAGTCTCTCAGGTAGCTATGTACTTCTATTGGGCCATAGAAGTTTGCATGAACTAACTCTAGTACTTCTTTGGAAGTGTATGTTTTGCTTTTGAAACTAGACTTAATCATCTTCCCTAGTTGACATTGTTTACACATTGTGTTTTTAGTTTTTTTCAACTTGGGCAATCCTCTGACTTGAACATTATCAAAGTTAACATGACACAACCTTTTATGCCACAACCACGCATCATCAAATTTAACAAGACATGTTGCATCTTCCATATCAAGATAAAATAGATTAATCCTAGTTTGTTCACCTTTTCCTATCAGATTTCCATTAGTGTCATAGATCTTGGCAGTTTTGTTTCCAAATTCCACTTTGTATCCTACATTGGCTAACTAAGATACACTGAACAAGTTGTAGTTCAATTGTTCAACATAGTATTCATTATCACATGAAATTTTCTCTGTAAGTTTGATAGAGCCTTTTCCTTTGATTTGACATGGGGCATCATTACCAAATCTAATGCTATTTCCATCATATTGAGTAAAGGTAATGAACTTACTTTTATCTCCTGTCATGTGGTGTGAGCATCCACTTTCTATGATCGACTTGTCATTCTTGTTCACACAAGTAACTAATGCTGTTGCTTCATCTTCATCTTTGTTTGATTCATCATTTTCATCATAATCCTCTTCAACAATGTATCATCTTTTGCATTTCTTCTTCTAATCTTTGCTGTCATCTTCGCTTTTTTCCCTGAACTTGTTTCCTTCTTTATAGTTTTTCTTTTGTGGACATCTTGCAGCTATATGACCTACTTCATTACAATTGAAACATATGATAGGGAGCTTACCTTTGAAATTTCCTTTGCCTCTATGGAATCTCCTAGTCAGTAGTGCTTCTAATTGTTCCACATCTTCCTCATCTATGCTACTATCACTGGATGCATGTTTGAAATCCTTTTCTTCTCCTTTTGATTGATGTGTCCTCCTCAGTGTCTTTCATTGTCATTCAAGGTTCTCATGTCTGTAGTTGTCAAAATTGGATAGCTCAAATGCAGTAAGTCTTCCAACTATTCCTTCAAAGGTTAGTGTGTTCCCTTGTACACACCTCAGCTCTTGGATGGTTGAAACTCTTATAGCATAGATAGGGAGCAGAGTTCTTAAGTATTTGCTGATGGATGTTTCATCTTCCAGTTGTCCACCTAAACTTCTTATTACACTCACCACGTCTTTTATTCTTGCAACATACTGGGCAACATTTTCACCTTCCTCCATTTTCATGTCATCAAACGTCCCTCTTAGGCTTTCTCTCTTTTCTCTTTGGACATTCTGATCTCCTCCATAGATTTTTGACAAGGTTTTCCACATCTTGAATGCAGTGTCACAGTCTTTGACATCATCATATTCAACATAGCTAAGTGTAGAGGCAATCTCTAACATTGTTTGGTTATGCTCCTTCTTTTTGTTTAAGTCATCTGTAGTGAGGGGTCCTGCTAATGTTACATGTTCTATTCCAATTGAGGTTTTTGCATAATCACCTATTGATCCAAGGTGCAATTTCATCAAACTCACCATGCAGTGAAGTTGTCTTTGTTGAGCTTGGGAACTTCTATTTTGGACATCTTGATCTTCCTGCCTCTAGTACCTTGAAACTAAATCAACAGATGGCTCTGATACCAATTTTTAGAATTGCTTTAGAATAATTGAGAGGGGGGATGAATTAGTTATTCAAGGTCCAAATGTCCTATTCAAACTTTTTCTCTAAGTATTGTGAACTTTTTCAACCATTCATTCACCCAGACTCTAACTTATTTAATTAGCAAGTTAGTGTAAATCAACATGCAAGCATAACACATAATAAATCAACACATGATATAGTGATTTACGTGAAAACCTAATTTGGGAAAAACCACCAGTAACATGCTACTTAATTTTCACCCTTCTGAAGTGATGCCCTATGAAAGGCCTACCCTGTTAAAGGCTTACAACACACTGTTAAATGCGACCTTGTTAGAGGATTTAGCCACCCTGTTAGAAGTGGGCTTGGTTAGAGGACTTTAGAACATTCACTTGGAATGCCACCCTATTAAAGGATTTAAAAATGACTATTAGGCCAACCTAAGTCCATAGGATTTTTAGATCTAATACAATTGTTAGAGAGTATTAGAAAATCTTGATCTGACTACAACATACAACTTATCTTGTGGATCTTAGATCACTTCTCAGCTCATACCCTTGCCTGGCCTTCAATCTCTACAACTCTTAACAACTTGCCTTCCCTTTCAAGATTTGTCTCCTTGAGTCTTCATACTCAATGTACAGTGCAATCATCTCTTCATGACCATTCATAGAAGTAGAGCCTCAATGCTCTTCCTTCTCCTAGATGTCTCCTTCTTGACACCCTTTCAACCAATTTGCAGATTTGGCACTTCAGTAGCAACAATATCAGTAGCTCTTTGCTTCTTGGTCTATGACTCCTTAAATAGAAGTTTTAGAGTTCCTTTTCCCACTTTATTCTTCCATTTTTCAATTCTAATTTGCATGGATTAGGTAGGATACATTGTATCTAACCCATATTCAGTTTCCTCTAGAAACTTCTTGAATAATCCTTTAGAATTAGCCCAAAAATGATTTATATAAGATTCATTGCCAACAACTCATCATCCTTATCTTCCAACTCATTCATGAAATTCAATGCAACCACTAAGTCAGCTTAGATTTGGTGAATCTTCATCATTTGAAATAATGCAACAGCTCAACACTATTGAAATAATGGTGCTCGACACATATTGTGTTACTTAACATCAACTATGTTTTTCCTGATGCTAGGCACTTGAAGATCACTCCACACCTACTAATGCTTGACACTTGATCTTCACGTGACACTTGAAGATCACTCGACACACACTAGAAATTTTTGTTACTCAGCTTCTACTAAGAATTTGCTCGGCTTCAACTAACTTGCTTGACATCTACTAATGATCTTAGTTAAAGTTTTGCAGTCATCCTTGTTACAACTCCTTCTTCCAATGTATCTAAGTGTGACCAACATCTGTGACTTTGAATATATCATCAATGCATTTCTTAACAATTGTCTTAATTGATCCTTGCACTTCATTACAACATCATAACTCAACCTTTCCCTCAGGTGCTCTTGTTACATCTTGTTGATCAAATCCTCTTCATCAATCAACTAAGTGATAGTGCTTGGATCTTATAAGCAGATATCATCCCTACAAATAGTAGGTTTGACATCAATGGAAAAAAAATGATTGATAACATTCTTTTACAATAATCTCCCTCTTTGATCTTCAACAACAATGAGCTTTTCGATCAGATTTCCAACATATACACATGAATACTCTTAGAAAAAAAATTATTCTAGCATGAAGGAAAAGTCTCAGCAATATAAGAAGAAAATAAGATGCTAAATGATACATTAACAAAGAAAGACAACGAGCTTAAGGCTTCTAAAGTCATGTGTGTAAAACAGTTACCAAACTTTCTATAGGTGAAAAAAAGTTAGACTATGCCCAATTTAGATTTGATGAATGGTTAAAATAATCAAAGATCTAATCCATCAATCATGAATGCTCAAAATTCTTGAAAACACTAGACTATTTACAAGGAAATCGAGTTATGTTGCAAGCTAGAAACACTTCAGATGGATATGTTGTAGTTTTCTCAAACAAAAGTTTGATATGATCCTCACTGTAGATGCCAAGGGTGCAAAATTTTACACAATACTAGATGAGGCCAAATTTTCTATGGTAATAGATGTTAAAAGTGCTAGAGATTTTCAGAAAAATGTTTGGTCTTATGTGAAAAGTAACTTCACTTTTCTTTCTAATACTAGAAGTAGAAGTAATGTCATTGGTGTAGACTCTTTCAACTATAGTTATTGGTGTTAATTTTATAAATCTATTATGTTTAATACAAATTTCAAGGAGTATAAGCCATGACAACTAATTTTCCTAAAGAAATCAAGGATGGTCTGATAAACAAAGATCAAGTAATGAACAAGAAAGGCTATATATAATTTTTTGTGGTTATATATAATTTTATTCAATGATCTAATTTGGAATGATAAGATGGGACATTACTAAGAACAAGGCTTCTAAACTATCTCTACATATGACACAATTTAGAGAATAGAAATTTAGCATTTGTACAAATTGTGAAAGAGAGAACAAAAGAAGTGAATTGTAAATAGGTGTATGGATTAAAAAATTTCTATCAAAATTTAGGTATGAAAAACTAAAAATACCATTGAGAGCCAAAAAAAACTATGAAAATGTAATTTTTTTCGAGGAGAGCAGATAATATATTAGAAAAATATTTTAATTTTTTTTGTTTAATAGAAAATGTTGTCAAGACCATAGTATAAATAGAAATAATTGAAATATGCACAAAAGGAAAAGCAACAACTATATCAAATGGTCTATTGAAGTATTATTTCCTCTCATTGGGAGCATACTTACAAGATGACCTCATTATTCTTAAAAGGTACTCTTGTAGTTTGTTTTGTAGTTAAACTAGTGCTAATTTGGGATTCAAATTATAGTCCTATTTTAAAATTGTGAAGTTAGAACTAATTTATAGGTATACAAGATATGAATTTTACTATGCTTGAATTTTGTATCATGACACAAAACATTTTCCTATATTTCATGAATTGCACACAAGGTTTGCATTGTGTTCTATTCTCATAGCATACTTTAGGAGGCTGGACCAACAATTTTTCTAAATAAGAGGTTGCTCCTTCTATGTCTCAAAATAATGGATATACTTTCATTATTTATGTGCCAGTTGATAACAGTGTATATGAATTAGATGAAAGTGAGGGAAGGGTCAAAATCTCTTAGCCAGTTTGATGGAACTTCAGATAACCTAGAATGGTTCAATTTTATTTGGCCAATACTTCTAGAAATATTGGAAAAATATATGGAAAATTACACAAAGTTTAGTGTGTTGGGTACTATGAAAGATTAAAAAGAAGAGTATGCTACTAGCTTGGAGATTCTCTAGAGTAGGATTAGATTGTGAGGGAATTGATGGAAAAGATGGATGGAGGAAGCCTCATCCAAATTTTAGTGCAGAAATTTTTTGAGATTGAAACTTTCAAGAAGAAGAAAGTAATGAAGGATGATAAGATCAGGAGGTGGAAGAGTGAGAATGAAATTTGGAAGCATAACTAAGGACATGGAATTAAAATTGATTATGATTATTATTTCTAAGAAAAATGTTATTTGTAAATATATGTTTCTAATATAATATTTTTAAAATGATTAAAAATACATAAACAATTTTATTTTTATTTTTAGAGAGTAATGTTATTGATCAAATAGAAAACTCATATTAAAATTGTCTTTCTAAAACTATACAGTGATAGCTAGACGCTCTATCAATGTAATACATAAAACTAAAGTATACAAACTTGAACATTATAAACTTAAAATGGAAAGATCACCCGACTTTTAGATAATAGTCTCAAACAAGTTCCACAAAATTGGTTTAGTCTATTAATTATTGGGATCTTCTATTTCTAAACCAATGTTTTCTTTCAAGTCTAATATTGGTTAGAATGTAGATCATGTATATGTTTGAGATATCCAATGACATTCTATAGAATCTCCAAAGCTTCCTATAAAAAATTGCCCAATATTTGAACCATTCTAAGGCTTTACAATTTTCCTATTGTAGCTTAATTAATCTAAAACAAATTAGGCATCATAAATGTGAATATATCATTTTGATTTCTAAGCTGATTTTAGCATTTTATTAGGCAACCAGAGGAGATAAACAAGAAATGGAGGATTTTTATTTTTTATTTTTTATTTCTTATATTTCTTGACAACTAAGGTTACTAATTGTTTCAAAATGTCAGAGTAGTTTTGATTTGTCTCTTTTATTTTTTCCATTTGATATTTTTTGCTTGATAATATGCTATGGACTATTTTTCTTGTTCCTTATAAAACATCTTTTAGGGTGCTTTTTCCCCCTCCGGTCATTAAAATTTGATCCTAAAAGTTTTTATTTGGATTGAGATTGATCACTCTCTAACTATATGTAGGTTATGTGAAAAGATTTATACACACCTACCTCATTTAAAGTATTACATCCTAGTCTTGATAAAACAAAGCCATGAGAACATGTAACAGGTGGCATAAGCAGACTACTTTTCTTGAATTAGATACCAATTAATTTTTTAAAAATATTTTTCTTTTCTTTATCTTCATGATATCTTGAGAAGGTACATGTTCTCAACCTTCCATATAAAGGATGTTCTTCTTTTGTTCCTTCTAAATTTACTTCCAAAGGAATGAGAACCTCTACGATTAAGATAACAATATCTTGCATTAAGAACGCTTAATCTTGATCAAACACATGTTTGTGAGGATCACAAATATTGATGCAAATCCAAATCTTTAATTAGCCCTAGATGAACACTTAGACTCTTTTTGAATGGGTAGAACAAAAAACGGTCAAAGCTAAAGAAAAGAGGAAAAACTAAATCAAGGGTGCTTCAAAAGCTGCTATGCAACCCTATGTGTGAGGTTCATCAATGAGTTGTAAGGAGTTACTGAATGTCTCAAAGAAATGTGACCTCGTTGAATGCAATACATTGTAGAATATGGACAAAATGGACTTCTAAAAATATAGTATAACCATTTTAGTCAAGCATGTCCTTGAACACAAATTACGTCCATTGAAGAGTTAGTTTTAGTTTATGTGTTAGCATATAAAGCTCTATCAAAAGTCCGAGTTTAGATGCCATAGGTAAATTGCATGATATTAAAAAGAAATAAAAATTCAATTACAATGAATATTGAATTGTAAAATGAAAACTTTACACGAGCGATAAACAAATTCATGACAAATCAATTAAAAAAATTTAAGCATGTTGTGATGATTAGTGATGCACAATTTTTTAAAAATTTGATGAAATCTATGTTTGTAAATATAATTTAAATTCTAATTGATATAAGAAGGAAATTAAATTAACACTAATTCAAGATTATTGTTCTTGCAACAACTTAAGAAGCATAAACATTTATTTTATCAATATTGAAGAGTGTCATCAATATAGAAGGGTGGATTAATCTTCCAATGATAGAAATCCTAAAATCATAGCCACAATAAAAAATTGATTCTAAAATCAAGAACCAATCAAATAAAACCCTTACAAATGCTCCATAGATGCTAAGCTGAAGGTGAAGCAGAATAATAAAGGGCAAAAAGAGGGGAAATCAGTTCCACAACACATAAATGCATCTACCCTACCTTTCTCATTGATGGAATCCAATCTTCCTATGTGAGCTCCACCCATCAATCCTGTTCTACTTTCTCTCATACACAACTATGGGAAAAAATGAGAATAACAATAGCAAATGTATTGATTTTGTGGGTCTTTTTCCACAACTTCCAAGTACGTGGATTGTGCATTGTTCTCCACATGTTTGTTTGCATTGTTGTCCAAATGTTTCCATAACAAAAATTCTATTTTTTCTTAGTTTTTAAATAATAAATATGAAATAAAAATTAAAAAAATTCATTTTAATAACAAAATTTTCACAAACCATAAGATAAGTGAGATTATATGTAATTTAGCCATTTCTCCATGAATGAATTAATAGATAAAAGTGACTCAAAACCTTTAGTCTCCTGCCTTTAATGACAGGGACTAATAAAAGTTGACTCAAATTTGAATAAACATCCACACCAATGTATCTATTTGGTTCTATTTTAAGAATTATGGAATTCAATAATGCTTACATATTTTCTCAGCTAAAACAAATTGTGCATCATAGGTTTCTTGGCTAATTGAAAGTAATGTTATTAGTTATATGGGAAGCTTGGCTATATGAACATCAAATATCATACTTGGAAATATGCAAGAAAATGTAGAAGAATACATAATGTCTATTATGTATTTGGTTAATATAGTCTCATGGACTAACATTATTGCAGGATCTCCACATAATGGAATTGTTGTAAGTGCCTTTAAACTTTTTAAGTAAATGCAATTAGCCAATGTGAGCTCAAACTATCAACCTTTTCTAGTATCCTTCTAGAATGTACAAAAATGGAAATTTTGTTACAAGTAATGGGCATTTATCAAAGAACGATAAAGAGTGGATGAAGGTTGTAAACAAGGGAAATGCTTAAGATTCAAAAAAAGGAAAAAACAACCATGATTTCAACAAAGCAACCATAATTCTGAAGGTTAAAAGTTTAGGCTATCCATTAAACACCCTAAAACTACATGATGGGTCACGAAGTGTGTAAATATTTTTCATGTTTGGCTAAGAATTTGTAAGAGGAATCTACTATAAAGATATATAATATGAGATTTTTGGTGTATGAGATGTGTCGAAGAAGTGCAGGTAGAAGGTCCTTTTACAAGCTTGTAGAACCTTCGTGGCAGACTATCTAAGGGCTATTTGGAGTGAGCCTAGGTAGAAAACCTAACTAGAAGATAAAAATTCTACAAATATTTTAGATGTTTAAAAAATTCACAGAGGTTTCTATTTTGGGAATAAATTATAAAGTTCAACAACACAATCAATTTTTAACTAGAAAATTTTAATGAAGAAAAATGCATACGTTATATCAGATATCTAAATTATGGCACAATTTTTTATTTTTGAATAAATTAAATGATTGGGAGAACTATAAAAAGAATACCTTTTATTGTTGTAGCATCTAACAACTCTTCACCTTTTGCAAATTAATCTCTACAATTTCATAAATAACTAAAAAAATTTACACTGTGATCTTGTCTATTCTAGTCAAATTTGGGGAAAAGATTAGTAACCCATTAGCAAAAGAAAGATGCATCGATTAACTCCAATGAGGAACATTAGATGGAAAAATGAGAATAATTTGTAGACATAAACAATGTAGAATAAGAACATATGCTTTTCATATGCCAGTTTTTATCTTGAACAATCATCTACTTGTAAGTGAATGTAGAGGACACGTAAAAGGAAACATGCAAAGAGCCATGTGGACACTCTATAAAATGACATTCGTCCAAACTCACATCTACCTATATTTTCCATAATAATTGGGTGAGGAAAAGAAAAAGATTACTGAGGAAATTGTCTATGGCCAATGAAATTAAAGAAATTGAAAAATTTAATATCACTTTAATATGAAAATTTCATCATACCATATGTTAGCGGATATTTTGACAAGTACCAAAAAAACAAAATAATTTTGTAATAGTGATTGAAAGCTATAGTCTCCTACCTTACGGCAGGGAGTACTAACCATTATATCTTAAAGATGAAGTTGTTATGAACAACAAAATGAAGCCCATAAATCAATCGGTCATATTCATCTATGCAACCTATAATTCAATTTCCATCACTCAACAAATCAATCATGACCATCTCTGGGACTTCAAATTCCATTTTCATCATTCACTTTGATTCAACTATCACATTACAAGTGGACACTATTATCTTCCCACAAAAATGTACAATTGATCGATTTTCAAAAGATGGAAAACATCATGGATTTTTTTGAAAATTTCAATGTTTGATCTTCATGATATGCATATTTTGTAATTGAAAATAACAAAAAATTTGGAGAAAAATCACTATGTTTTCGTGAATTTGGGAAATAAAAAATTTGACTTTCTTTTGTCTTTGCTACTTTTTTGTGGGAGCTTACCCTGTACTATTGCAAGCTACCTAGGCACATGGATTAAGAAAAAGATTAAATATAAATGTACTCTTTTCTTCTCTTCTGTTAAACAAAAAGGCACTCTTTTCCTTTTTATTTTAATAGAAATCAAAATCCAGTCCCTAATAAACTGACTATAATAATGAAGTGGGTGGACAAATGACCTATTCTGGTTTCTACCCACACTTTCTTCTTACAAACTGGGGAAAACCATAGTAGGTAAAAAGTTGTTTGCACATAGAAATCTAGGAAAATGAAGGCAAACAAGATTTTCTACTCGCAAATCCATAGGTTTTAAGAAGCCTGGCCACAAAATTTTTCCTAGTGCTATATGTTATTTCAGTATTTTTGTTTCTTCAGGGGAAATGAGGAGGAGGCCTAAGATGAATGGCTTTATCAAACTATATCTCAATAGATGCTTCTATATTAGTGTGGAAAATGCATCTAAAATATGGTGTATTGTAGCCAACAAGAGAGGTAGTCATAATGCCTCACTTTGACTATATTGTTGAGGTATATAATTTTTTATAATTTTGAGGGTCTCGTAGTTTTTTTCTTTTTATTTCCCAACATTAATTGGAAATATTATACCATTACAAGGCTGTAATTAGGCATGTATAAAGGCCTTATTGAGACCTTCATTTAGAAAATGTGACAATAACAATTTGAATAGTGAACAAATAAATCTTGCATCCTTTTGGCATTGCATATTGATGGATGTTTTTAAGTTTTCGTTGGGTTGTTAATTTTAATGTTTGTTGTGTTAAATCTAGATATATGTAATTATATTTCATAATTTAATAATTGTGTTGATTAAGATAGATAAATAATAGAAACCAACAAAATACAAGAGAAAATGCAAATTTTGAAAGCATTTGATAACTAGTTTTACTTTTGATTAAGTAAAATAGGTTTTTTTTATAGGGGTGCCTAAAACCCACCAGCTAACAACAAAATATTATTAATAGTCCAGTGCTAGCTAAAAAGAAACAAAAAAATATATGCCAAACTAGGCCTCCAAAACTAAACATAACAAAAAACAACCATAAAGAGGAACAGGTAGACAAAAACTACCAAAAGCCAGGAGATAGACAAAAAATTGGGAGCACCAATCAAGGCACTGTATCTTGACCAACTATGCAGTCTTGAGCTCTAGCTCTCCCATGGTCTCTACTGTGACAGTCTTCAAATAAATATCTTTCGGAGATGACTCCTTTTCACTCTTCCTCTTGTCTAATCTCCTTCTTTTGCTCGGGCTCTCAGTAAGATATTTCTTTTTCTTTGGAAGAATCAATTTTGAACAAGATATACCTGTTAATAAGAATTTTTTACTATCATTTGTTGAAGAAAATCATACATAAAAGAAAAACCTAACCTGAACTTTCCCCATAGATTATTTGGAAGGAAGTTAATTTTTGTACACTTTTTATTGGAAACTCTTTTGTCACACGTACATATCATTTCATTTTGTAATAGTAAGTAAAGTGATTGAGAATTCGCATCAACAAAAATTTCACCTTAAAATTCTACTTGAAATACAAGATATGCTCCTCTAGGACATATGTCAAAATGGAGTGCTGAGTTCTTCCTTAACCATTGGTGACTGCTTGCTTGGCTCCAATTTTGCCTCATCTCTAAGCTTACACTTTGCTTTAGCTTCATTAGATTTCTATTTTTTCCCATACCCAACTATTTCTTCCTCTTCTTATTCTTCCAACAACTTTTCCTATCATTCTTCTAGCTACTTGCCATTGAGTTTGCCTCTGCACTTGGCCTTGGCTTCATAGATTTTTGTGTTGGGAGTTTTGCCTCTTTTTTCCTTTTGTAGTGGTTGTTTTCTAGTAATAATTTTCAATTGAATCCACATAGGAGGCCAAAAGAGTTCTTGAGAAGCAATGGAAAGAGTTTTTGAGCAGTGGGGGAAAAGAGTTCGACAAAAGTCACAAAGTATCTACTAAAGGTATAACATTTGAAAGAAAGAAAACATAAAGAAAAAAGTAAAAATTAACATTTTTTTTTTGAAACTCACATATTTTACATCTACCATCCTCCTTTCTAGATTGTTCTGCAGTGTCTTAAGTAACCAAAACACCCTCAATTCAAAAAAAATATAGAGTTACCTTTTTGCTAGATTTTTGCAAATCTTAAAATTTACCATTTTTGGTAACCTTCAAACTTAACTCCTAGAAAGCTGAAAATAAAACTAGACTTTCTATAAAATATGACAACTAGATCTACCAACTTGACCTACCAACTAATATTCAAATTTGGGAATACTCATTCGAAGTTATTACAAAACAAAAACTCTAAAAAAGACACAAAGATTACACAAACATAGTTTTTGGGGTCTAAATGGATTTTCTGGGACTCAAACATTAAATTTTCTTGACATAATGGAGTTGAGCTGAATTTTCAAACCATCAAACTCCTCCTAACAAAGTCACTATAAAAAATTGAGGGAAAACTTAGGTTCGAGTCAAAAGTTATGACTCCTAGAAGTTGATGCATCATTCTACACTTCATGAAAGAAACACAACTCTTGCAAGTGATTGGTTGTGAATTGATGTAACTTTTTTGGATCTAACTACATCACTACCAACTCAGATAACCATGTAGTCTCTACTTTTGGTAAACCATCCCACTATATCAAGTATCTATTATGCTGGCCATGCCTTGTGGAAGTAGCCTGCTTGTCAAGAATTTCAGTAATCTTTTCCTTCTTCTTATTGGGAGGGTGGTGTTTCCAATCCACATCCTATTCATCCTATGTCTCTCGAACATCTTCATGGAATGATTATAAATCATAAACATTACATACTAGAGAGATGTCAAGATTTTCTAGTAAGCTAACCTCATAAGCATTATCATTGAGTTTTTTGATGAGTTTGCAAGGTCCAATCTTTTATAGTTCAATTTATGGTATGTGCCTGTACGAAACTGTTCATGTCTCAAGTAAACCAACACAATATCACCTTCAAGAAATATTTGTTGTCTTCGATTAGCATCTGTAGCAATCTTGTAGCTTGCATTAGCCTCTTTTAATTTTTGTCTCACATCCTTTTGGAGTTGGTGAAGGTGTTAAAAAACAGCTACTCCATCATCACTTATGTCTCCCAATGGAAGTGACAAAAGATCTAGAACATCTTGAGGGTTCCTACAATAGAAAATCTAAAAATGAGATTTTCTCATTGATATGTTAACATAAATATTGTAGGAAAATTTTGCCTTTGGAAATGCCAAGTGTCATTGCTTGAGCTTCTCATGAACAATACATCATAATAAGTTTCCCAAGCTCTAATTCACTACCTCTATTTGCCCATCTGTTTGAGGATGATAGGCACTACTAAAATGTAACTTGGTTCCCAATTTCCTCTAGAGAGTCCTAAAAAAATGACTCAAGAACTTAGTATCTCTCTCAGATGTAATGATCTTTGGAAGACCATGTAAATAGAAAACTTCTAAGAAGAATAGTTTTCCTATCATAGTTACATCATTAGACTTTTTACATTCAATAAAATGAACCATTTTTGAAAATCGATCAACAACTACAAGAATAGAATCATTTCCTCATTGAGTATGTGGAAGACCCAATACAAAATCCATACTTAAATCAGTCCATGCTTTCGTGGGTACTGGTAAAGGCATGTATAGTCCTGTATTTTGTGAATTTCCTTTAGCAACTTGTCAGACTTTACACCTTGCCACATATTTAGTGATTTCCCACTTTATACTGGACCAATAATACTTATCTTCAACTAAGTTTATTGTTATTTTCTTGCCAAAGTGTCAAGCTAGTCCACCAATGTGAAATTCCCCGATAATATTTTCCTGCATAGATCTACTTGGTATACATAGTTGTTTACCTTTAAAGAGGTAATAATCCTCCATAAAATAATCACCTCTTACATGGTCTGACTTACCAATGTTGAAGCCTTTAGTTATTCTACAATTTCCCAAAAATCATCATCAATCTCATAAAAAGCTTTAAAAGCATCAAAACCAGTGATTTTAGTTTCCATGATGGTTAATAGTGTAGCACACCTCCTCAAGGCATCAAGAACTTGTTTTTTTTTTCCAGACTTATGTTTTAGATCAAAGGTGTATCCTTGTAAAGAGAATACCCAGTTGGCATGTCAACTATTAAACTTCTTTTGAGTATAGAGATATTTTAGAGCAATATGATCAATAAATAACACAAACTCTTATGGGACCAGACATTTCCTCCAGTGCCTTAGTGCTTGAACAATTGCATTAAATTCTAGATCATAGGTAGAATAATCCTCTCACTTCATTCATTTTTTCACTAAAGAAAGTTACACGCTTACTTTCTTGGCTAAGAACAACAACTATTCCAACATGAGAAGCATCAAACTCGACTTCAAATACCTTGTCAAAATTTAGAAGTGCCAATATATGAGCTCTAATTACCTTTTTCTTCAAGAACTTGAAACTTTCCTTAGCATTTGTTGTCCATGTGAATTCCCTTACTTTGGTACAATCAGTTATGGGTGTTACAATACTACTAAAATTTTGAATAAAATTTTAGTAGAAAGTTTTCAATCCATGACAGCTTCTTACCCCTCTTATGTTGGAAGGACTAGGATTCTATGATTGCCTTGACCTTTTCTGGATCCATCTAAACACTAGCTTTATAAATGAGAAAGCCTAAAAAGGTCAACTAGTTTGCATGAATATGGACTTTTTCAAATTTTCATAGAGTTTCTATTTCCTTAGTACACTCAAGATGATTCTCAGGTGTTGTATGTGTTCTTTTTTTCCTTTGCTATAAATCAAGATATCATCAAACTAAACTACAAAAAACATACCAATGTAAGTGTTGGACTAAGCACCAATGCTCCCCTTTGATATATAATATCAAAGGTTGTCCTAGTATGGGTGGCATCAATACTATAGGTTTAGCCAAATACCCTTTGTTCTAATCTAAGATTTGTTGACAATCTTTATTCCAGATAGAAATAGAGCCTTTATGAAATTTCTTATTCAAAGATTGAGCCTTATCAGTCAACTAAGATATGAACCTCCTAATTGATTGTAGACATCCCTAAAGACTTCTTGATTGATTGATATTTCTAGGAGGAGGCATTTCCATGATGGCTTGCAACTTTTCAGGATCAACTTCAATGCCCTTTTCTGATATGATGTAACCTAACAATTTGATGGATGTGACACCAAAGACACACTTTTTTGAATTTAACCTAAGCTGAAATTGTTCCATGCGGTCCACTATCAAACTAAGGTTGTCAAGATGTGTGTCTCTTTTTTTAGATTTGGCCAATGCATCATCAACATAGTCTTCCATATTTTTGTGCATCATGTTGTGGAAGATAGTGGTCATTACTCATTGATATGTAGCTCCAGCATTCTTTAGCCCAAAGGGCATGAAATTCCAACAAAATGAACCACATGCTTAGGTAAAGTCTATTTTTTTTATTGATCCACAATAGTGATTTTTATTTGGTTGTACCCAAAGAAGCCATCCATTAAAGAGTGCATTTCATAACCTGCGGTCATGTCCACTATCATGTTTATGTTGGGTAGTAGATAGTCATCCTTAGGGAATGCTTTTTTTAAGTCTCTGAAATTAGTACACACTCGAATGTTCTTGTCATGTTTAGACACAGGTACAATATTAGAAATCCACTCTGCATAATCAATAGCTTTGATGAAACTTTCCCTTAGGATTTTTTCTAGTTCTTCTTTGACCAAGAGAACCACATGTGGATGCATTTTTCTCAACTTTTTAAAAATAGGTTTGACCCCACAAGAAACAAATAGATGATGCATAATGAGATTAGTGTCAAGACCAAGCATACTTGAGTAAGTCGAAGCAAAATTGATTTTCCTTTCTTGAAAGAACTTAGCAAGGCTCTTCTTTTTTTCAATTGATAGAGACTGAACCACAAGAATGATTTTGGGAGGTTGTTTTATGCCCAAGTTGAGAGTTAGTGTGGGTTCGACGAGAACCAAATATATACTCTAAAAATAGCTTGGCAAACTCCCAAGCACCTCATCCTTGGGTGCCTTGAAGAGGTTTTCACCCTTAGACATGTCTTTATTTTTACTTATTTTTTGTGGTTTAGAGATCGCCACTAAGTGGTTTTCACCATACGAATACTTATTTTTTCTTTTGATTTTATGACTGGTACTTGATATTTGTTTTTTTCATGTTGACCTCGGGTTCAATGGTAGAAGATATCACAAGTTTGATAGCATTGAGGTAGCAAGTGATCTCATAGTTATTCTGGAAAGATAGTAGTTTAGGTTTTTGATGTTGAGTAGACCAATCTATGAGATTGAGGTGGATTAATGAGAGGGATGTAGAGACTTCAAGGTTATTAATACAAAAGGAGTCATCTCTGGTTACATGAGAAGTCAATCTTATAGTGAAAGTTTCAAAAGAATCAAAATCATGAATAGGCCTAGAGGGATCAATGTGATCCACAAAAGAAGTTTGTGAACCAAACTCGTTAGACCCTAGACTAGACTCTTCAACTACATTTGGTTGGGTAGCATAGGCATGTATGACATCCACACCTAATTCACAAGATGCATCAGTAAGACTTTCCCATTCATATTCACCAGAATCTATACTCTGCTTCCTAGCAATCAAGTGAACAATATTCTTTCTTATCCTTCCTCAGATTGGATCTTCATGATCAGATTCATCTGATTGGTTTTTTCAAGAGATGGAAGCCTCAACATCATTAGAGGCGATTATATGATCTTCTTCCCAAAGTAGGGAACTGGGAGGCATGAAATCCTCATTTTGTAAAGTAGTAGAAACAAAGGGTGGATCCTCATCCTCTGATTCACTGAACATGGGAGCTCTTCTATCAAATTTGGGTGTTTCATCTTCTGTCCGAAAGCCTAGGCCAATAGTATCTCTAGTTTTGTGACCCTTAGTATGACTTCAGGGTTTTAGGTACGAGAGCTTTCTTGTTACTAGTTAAGGATCTGTGACCCTAATATCCCATGTTTTGTAGAAGTTTGTATCTTTTTCCATAGCTCTTAAGAGAGATAGGAGTAGTGACTGTGACTTCCTCTACATCTTCCTCTTCACTAAATATGCAATCCTTGATGGCTTGGTCTTCTTTTTCTACTTCTAGGGGAATTGAGGACTGAAATAATGTGCAAAAAATGGCCATAGTAGATGACGAGGGCTTCAATTTTTAGAAGGCTTCTTGTACGATTGAGGAGAAACTGATAGGGAAGAAATAGAATCTAGAGTGTACTTGCCCATACCCAGGCTCTTCATTTTCAATTTTTGTTCACACTCTGTGAAAGATGATTTGATCTCATCAAAAGAGAGATTATAAGGAATTAAGGTGGTGGCAGTAGATAGTGTGTTGTCTCTAGGGATGATTATCTTGGTACCATTCAAAGGAAACTTTATGCGTTGGTTAAATGTAGACAATACGTCTTGAATATCATGAATCCAAGGTCTTCCTAGCAACACATTATAGGCGAGTAAGATTTCTAGGAATTCAAAAGCACATCTTTTTCAACCATTCTAATGTGGATTGGTAGTATAATGAGACCTTTAGAAGGCCTTTTGACCTCATCATAAGCTTAGATGGTGATCTTTCACCTAGGGTCGACGAAAAGTTCAAACATGCCTAGTTGTTGGATAACATTGAAAGAGATAATGTTTAACCCTACAACATTTTCTATCACGACTCGATGAATGCAAGTATAGAAGATTTGGACTTCTATGTGGAGGGTGAGATTATGAGGATAACTGAGAGATCTATCATCTTCTTCAGAAAATGTGAGGTAATAAGGTGAAGAAATGTGATTTACCATAGATTGGAACCGCTCTACATCAATATCTATGGGGTCTTTGGCAGAGCATAAAGCTTTTTCAAGAATATCCTTGTGTAAAGGAGATAGCTCTAACAATTCAAAGATGGATATTTGTGTTAGCGTTCATTGTAGTTGATAGACAAGGTCATAGCTAGAGGTGACTGAGGAAATTACTTGTTTAGATGATGAGGCATTTCCAGGATCATTTGCAACTTTAAGGAAAAATTTTGATTTCCCCCTTGTGACAACATTAAGCATCTCACCATGGGAGGAGGAAGATTTCACCACTCTAAGAACTACCTTAGGTTGAGTGTCCCTATGTTGTTGTTAAGCATTTTGCGTTTTTAAGACAACCTTAGGTTTTTCATCATCTATATCATAATTGGGATCTTTGTCAAACTTTGGACCCCATCATGCAAAGATATTCAATAGGTTATATCATGTTAATGACGTTGTCAATATTAGTGTATGTGTAGTTTATGTTTGTGAGCCTTTGATGATTCTCCTTTTTCATATTCTGGTAATGGTTATTTAAAGGCTCCATGATTAGAGTTTTTGACTAAGCCATCCATGAAAACTTTGCCAACATCGATGAGATCTTGGATGGCATCTTTGAGCTTAAGGCAATGTTTAGTGTTATGGCCATTGCTTCTATGATAGTTGTAGAAATAATCCTCTTTCCACCAATGGGGTATGATAGGTGGGCCATAGAACCAGGAGTTGTCTAGAAGTGTGACAAGTTTTTTTTCATGAAAGGTCTTCAAGACCACTTCATAAGGTTCGACCATCAGTGTATAAACATATCTTTTCCTAGCAAATTTGTTAATTTTGTTAGATTTTTGAGACTTTTAAGTCTCTTGTTGTTTTGTAGCATAAAGAGCATTGTAAAGGTTAAAGGTAAACTCCCTGGTCATAGGAGCATCCACTACTCCTTCATTGACAACATATTTGTTCTTATTCCAAGGCTTGTTCTTGTCTTTGTCATTTCTATTGCCGTTTTTATCTTTATTCAAGAAAATTCCACATTTTTTGATAGTAACATCTTCAATGTAATATGCATTTTCAACTATGGCATTGAAGGATGTGAGTAATTGTTTTCTAAGGTCAAAGTAGAGTTTTGGTACAAGTGTATTGAAAAATATGTCAATCTTCTTGGTCTCACAGGCTTGCTGAGGGTATCTAGAATGTAGAGATCTCCATCGTTGAAGATATGTTGCAAAGGGTTCTCCTTGTTTTTGTTTGATACACAAATCCAACATAGTAACAAGATGTTGAATGTTATAGGGATACTGTTGGATGAAATTTTGCGCAAGTTCATCAAATGTTTTGAGAGGAGGTGCTAGTTTTGTAAACCATTCCATGGCTTGACCTCTCAAACTCCTAGGAGAAAACTTCACGAGGTAAGTGTCTTCATGCATAAAATCCATGCTAATAGCATAGAAGTACCTCACATGATCATGAGGGTCACCATTTTCATCATATTTTTCATATTTGTGAATGTCTATATCCCCAAAAAATGGAAGCATGTAAAGATTCCTATCAAAATGAAGAGCACACATTGATTCAAAAAAGGAGGTTTTAGGTTTTTCCTTAGAAACTTGTAACTGAGCAAGTTGGTTTCTAAGTTCTTGTATTTCCTCTCTCAAAATTTCAGCCTCAGTGGGTTCTCATTTTTTGATTATCCTTTGCAAATCAACGTCTTGAGGGAGTTTCCACCCCTTCACTATAATGTATTAAAAGTATTGATACCCATTTTGTTCCAAGGCTTTGAGCATTATCCTTTGAGAGACTTCGTCTTGTTGGAATCTCATGAGGTCTTCACTAGTAATTTTTTCATTACTCACGTGATATGATTGTGAATGTTTGGGTGGTGATGGCCATGCTCCTGCATTGACTCTAGGAGTCTTAAAAGGCATTTTGTTTCCATTATTGCCATCAAAAGGAATTGTGTCAAAAGGGTTTCTATGGTAGCCACGTCTATTTTCAACATTATGAGCATTATCATGAGCATAAGTATCATCTTGATGATATTTATTTTCTCTATTATCCATACGTATGGCCTCTAGGCATGCTTGTTCTTCTAAGTGGCATTTCCTCTCCCTAAGAAGCATGGTGATCAAGATGTTATCTTCACCCTTAGGTGTATAAAAGGGTGTATGTAATAGGTTCGGAAAGCTATAGAGTGGATTATGCCAAATATTAGCTTCTTGTGTTTTATCAGAGATAGGACCCTCTACGCAAGGTTGTCCATGAGGGCTTCTATGTGGAGTTTCCAATTGTTCATAGGTGAAATGAGTATGACTATCTTTATCGACCTAGAACCTAGTTGTAACTGACATGTAAGAGTATGTCTTTATTTAATAGGATGAGAAAAACATTTTAGATTTGAAGTTCATGCAACCAAGAACATTCTCATATCAAAGGTAAAATAGATGGCTTGTTAAGAGTGCTCAAGAATTTAGAACACTAACGACTCAAGCAAAGAGAGTGAGAAAGAAGCTCGATAGCAAGTAGCTATCATAGAATGGTAACCAAACTTTGAAAGTGACCATTAGTGATATTTTGAGACTTATATTTGGAAAATTAAACTCATCTGTTCAACTTAAAACATTACCTAACACTAAGATTTGTAACCATATTTAGGTAGGATGAAGAAATTACACCCTTGGATCAGCTAAGATGTAGTTTAGACTCTATTTTGGAAGTGACAAAAACTAGATGATATTAGGACAACATAAAGTATCGTATGATAGAGTTGAAAATAACTAGGAGACACTTTTTCCTTAGGTGACACTTTTCCTTAAAGAGGACGATATAGTTCACTATATCGTATGATAGAACTTACAGTAGTCATGTGATATAATGTCAAGAAAATAATATCGTTTGATATTTCTCCAATAGTTTTATGATAGTGTGCTAGTGAATTGTAAAAAAAGAGAAGTTTTGACCCAAAAAACTTATGTTTCAAGTTGTTAGTTGAAATTTTTTCAGACCAGAATGTTGTGTGAATAGTATAGGACCTCAGTATTTTTAGAAAACAACATGGTTTGAAAATAGTAGGGGTATTTTTCAAATCTCAAACAATTGAACAACGGACAAAATGACCTTACCAACACACACTTGTGATATCACAAAAGATTTCTATCCATGTTAACAATATGTTTGATTTGTAAGAACATTTACATAGGTCCAACACATCTGAAAACACTTTCTAAGAAAATCTACCTAAGAGTCAAGGTTCATTACTCAACAACTTGGCCCACATTAAGTGTCCCTTCGCATCACACCAAGTGGTTTCCCACAAGAGATATTGGCTTTGTCATGTAAATGCCATAAGCATAACCAAGGGGACATAGGTGGTGAGTGTAAAATCTTGGGGTGATCTAGGTAATCCACTAGGATTGATCCTTGCACCAACAAGTTGAGTGGAAAAATAAGGTAGTTACTAACCTAGAGTGTTTAAAAAGAGCTCTCATTCATAATACTCCTCTTGCACCTAATTAAAGAACACCTTGTCTTGCAGAAAGTAACATACCTCATGGTGACAAGAGGACCTTAAGCATTCTTGCCTAGCATTTTCCTTATGGTACCAATCCCACAAGTACTCACACTAAGTGAAGACAAGTACTAAGTCTTCCAAAGTTTTGTGTCCTTGATAGCCTTGAGTTTATAGTGGGTTGGAATAGTCGGGTTTTCTTGTCCCCACTTGGGTTGTTTCTCTTGATTACTCAAGAGTAGACCCTTTAAAGGATTCTAAACTAAGACATATTGGATCCACTTCTTGAGAGTCAAGATTTTTGATTCACCATGAGGGTGAAGAGCATACTCTCTTATCCCAATTGTTTCCCCCAAACAAATTAAGAAGCTCAATTTATCATCTTGCTTTTGGAATCTAATGGTGGGTCAAGATTTTTGATTCACCACAAGGGTGAACAACATACTTTCCTATCACCAAGAGATCCCAATTACAAGTTTTATGTTCCTAAGAAAGAGAAATAACTAGTAAAATTGTTACACACAAAATAAGGAAATGGAAGTACGTGTTTGGTTTTTAAGCTTTTAGGCAGTCTTGCAAACAACTGTTAGTATCCTTTTTGCATTTGAAGCTTTGACATGCATTCTTTCAATGTAAGTATTCAAGAATTTAGGGCAAAAACCTACAAGAACAACTATTAGTCCAACATGAGTTAGTCCCAAAATAAGATAAAAATATTCAAATAGACCTCTCTTAGATTGTAAATGACCTAAAAAACTCAACAGATAGACAACAAGAGATTGAAAAATGATCAACCCAAACAATAAGCAATTTTAGGCTGGGTGACTTTTTGTGTTGGAAGGGTATCATATGATACTTTTTAGTATAAGTAGACAATACTTTTTCCTAGTGCAATAGTTATTCCTATAGCTATGTGATATAACTTACTATACTGGTTTGATATAGTTAATTATGGGTGTGCAATACTTATCCTAGAAAAGTATCACCCAAAAATGCTGACAAATGTCATATGATACTGAGAAAATATTACTTGATACTTGCAACTGTAAAACAAAAAAGAGTAGACATAATGTAGAAAATGCAAGAAAAAGATTGAAATTAGGAGAAAAACTAGTGTTCTACCCCATGGTGGGTGCAAAAAATGTACAATAAAAAAGTGTACTAATCTAAACCCTTCTATTCAAATGATCCCATGAATTAGAATACTTGAGTGGTGGCTTAGAGCTCCCTATCCATGGAGTGCAAAGGGGTGTTTTTAGAAATAAATAGCTCTCAATTGAGCCTTTGAGACACAACCCTTGCTAGTAAACCAGGCAATAGGAGGTTCTTAAAACAAGAGCAAGAATGAAAATGTCCAAGAGAAATCTCAAATCATGTAATGCAGATATGAACTAAGCTAGAATGAGTTGCACAATACAACTAGATTAAGAAAATGAGAGTGTTACAAATCCGTGCTAGTTAAACTAGGCGATCGAGATTATTGCAAAAGAGAAGCTATACTATATGAATCTAAGTTAATAAACAACAACATGAGAGAATTAGACAACAAAATAGAAGTTCTCCACAAGCTTTCAAGAAGATTGATCGATAAACATGTAGCATATCAATATCAAGAGTGTGGATCCTTTGAGAAGGGGGGAGCTCTTTCTTTTAAAGGTTTACAGATGGTGGAGATCATGATTAAGGGATGTATGATCAAGGGTGTGGGTTGACTTTTGGCATGATCCATATGCAAGAGACAATCAAACAATGAAAATGAGTTGACCTTTTATGTGAGAAAAAAAGCCTTTTCTTTTAA
This sequence comes from Cupressus sempervirens, assembly GCA_028749045.1. Taxonomy (NCBI): domain Eukaryota; kingdom Viridiplantae; phylum Streptophyta; class Pinopsida; order Cupressales; family Cupressaceae; genus Cupressus; species Cupressus sempervirens. The sequence continues at coordinate 467,097,896 of CM053785.1, read as the reverse complement.
TTTGTAAATAGAAAAAGGACTAAAGGTGATATTGCTCCTATAGCTGAATACTTTTGTTTGCACCCCTGATTTATTTGAACCTTGTGGTTCATGAAAAATTCTCCTTTACAATCATATTAGTTTTAATTCATGCATTTCTTGTCATGATTCTATGTGACCAAGTGTAGAATAATAATAATAAGAAGAAAACACTTTGTGACTTAGATTGAGAATTTGTTAGAATGGTCAATTTAGTACATTTATATTTTTCTATTTAGAATGATCAATTTAGTAAATTATGGAAATCTAATATGATAAACAACCCATTTATCCAAGCATAATGACTATAGGACCATTGTAATCCAATGGTCTAGATTGAAAATTCTATTGTAATGGTCCATCCATAGATATAACGCCTGGAGGACCATTGTAATCCATTGATCTAAGAGAAAAAGTTTTAAAATACATTTTATAAGTCTTAAATTTTCTATTTTTGGATCTAAACTAAGGAGATACCAAAAAGTTGTAATTATATTCTAGATAGGAAATTATCTTGTAAGTAATATAAATACTTCATTGTGGCTAAAAATTACTAATTATTGAGGTTCATCACATAGCTTATTGTGGTTACAGACTTATGCCTTTGCTTATACAATATGTTCAAAGATTTGATCCTTAAAGATTGATTATTGGGATGTGGTCCTCATTCATAAGTACACTTATTCATTTCCATTAAATTATCCAATATTTAAAAATAAAAACTAAAAAAATTGCTGAAACTATAAGAAAGCTTAGTTTTTTTATTTATACTCTTGAAACATGTCGTACTTTCTATAAAGAAGGTTGAACAATAAAAAATAATGGGGTAAATACATAGATCAAGGGGAAAATATAGAATACATATTTTTCACAAAAAGATCAAAAACAATTTATAAAACAATTTATTGTACACACACACACACACATATAAGGGTAAAATAAGTTATTCGAATTCAAAATGAAACCTAGCTAATCCCAGTTTTGTGGAGATCAAAGTAAAGAGAGAGTTTGAGATTGTTTTTTGTATTACTTGTGGGAATCATTTTTTTAACATATTTTTAATTCTAAAGACTATTTAATAAAAATATAATCTATTTGATATAAAAGAAGGGTTAAAATTTATTCAAATAAGAAAAAATATAGAGTAAGGACATCAAACAACCCTATCAAAATCTGTCAAGTAGTCAAAATGATGAGACAAACTTAGAGGTATCTACAATATTCCAATTTTGCATATGATGAGAAACCCACAGCCTAAAAAATCTACTACACCATTCTACTCTCTAGGGATATGAGTGGAAGTAATAGAATCCAAACAAGCACACAAATCAGAAATCTTACTAACAAACAAACTTAAGTGTCGAAAAACATTCTCTAAATTACATCATTGTTATCATATCAACATTCCATGCCAAAGATACAAAGACTACAACCTTATCATAGAGAAAGACACTAGATTCTAAAAACAATAAGAAAATAATTTTTACTTCAATCCATCATTTCCTTTATTTCCCTCACCTTATTTAACCATATTAGTAAGTAGTTTAACATACATTGCCAAAGAATATTGAAACATTAACAAAATTATTACTCTTAGTGAGCATGGTTCTCTCAAATATTTAAAAGTTTAGAACTTGTTGGATAAAAGCTGCTCAGATAATACAAATTCAGCATACATGCAACTGAAAATCAAAAGTGAAATCTGAAAACAATCTTGACCATGAAAATCGCACCGAACAAGCATCAACAAAATGTCTCCACAACAATGAAATATTGAAAAATTAATAAAAAAATCCACAATCTTAACTTAACCTAACAAGCTCAAAACAACTTTAATATCAACAAAAACTCTCCACTATAAATTACGAACAATTAAAAAATAACAACGAATTCCACAAACAATCATAATTAGACCTAGAAAACTCATACCAATAAATATCAACAAAAGCTCTTCATAATAAAGACAAGGGCCCATGTTATTGTGTAAAACAAGGGAATGAATGAATGAGTATCCACAAAACCAACTACCACATAGTCCCACATTATCGTTTGAAACAAGAGGAAAATGCAAGTACTCTTATCATAATACCCACTTAGGCTTCTATAAAAACCTATGTCATCTTCCTCTTCCTCTTCGACACACATCTTTCCCTCATGCATTTTCTTACCATGGTTGTCATAGAAGAAATTTTTTGTCGAGTAGTGATAATGAGAGAGCGCATGATCATCAGTATCATCATTTGAAGACCTTATGAATGAAGAACAACATGAATAATTTACATGGCTAAGTGGAATAGGACCTATGCATTTCCTTTTAGTGGTGTTTTTGGGCACAAAGTATGATGGTTAAATGTAGGGGATGCTCCTCCAATGCAAAGTTCATCTTAGTCTAAACTTGCATCCTCATTGTAATGGTGATTTTGCCTATTGGAGTATGCCATTTTTGTTGCAGAAAAAAAAAAAAAGGGGTCTGAGATTAATGGAATTGCTTTGTTACTATTTTAACATTAAATAATATATTCCATTCTCTATGATTCCAAAGTGGGGTTATTAGTGTGGAAGCTTTGATTGTGGGAACTATTCATGAGAATGCGTTGAGATGATTAAAGAAAACTTTGAATAGGTTTTAGTGAGTGGTTCTACTCAAGCTGGTGTTTTATCATGTTAAAATTGTATTTAATGATGCCTCTATCAAACTAACTATGGGAGATATTTCAATGGTGACCTACCCTATTTACCAAATCATATTTTGGATGCATATGGAAATGCTCATCAAAACTCATTGTTTAGTCAATTTGGTGGGAGTGAAACAAAAGAATCTTCAAGAATGTGAGTTCCATAGAGGAATTATTTCTCAAACGCCTAGAAAAGTCAATTTAGAATTGGTTAATGCTCATGTCAAGGAGAAGATCAACAATTACAAGTTTACTCATTGTGACAACATGTTAGTTGAGGAATGACGATACATTAATCTTCCTTCATTCATGCCTCCATCTCTATTGCATACCCAAATAGATAGGTCTCATATAAGATGGATTCCTCCTTGTATTGGATTTATCAAACTCAATTTTGATGGTTCGTCTAAGGGTAACCCAAGAAAATTTGGGTTTGGTTTATATGTTTAAGAAATCATATGGGATTTATATCACAACCTTTAAATGTGTATCTCTATTGTCAGGTACAAATAACCAAGCTGAGGCTTATGCTCTAGTTTATGGTCTAGTTTTAGCCAAAAAATTGGAAATTAGAAAAATCCATGTGGAAGGAGATTCTAATCTTATCACAAACACTTGAAATATTTAAAATTGGAAAATTAGATATATCAAGATGAACATTTGGAAGCTTTTGGACTCTTTTAAAAATTTATCATATCTCTCATACTTTTAGAAAGGGTAATGTTGTTGCTGGTCTTCTTGTGAATTGAGGATCTAATGGTTTAAATTTAGATTCATCAAGGTTAGGATGTATAACTATCTATAACTTTCTAGAGTTATTTTTTATTGTAGAAACTAATCTACACTATCTTTGCTAATAGTAATTAGAGTATCGGTTAAAAAATTGCAAGTGTTGGAGCACTTCATTCAAAAGCATTAAGTTCTCAATGTGGGTTATCAAGGTCCCAAAGGTAGTCCTAATCAATCGTGTTGTTGCTTCTTTAAATAGTGATCCCAAATATACTATACAAATTGCATAATAATGAATGTTGAATAAAGTTATATTTTGAACAATGTTTTTTGGCCCAACATTGGACTTGTAAGATGTATAATTTGTTCAACATAGAGTCTCTCCATATCTAGAATATGAAGAATTTCTTACAAGTGTGGTGCTGATTTTTAACACATAAAGTGATCTAATGTTCTTTTGTAATAATCTATCCCGTACACGGGAATTTGATGCCATTTTTCTATATGGATTTTTTGTGAAGGAAAATATGGTGTAATTTTTTGTGGACTATACTACTATAAACTTCATTCAGGATGTTTAGTAATCAAATGTTGGGCCATTATCATCCTCTTTGATTCATTTGGAGGTTTCTTTCTTTGTATATACTATATTGGTGATGAGTTAGGGCTTTCTTTCCCTAATTATCCTTTGAATCCACTTTAGTTTTATAAAATTATATAGTGCCTTGTCCACTTTTGCCACACACCCCCCTTGAAAAAAAAGGTATTGTTTCAGTGCTTTGAATAATACTGTTTGTGATGGTCTTATGCTACAGTTGTTAGAGAATGTCATTGGTCCAAGTAATAAAAAAGTTTATAAGGGTGACATTTAATAAAGGTTAGAGTTTAAATGAGCCAACAAGATAACACATTCAAAACTTATGGTAAGAAGTGAAAACTAATGAATAGACTAACTAATCAAAATAATGGATGCTCCTTTTATGCCTTGTGTGTTTGTAAATATTAAGAATAGCTTGGAATATCTAGCCAATAGAATAAATTGATTTAGTACCAATTGTCTTTTCATTTCTTGGAAAAGACTACATACTTGCAAGCTACTCTCTCTCTCTCTCTCAAACACACACACACACACACACACACACACACACACACACACACACACACACACACACACACATATCTAACCCTTATAAATTGGGTAGCTCCTAAAAAATGCATTGATATTATCTTGTTTGGTTCGACTTCATTGATGCATACTCGAATGCCATGTATTCTTAGTTCTTGGATGTAGTGATATCCTTGTGATTGGATGATGTGTATTCTTTGTACTTGGATGTGTTATGCCTTCCCCACATGTTGCACACACATGTGCATGTGTTTGTGCCTTATGACAATCTCCTAGCACATGTGAGTAAATCTTTTGATTCCATGTAGTCAAATGGTTTGTGTGTGTGTATAACCATTTTTTCAAGACTCTTTTCTTCATATTTTTTCACTTGACACTTTCGTTTGTTTTAAACAACAATATTTATAATGGAAGGACATTTGAGTCCTCTTCTTGCAATTATAATATTCTTGTATGAACCTAGGAATGCTTTGTAATCAAATTGGATCATGCTCCTGTTTATGGATTGGACTAGACAAACTCATTATTGGATCCTAATATTGATAGAACTAAAATTAATTTCACATAGTTATCCGATTTTGGTAATGTTCATGAATGTAAGAACATTCTTTTTGGACTTAAATTAAACCGTAATTAATAAATTTGGGTAACCTTGGGCCATGCTTAGACAACCCCATGTTATCCAAAATTGACCCAAAATGAACCAAATTCTACTTAAGAATGTTTGGGCAAGCTTGTGCTTTGCTTGGGAAATCCTATAGTATATTGGTGTGACTTTATGACATCTCTGAGTAGGAAGCCATGCTCACATAGATGCGACCTTGCTCTATGTTTGGACAACGACATGCAAATGGAAAGTAAATCCTTCACATATTAGGTAGTTTAGGATATTTATGGTCCAATTTCATGCTTGAATAATTTTTTACACCTTATATGTTGTCCATGCCATTTGTTCTCATTGTCTGATTGAGAAATATTGGTTCCTAGACATGATTCATTGGTGCTAGATTTGAGTTTGTCGTAAGAGTCATAAGGGTTGTTTTCAATGTGGATTGAAGGTTTATAATTCCCTCATCTCATCTTTGGATGGTCCTGTAAGAGAATGTGTTTATAATTGAATCAATATCAACCTACCATATATCGAGAATGCAATGATAATTTTTTGCCTGAATTGAACCGCCGCTTTTTTCCCACCGCTTTTCTTTCCACCGCTTTTCTTTCGACGTTAACAAAATCTTAGTTGTTTTTTCAAATAGTTCCAAACACATCATGCGGTTCTAGTTGTTTAGCTGCTTGTTTTTTTTCAAATCTAATATTAGAACTCGGTTCGATATATTGTTGCATAGAGTTTCCAGTCATATATAATAAATGCACTCACATTTTCATTACACGGTGTTTCCATATTTGTACTTGCAAAGGTTTTAAGTGAGAAGTGGAGTATTATATGTTGTTTGGAGCAGAAATGGGTGTGGCTACTCTCATACCAGACTCTGATTCAATCTTTTTCCTGGGAAAGTAGTGCATTATAAATAGAGTTGATCACAACAATGGTGTTATAAGAAAGAAGCTCAGATTGAACATTCCAACAGTTGCATTAATCTCAAGTAATCCAACAAGAAATAATTGCCTGTCTTTGCCAAATCTAGTGAAGAATATCAAAGGTTTGTGTGATTTGGAGGTGAAGGGAAGTCTTGGGAAAGGAAGTGAGGGCAGTGTGTACAAAGTGCTCAGCCCAAAATCGAGCTCTTATTATGCTCTCAAAGTAGTCAGGCTTCATTCTAATGAAGATGACAAGATCATGAGAGAGGTGGAGATTATGAAGAAGATGCATTCTCCCTGGATAGTGGAATTCCATGGAGCATTTGAAGAAGGTGGGAATGTGAACTATCTGCTGGAGTACATGGACGGAGGCTCTCTACAAAGCTTCCACAAGCAGCTCAACAAAAGAATGTCAGAGTCTTTCTTGACTAAAGTTGGAAGAGATGCTTTGGAGGGTTTGAAATATGTGCAGAGTGAAAAGATTGTTCATAGAGACATCAAGCCTGCCAATTTGTTGGTCAAGTTGAATCCATTTCATGTCAAGATTGCAGACTTTGGGATGAGTGCAATTGTTTCAGAGATTGCATGCAATTCATCTAGTGCTGGAACATATGCTTATATGAGCCCCGAGAGATTCGACCCTCAGACCTATCAGAAAGGAGTTGGCTGTGATGATGCTGATGATTATTATTAAGAAGGTGATGATGCTGATGATTATTATTAAGAAGGTGATGTATGGAGTTTAGGAGTAACATTGATGGAATGTTACATGGGTCATTTTCCATTTGTACAGCTGGAACAAGAGAAGTCACTTGATTGGGCTACACTCTTGTGTGCTATTTGTTTGGAAGATGTGCCCACTTTGCCTCCCACTGCTTCTTCACAGTTTCAAAGCTTCATTGGATGCTACCTGCAAAAGGATGTTCGCAACAGATGGACTGCTTCTCAGCTCCTCACTCACCCATTTATCAGAGATCAAGATTGAGCTCTTTTCACATTGGCCCTTCTTTTTAAAGAATAGGGCAAAGGGAAAATTTGTAGAAAAAGAAAACATTCATGAATGACTTATCAAATAGTTGATCCCTCACCCATTTGTGAAAGATCACATAGGCCATTCTTTTGAAAAGAATAAGGCAAAGGGAGATTTGTATAAAAGAAAACATTCATGAAATGTTTATCAATGATTGAGTCAAAAATTCAAAGTGAAAATGAATTCGAGCTTGTCTATAAATTCCAAATGTATTATGTATATTTCTTTTTTCAAATTGTTTGTGTTGTTTGATTGAAGTTCTAAGGTAAACGTAATTAATTTCAACTTATGTATCAAACTAAGCTTCATCTTTTTGCATTTCTTGATTTATTTTTCGAGGCTAACAAATTAACAAGAATAATAAATTTTATATCTTTCCCTTTCTTGAACTTGTTTTGTTTGTGTATACAGTTTACTTCCTTAATTAACAAAACGATGTCATAGCCGATTAACATTTCACTAATAATTGTATTTATATTTTGTGAGGCTACTACCAGTAATGCTAACTGCTATATCAAGTTACCAACGTAACTTTTTGATATATATATTTACGCATTTAAATATTTTGAAGTGTCAGATTCAGTAACATGCAAGACAAATTAAATATTTTAAAAGTCTAATTTTCTATGTATTTTAGTTTTTTCCCGCCTTTTTCTATTTTTTATGGAGACGAAGTGAGAGAGAGAAATGGAAAATGGAACTGTATTTTCTTTTTATCCGTTCTTTCCTTCTTTTGTCCTCTGTGCAGCGCGCTTCCTTAGAATATTAATGGTTTTTTTTTAAAATAATAATAATCATAATGTTTATATTATGTAAGAATTTTTACGTGGGATGATGTTTTAAATGAAATAGAATAATTTAGATAAATGAAAATGAATTGTTTTAAATATTTTATTATTATTATATATGGTGATGTTTTAAATTAAATGAAATAAAATAATTTAGATAAATGAAAATAAGTTGTGTTAAATAAATATTTTTTACTATTAATAAATTTTTAATTTAGTTTAATTTAATTATTTTTGATTGATTCAATAAGAAAAGAGTTCAGCTGAAGATTGAGTATGTTGAAACTTAGTTCAGCTGAAGATTCTTATTAGTGTGATGCTGGTCAATCAATCATTCTATACACAACATTCTGGACTTGACATGTGCGCATAGATCAAGACCCTGTCGATGGCCCATCACCATTGAAAGATGAAGAAAAGTTAGGAAGAAAGAAAGGTAAGCAAGTTACTAAAGTTGACAAGGGTAAGAAACTTGTTCTTGAAAAAAAAATTATTTTCAGAAGTGCTTGTTTCAAATGTGGTAAGGATGGACACCAAGCCTTTGAATGTCCTAATGTGAAAGTTGAAAAACAAAACTTAGTAGTACAAGAAGAATAGAAAGTGGAATCTTTTGATGTTGATTTGGTTTCACCAAAAGTTGGAGAATCTCTTTTTATGAGGAGAATCATGTTTGCTAATCATGATTTTGAACCAGTACAAAGAAGCTGAAATGTCCCCTTGCTGATTTTATATGATATTTAAAGCCTCTAATTATATTTTAAAATCAAACAACCAACATTTCAAAAGATCAACCAATTTCTCAATAAAACCCAAATTAGGTATGCCCGAAATAGTGTCAAAAATCATAAAGTAGAACATGCACAAATATATTTATTAACAAGGATTTAGAATATTTCAAATAATACAATCATGAATGAATGAATTTAATAGTTTAATCTCATGCATATAGAACGGTGATTCCATGGTCTTCAAATGAAGAAGATGTGATAGAGAGCCCCGCAACACCTTCCTCTCCCTGTGATTTGCGGAAATCTCTCCATGGAAAGCTGTCAAAGTCAATTATAAACTTCAGAAGTGTTATATCCACTGGTTGCTGATTTCATCTTGGTTAAGCATGTAAAGCCGTCAAAGTCAATTATAAACATCAAAGTCGTCTTGATGGAAATTTCTGTCTTCTCTCGTGCGGGAAAGAGTGTTTGGGCAAGCTTGTGCTCTGTTTGGGAAATCCTATAAGTATATTGGTGTGACTTTATGACATCTCTGAGTAGGAAGCCATGCTCACATAGATGCGACCTTGCAAAGGTTTCAAGTGAGAAGTAGATTATTATATGTTGTTTGGAGTAGAAATGGGTGTGGTTACTCTCATACCAGACTCTAGCGATTCAATCTTTTTCCCGGGAAAGCAGTGCATTATTAATAGAGTTGATCACAACAACAACAATGGCGTTATAAAAAAGAAGCTGAGATTGAATATTCCGACAGCCGCAATTTCACGTAATCCAGAAAGAAATAATTGCCTGTCTTTGCCAAATCCAGTGAAGAATATCAAAGGTTTGTGTGATTTGGAGGTGAAGGGAAGTCTTGGAAAGGGAAGTGAGGGCAGTGTGTACAAAGTGCTCAGCCCAAAATCGAGCTCTTATTATGCTCTCAAAGTAGTCAGGCTTCATTCTAATGAAGATGAGAAGATAATGAGAGAGGTGGAGATTATGAAGAAGATGCATTCTCCGTGGATTGTGGAATTCCATGGAGCATTTGAAGAAGGTGGGAATATCAACTATCTGCTGGAGTACATGGACGGAGGCTCTCTACAAAGCTTCCACAAGCAGCTCAACAAAAGAATGACGGAGTCTTTCTTGGCTAAAGTTGGAAGAGATGTTTTGGAGGGTTTGAAATATCTACAGAATGAAAAGATTGTTCACAGAGACATCAAGCCTGCCAATTTGTTGGTCAAGTTGAATCCATTTCATGTCAAGATTGCAGACTTTGGGATGAGTGCAATTGTTTCAGAGATTGCATGCAATTCATCCACTGCAGGAACATATGCTTATATGAGCCCCGAGAGACTCGACCCTCAGACCTATCGGAAAGGAGTTGGCTGTGATGATGCTGATGATGATTACTATAAAGGTGATGTATGGAGTTTGGGAGTAACATTGATGGAATGTTACGTGGGTCATTTTCCATTTGTACAGCCGGAACAAGAGAAGTCACTTGATTGGTTAACACTATTGTGCCCACTTTGCCTCCCACTGCTTCTTCAGAGTTTCAAACCTTCATTGGATGCTGCCTGCAAAAAGATGTTGGCAAGAGATGGACTGCTTCTCAGCTTCTCACGCACCCATTTATCAAAGATCAAGATTGAGCTCTTTTGACATTGGCCCTTCTTTTTAAAGAATACGGCAAAGGGAAAATTTGTATAAAAAGAAAACATTCATGAATGACTTATCAAATAGTTGATCCCTCACCCATTTGTGAAAGATCACATAGGCCATTCTTTTGAAAAGAATAGGGCAAAGGGAGATTTGTATAAAAGAAAACATTCATGAAATGTTTATCAATGATTTGAGTCAAAAATTCAAAGCTGAAAATGAATCTGAGCTTGTCTATACACTCCAAATGTAATATATATATTTCTTTTTTCAAGTGTTGTTTGTGTAGTTTGATTGAAATTAAAAGGTAAACGTGATTAATTTGAAATTGTGTATCACACTAAACTTCATCTTTTTGAATTTCTTGATTTATTTTTAGAGGCTAACAAATTAACAAGAATGATAAATTTTATATCTTTCCCTTTCTTGAACTTGTTCCAGTTTGTGTATATAGTTGTAATGACCCTATCTTTTAGTCTTAACATTCTCCAAAGTCTAAGTGGAGTCTAAGAGAAAACTAAATTAATTTCTTATAAAGTTATTAAATAAATTAAAATTAAATATTAAAAGGTGACTTTATATTTAATTAATTTAATTAATTATTGTATTACAAGGGATAAGCTTCTAGAGTGTGTATTAATTATTAGAAAGGTGGAAGCCTCTAGTAATTGAATTTTCTAGAAGCACAATTAATTTTTGTATTGCAAGGGAGGAGTTTCTAGAGAGTGCATTAATTATTGGAAGGGGGAAGCTTCTAGCACTTGCAATTAATTAATGTTTTAGTTCCTTCTAGAAGGGTGAAGGAAAAACATAAATAGGGGCGAGAGTCTCATTGTTGAGCATGAAATTTTTGTGAATGACATTTCATAAGAGCTTGGATGTGTGAATCACATAACTTTCTTTGCAATAGAGGACATTCATCATCTCTTGTAACATTCTAGATGTCATTCCCTTGGGGTTTGGCCTTTGGAATACATTGCTTTGTACTTGATTTCATCATTTTGAGAATTAATATAATTTCAACATCAGTTCAATCTTCAGTTTGCATAAAAAATCTATTTCGGTAGTTGGTCCAGTTTTTGGGCATTCCAGGAGTGCTCATTACAATGGTATCAGAGCTATAAATTCTGCCATCCTATGGAGGTCTTAAGCATTTATGTTTGAGCATGCGACAAGGGCTTTATAATTTCCACAATAATAGAGCAAGAGAAAGTAGGAGTTCAAACTTGCAGAACGAACAGGGTAGTTCATCCGTGCAGAGGGACATACAATTCAATCATATAGACACAGAGGATATATTCTTTGAACAAGACAGTCGTATGGGTGACTGAGATGATAAGAATACTAGTCCAGACGAGGAAAATGTAATGTTCAGGTTACTGTGTACATTAGAGGAGGGGCAGCAGATGCAACAGGAGCAGAATAGGCAAATGGATATGATGCAACATGAGCAAAATAGGCAAATGGATATGATGCAATAAGAGTAGAATAGGCAAATGGATATGATGTTGCAGCTAATGGCTAGATAGATGGACATCGATATCAATCCAGGTGATGCCAGCAAGGGAAACAACAATAATAGGGGCAATGATAATGGAGGCCGAGACAACTTTAATGGTAATAATGGACATGACAACAATGGGGATGAGGTTGATAACTTTAGAGATGTTGCACGCCCAACTCAAACAGCCAGCTTGAGACCTCTTCTATCCACCTTCCCACCCAGAGATTCAGTTTAGCTGATTAATGAACCACAGATTACAGAGTTACGAGATTAGTTCAGGAGGGATTGGGAGGCTAGTGGACCAGAGTTTCAGGCGAACATTTCTCTTAGAGATTACATGGACTTTAGGATGAGACACATACCCAGATTAGGAGGAAGAAGTCAAAACCTTGAGTTGAGAAAGAAAGTAGACATAACAAAAAACAACCATAAAGAGGAACAGGTAGACAAAAACTACCAAAAGCCAGGGGATAGACAAAATACTGGGAGCACCAATCAAGGCACTGTATCTTGACCAACTATGCAGTCTTGAGCTCTAACTCTCCCATGGTCTCTACCGTGACAATCTTCAAATAAATATCTTTTGGAGACGACTCCTTTTCACTCTTCCTCTTCTCTGATCTCCTTTTTTTGCTTAGGCTCTTAGTAAGATATTCCTTTTTCTTTGGAACAATCAATTTTGAACAAGATATACCTGTTAATAAGAATTTTTAACTATCATTTGTTGAAGAAAATCATACATAAAAGAAAAACCTAACCTGAACTTTTTTCCTATTGTAGTGGTTGTTTGATAGTAATGATTTTCAATTGAATCCACATAGGAGGCCAAAAGAGTTCTTGAGAAGCAATGGAAAGAGTTTTTGAGAAGTGGGGGAAAAGAGTTTGACAAAAGTCACAAAGTATCTACTAAAGGTATAACATTTGAAAGAAAGAAAACATAAAGAAAAAAGTTAAAATTAACAATTTTTTTTTGAAACTCACATATTTTACATCGATCATCCTCCTTTCTACATTGTTCTGCAGTATCTTAAGTAACCAAAACACCCTCAGTTCAAAAAAAATATAGAGTTACCTTTTTGCTAGATTTTTGCAAATCTTAAAATTGACCATTTTTGGTAACCTTCAAACTTAACTCCTAGAAAGCTGAAAATAAAACTAGACATTCTATAAAATATGATAACTAGACCTACCAACTTGACCTACCAACTAATATTCAAATTTGGGAATACTAATTCGAAGTTATTACAAAACAAAAACTCTAAAAAAGACACAAAGATTACACAAACATAGTTTTGGGGGTCTAAATGGATTTTCTGGGACTCAAACATTAAATTTTCTTGACATAATGGAGTTGAGCTGAATTTTCAAACCACCAAACTCCTCCTAACAAAGCCACTATAAAAAATTGAGGGAAAACCCAGGTTCGAGTCAAAAGTTATGACTCCTAGAAGTTGATGCATCATTCTACCCTTCATGAAAGAAACACAACTCTTGCAAGTGACTGGTTGTGAATTGATGTAACTCTTTTGGATCTAACTACATCACTCCCAACTCATATAACCATGTAGTCTCTACTTTTGGTAACCCATCCCACTATATCAAGTATCTATTATGCTGGCCATGCCTTGTGGAAGTAGCCTGTTTGTCAAGAATTTCGGTAATCTTTTCCTTCTTCTTATTGGGAGGGTGGTGTTTCCAATCCACATCCTATTCATCCTATGTCTCTCGAACATCTTCATGGAATGATTATAAATCATAAACATTACATACTAGAGAGATGTCAATATGTTCTAGTAAGCTAACCTCATAAGCATTATCATTGAGTTTTTTGATGAGTTTGCAAGGCCCAAAATTTTATAGTTCAATTTATGGTATGTGCCTGTACGAAACTGTTCATGCCTCAAGTAAACCAACACAAAATCACCTTCAAGAAATATTTGTTGTCTTCGACTAGCATCTGTAGCAATCTTGTAGCTTGCACTAGCTTCTTTTAATTTTTGTCTCACATCTTGTTGGAGTTGGTGAAGGTGTTAAAAAAAAGCTACTCCATTGTCACTTATGTCTCCCAATGGAAGTGACAAAAGATCTAGAACATCTTGAGGGTTCCTACCATAGAAAATCTAAAAATGAGATTTTCTCATTGATATGTTAACATAAATATTGTAGGAAAATTCTGCCTTTGGCAATGCCAAGTGTCATTGCTTGAACTTCTCACGAACAATACATCATAATAAGTTTCCCAAGCTCTAATTCACTACCTCTATTTGCCCATCTGTTTGAGGATGATAGGCACTACTAAAATGTAACTTGGTTCCCAATTTCCTCTAGAGAGTCCTACAAAAATGACTCAAGAACTTAGTATCTCTCTCAGATGTGGGCATATGCACTGAGTTGTGGTGCCAAAAAGGTGACAAGGAATTTTTTTTTTTTTATTTTAAACAGCGCGTACACGCTATAGAGCGCACGCACCATAGTGCGTAGGCGCTATAGCGTGTACGTGCTTTAAAAAAACAAAAAGTATATATGATGGGCTGCAAACCCGCAGCCCATCATTTTCATTACCATTTTCTTCTACTCCTATAGCGAGCAGCGCGTACGCGAGTTGAAGACTCAACATTTGCACCACCATTTGCCAAAATGCCTCCTCATCGACGAAATCCAAGACCACAAGCGCACCCACGACGATGCCGTAAGTGATATAAACCTAACTTTGCATTGTTTGATATATTTTTCATATTGTTTTGTAAGTTTTTTATATTCTTTTGTAGGGTTTTTACAAATTTCATTTAGATTTGTTTATTTATTTGAATTTCAATTGATTTTTTATCAGGAAATGTTCATAATCAACCAGAAAATCCACAAGAACATCAAAACCCTCAAGAACCCCAAAACTAAAACCCTCCTCAAGAAGAAGAACAAATTCCACAACCCGAACCAATTGCAAGACCTCCACCAAACACACAAGAAAATATAAGAAATGAAATAGAGAGAGGCAAAACTGAATTAGAAGGAATCATTGCTCAGTTGAAAGAATCCAGACAAACCAATCCAATGAGGGCTCAATTGGCATCATCCCTCGAATCCATTAACGCTCAGATAGCCTCAGTTAGTGGTCAGTTAGATATTTGGCGGGCTAAGAGGGATGAACAAAAAATATTTTATTCAAATAAATTGTCATATGAAGATGTTAAAAAAAAGGAAATACCAAAAGGTAGTATATGTGCATTATTTAGAAAATCCGGTGAGCAAAATACTATTAGAGAGGGTACTAAACGATTCCCCATCCATTGGTGCATACATGATGCTATTAGAGTACCTCTACCAATTTTTAATGTTTTGCTTGTCTTTCTCATGAGTCGAGCTTTCTTCATTTGGCTACTTACTATTGTCGATGTAAGTACTTGTCTTGCGATATTACTATCTTTGGTGTGTGATTTAGTACCCACTTTGTCATAAGCATTCATTAGATTCTTTACAATGTTTTTTTCATTTGAATCATCCATTGTTCTTAGCCAAGGAATCTTCATGATAGGACTAAATTTTAAATTCCTCATCATTTCAACAAATAATTGGCATTGACCTGTAATATTTAATTCATCAAATAATAATCTCCACATACGATTAACTTTTCTTTGACAAGTATGCTTGCTAATCTTGTCAGGCATTGATTTCAAAATGTTACTATCAATATCAATCAAATGTTTTGGTCTTCTAAAATGAATTCTAGAAGGTGTTATAATCTCTTCAATTCTCTCAACATTTTGAACATCAACATAAGGTTGAGTGTATTACGTACCTTGAACCGAAGATGATGTGCCTTGGCAATAAGATGCAAAAGATGGAATATCACCTACTTGATGTGTTGATGTTGTGCCTTCAACATGACATGATGGAGTGTGTATATCGTCGGATCTACAAATCGGTGTCTCTTCAACATGAGAGGACGATATGACTTCAACATTGGAAGATGGTGTAGCGGACGATATGACTCCAACATTAGAAGATGGTGTAGCTTCACAATTCAATTGTCTTCTTGAGTGTAACAATCTCATTCGTTCTCTTTGTCTTTCCAATTCTTCCTCTTTGTTTCTTGGTACCGGTGGTTCTTGATCCTCTTCAAAAGTCAATTCTTCATTATTGCTTTGCAATTATCTTTGCTCACGTAGTAATTTCATTTTATCTCTTTTAATTGCCAAATCTCTCTCCCTATCTTCATTTGTTTGATTTTTTGGTTTCTTCCTTGGCATGATGATGATTTCTACATGTCAAATTATTCAAACATTTGAATTACTTAAAACGTGTAAATTACAAATTATTCAAATACATATAAAAATTATAATTATTTGAATGAATACACAATATATATATATATATAAAATGACTTGTCAAATTTCTAACCATTTCGAAATAACATTTCATTGAAACATACAAATTTCAATGAATTCACTATATATTAAACAACATGTCAAATTATAATCAAATTTGTATCTATATATCAACAAACAATATTTAAAATAGATTGCATTAACCTTTTCTATGCAAGGAATATTCAAAAATTCTTCAAATCGTGTATCCAATGATTGAATTTGGTGTTTGTTAGCCTCCAAAAGTGTTTGCCACCTTGAAATAGTGTTTGCTAGCTTGAAATAGTGTTTGCCACCTTGAAAGAGTGTTTGCTGTGTTGAAACCCACGATTTCTGTCGGGATAACAGAGTGCAGAATAGAACAAAAGCAGAGAATGAATGAAACGGGCCCCAAAATTGCTTTTTGACCATTTTTAGGTGATTTCACATAGTGCGTACGCGCTATAGCGCGTATGCACTATATGAGAACACATCACTCTCCACCCTCCCTACTCTCTCTCCCTACTCTCTCTCTCTTCCTACTCTCTCTCCCCTCTCCCATCCCCTACACTCTCTCTCTCCCCCCTCTTCCATCCTTTACTCTCTCTCGCTCTCCCTCTCCCACCGCCTACTCTCTCTATCTCTCTCACCCTCTCTCCTCTCCCATCCCCTACTCTTTAGATCTCTCACACACGCTCCCATCCTCCCTCTCCCATTTCTTACTCTCTCTCTCTCTGCCACCTCCTACTCTCTCTCACACTCTCTCCCATCCCCTACTCTCTCTTACACACACTCCCATCTGCTACTCTCTCTCTCTCTCTCTCTCTCCCCTCTCCCATCCCCTAAACTCTCTCTTTTGTAGATACACACTCCCATCCCCCTCTCTCTCTCCCCTCTCCCATCCCTTACTCTCTAGATCGCTCACACACACTCCCATCCCTCTCTCTCCTCCTCTCCCACTCCCTCTCCCACCACCTACTATCTCTCTCTCCCATCCCCTACTCTTACTCTCTCTCTCTCTCTCCAATCTCTGACTCTCTCTCACACTCTCTCCCATCCCCTACTCTCTTTGACACTCTCTCTCATCCTTTCACTCTGTCTCTCTCATCTCGTACTCTCTCTCTCTCTGTCACCTCCTACTCTCTCTCACACTCTTTCCCATCCTTTCACTCTGTCTCTCCCATCTCGTACTCTCTCTTTGCCACCCCCTACTCTCTCTCACACTCTCACACTCTCTCCTATCCCCTACTCTCTCTCTTTCACAGACAAACACACACACACACACACACACTCACACTCCCATCCCCCCTCTCTCTTCTCTTCCATCCCCTACTCTCTAGATTTGTCACACGCACTCCCATCCCTCTCTCTCCTCCTCTCCCACTCCCTCTCCCAGGTCACCTACTATTTCTCTCTCTCAAGTTCTCTCTCTCCCTCTCTACTCTCTCTCTCCCATCCCCTACTCTTTCTCTCTCTCCCATTCCCAACTCTCTCTCACACTCTCTCCCATCCCCTACTCTCTCTCACACTCTCTCCCATCCTTTCACTTTGTCTCTCCCATACCGTACTCTCTCTCTCTCTCTTCCGCCCCTACTCTCTCTCTCATTCTCTTCCATCCTTTCACTCTATCTCTCCCATCCTTTCACTCTGTCTCTCCCATCTCGTACTCTCTCTGCCACCCCCTACTCTCTCTCACACTCTCACACTCTCTTCCATCCCCTACTCTCTCTCTTTCACAGACACACACACTCTTATCCCCCCACTCTCTTCTCTCCCATCCCCTACTCTCTACATCTGTCACGCACACTCCCATCCCCCTATCTCTCTCCCTCTCCCTCTCCTACCGCCTACTAGATCTCTCTCTCTCAAGTTCTCTCTCTCCCTCTCTACTCTCTCTCTCTCTCCCATCCCATCCCTTACTCTCACTCTCTCTCTCTCCCATCCCCTACTCTCTCTCACACTCCCATCCCCTAATATCACTCTCTCTCTCCCATCTCGTACGAGCTCTCTCCGCCACCACCTACTCTCTCTCACACTCTCACACTCTCTCCCATCCCCTACTCTGTCTCTCTTACACACATTCCCATTCCCCCCCTCTCTCTCTCCCTCTCCCACTCCCTCTCCCACTTCCTACTTTCTCTCCCCCATCCCCTACTCTCTCTCTCCCCTCTCCCATCCCCTACTCTCTCTCTTTCATAGACACACACTCCCATCCCCCCCTCTCTCTCTCCTCTCCCATCCCCTACTCTCTAGATTTGTCACACACACTCCCATCCCCCCTCTCTCTCCCTCTCCCACTCCCTCTTGCACCACCTACTATCTCTCTCTCTCTCAAGGACTCTCTTTCCCTCTTTACTTTCTCTCTCCCATCCCCTACTCTCACTCTCTCTCTTCCATCCCCTACTCTCTCTCTCTCTCTCTCTCTCTCTCTCTCTCTCTCTCTCTCTTTCTCTCTCTCACCCCCATCCTGTACAAGCTCTCTCTACCACCCCCTACTCTCTCTCAAACTCTCACACTCTCTCCCATCCCCTACTCTATCTCTCTTATACACATTCCTATTCCCCCCCCTCTCTCTAACTCCCTCTCCCATTGCCTACTCTCTCCCATCCCCAACTCTATCTCTCTTACACACTTCCATTCCCCCTCTCTCTCTCCCTCCCACTCCCTCTCCCATCACCTACTATCTCTCTCTCTCTCTCTCTCTCCCTCCCTCTCTCTCCCATCCCCTACTCTCACTCTCTCTCTTTGCCACCCCTACTCTCTCTCACACTCTCTCCCATCCCCTACTTTCTCTCTTACACACACTTCCATCCCCCCTCTCTCTCCCTCTCCCACTCCCTCTACCATTGCCTAATCTCTTTCTCTTTCATCCACCCTCTCTCTCCCTCTCCCACTCCCTCTGCCATTGCCTACTCTCTTTCTATCCCATCCCCTACTCTATCTCTCTCTCCCCTCTCTCATTCCCTACTCTCTCTCTTTCACACACACCCATCCCCCCTCTCTCCTCTCTCATCCTCTACTTTTTCTCTCACTCGCTCTCCCTCTCCCTCTCCCTACTCTCACTCTCTCTCACTATCTCTCTCACTCTCTCTCTCTCTCTCTCTCTCTCCCTCTCTACTCTCTCTCTGGTACCCCCTACCCTCTCTCACATTTTCACACTCTCTCTCTTTCTCTCTTACACACATTTCCATCCCCCCTCTCTCTCTCCCTCTCCCACTCCCTCTCCCATTGCCTACTCTCTCTTCCATCCCCTACTCTCTCTTCCATCCCCTACTCTCTCTAAAGCTACTCTATCTTCCCCCTCTCCCATTCCCTACTCTCTCTCTTTCACACACATGCACTCCCATCCTCCTCTCTCTCGCTCTTCCTCTCCCACTCCGTCTCCCACCACCTACTCTCTCTCTCCCCCATCCCCTACTCTCAATCTCTCTCTCCCAACTTGTACTCTCTCTCACACTTCCTCTCTCTCCCATCCCCTACTTTCAATCTCTCTCCCCCATCCCATACTCTCTCTTTGCCACCTTTACTCTCTCTCTCACACTTTCTCTCTCTTGCAACTTGTACTCTCTTTGCCACCCCCACTCTCTCACATTTCCTCTATGTCCTATCCTATACTCTCTCTGCCACCCCTACTCTTTCTCACTTCCTCTCTCGCCTCTCCCATCCCCTACTTTCTCTCTATCTCTCTCTCACACACAAATAGCCATTCCCTCACCCCACCCCCCAGCTCTCTCTTGGTTTTGATTTGCAATTTAGGTCTCAATAGTGCGTGCGCACTATAGCACGTGCACACTACCTCGAATTAATTAGCATTTTAATAGGGCATGCGCGGTATAGGGCGCACGCGCTATTCAAAGCTTTGCATTAAAACCAAGCCTAAGGCTTGGTTTTGCCTTGGAGATCCAACCCAAAGGTTTGGCGTTTATAAATAGGTCTGAGACATGTTTTCCAGCAAACATACAAAAAATGATTGATTTTTCTTGTGTGCTCCCCTTCAAGATTCCTCGTGGTTGGGTATCGATAAGATCAGGTTACATAACATTATCGGTCTCTGTGTTAGCTATCTAACCATATAATTTATTTTTAATTTGAACTATTTTAAGTCTTTCATCTATAATTTCTTTTGAATGTATGTTCATTTTTTGTCAAAAACCACCATGTACTAATTGGGCTGTAGATTTTAGCTCATTCATCGAATTTTGTAACAGCTTAGTTTTTTAGAAACTAGACTCCATTCTACACACTTTGAAAAAAAGAAGTTTTGATTTTAGATTAGTTTTCAATCATTTCTAGGGGGAGCACACAGATATTTCACGTTTTTGGGATGGGTCTAATTTAAAAATTCATTAAAAATAAAATACACATTATAAAATTACCCAAAAAATCTGGGATAAACTAAATAGTGTTATGTAACTTTTGACTGGAGCGATTAAAGAATTTCAAAAAAAAAGTTAAAATTTTAGGGGGGCCACACTTTGTACTATGATATGTTTTTTTGGAATAAACAATACCACTTTCTGTGGCCCCCTTTTTTGAGGACCAAAAACTAAAGCATTTTGAAAAAAAATTAGTAGTTTAGAAACTAGGACTATGAATTTTGTTTTTGTCATATCTTAAAATTTTGAGCATAACTATCTTCAAATTCTTGTTGAAGTCCAGAATTAGCTGATTTCAGGAAAAAGGTGTCCACTTATACCCCCCTTTTGGCACCACAACTTGGTGCACTTACCCATGTAATGATCTTTGGAAGACCATGTAAATAGAAAACTTCTAAGAAGAATAGTTTTGCTATCCTAGTTACATCATTAGTCTTTTTACATTCAATAAAACAAACCATTTTTGAAAATCGATCAACAACTACAAAAATAGAATCATTGCCTTGTTGAGTATGTGGAAGACCCAATACAAAATCTATACTTAAATCAGTCCATGGTTTCGTGGGTACTGGTAAAGGCATGTATAGTCCTATATTTTGTGAATTTCCTTTAGCAACTTGTCAGACTTTACACCTTGCCACATATTTAGTGATTTCCCAGTTTATACTAGACCAATAATACTTATCTTCAACTAAGTTTATTGTTATTTTCTTGCCAAAGTGTCCAGCTAGTCCACCAATGTGAAATTCCCCGATAATATTTTCCTACATAGATCTACTTGATATACATAGTTGTTTACCTTTAAAGAGGTAATAATCTTGCATAAAATAATCACCTCTTACATGGTTTGACTTACCAATGTTGAAGCCTTTAGTTATTCTACAATTTCCCAAAAATCATCATCAATCTCATAAAAAGCTTTAAAAGCATCAAAACCAGTGATTTTAGTTTCCATGGTGGTTAGTAGTGTAGCACACCTCCTCAAGGCATCAAGAACTTGGTTTTTTTTTCCAGACTTATGTTTTAGATCAAAGGTGTATCCCTGTAAAGAGAATACCTAGTTGGCATGTCAACTATTCAACTTCTTTTGAGTATAGAGATATTTTAGAGCAATATGATCAATGAATAACACAAACTGTTATGGGACCAAACATTGTCTCCAGTGCCTTAGTGCTTGAACAATTGCATTAAATTCTAGATCATAGGTAGAATAATCCTCTCACTTCATTCATTTTTTCACTAAAGAAAGTTACACGCTTACTTTCTTGGCTAAGAACAACAACTATTCCAACATGAGAAGCATCACACTCGAATTCAAATACCTTGTCAAAATTTGGAAGTGCGAATATATGAGCTCTAATTACCTTTGTCTTCAAGAACTTGAAACTTTCCTTAGCATTTGTTGTCCATGTGAATTCCCTTACTTTGGTACAATCAGTTATGGGTGTTACAATACCACTAAAATTTTGAATAAAATTTATTAGAAAGTTTTCAATCCATGAAAGGTTCTTACCCCTCTTATGTTGGAAGGACTAGGATTCTACGATTGCCTCGACCTTTTTTGGATCCATCTAAACACTAGCTTTATAAATGAGAAAGCCTAAAAAGGTCAACTAGTTTGCATGAATATGAACGTTTTCAAATTTTCATAGAGTTTCTATTTCCTTAGTACACTCAAGATGATTCTCAGGTGTTGTATGTGTTCTTTTTTTCCTTTGCTATAAATAAAGATATCATCAAAATAAACTACAAAAAACATACCAATGTAAGTGTTGGACTAACCACCAATGCTCCCCTTTGATATATAATATCAAAGGTTGTCCTAGTATGGGTGGCATCAATACTATAGGTTTAGCCAAATACCCTTTGTTCTAATGTAAGATTTGTTGACAATCTTTATTCCAGATACAAATAGAGCCTTTATGAAAGTTCTTATTCAAAGATTGAGCCTTATCAGTCAACTAAGATATGAACCTCCTAATTGATTGTAGACATCCCTAAAGACTTCTTGATTGATCGATATTTCTAGGAGGAGGCATTTCCATGATGCCTTGCAACTTTTCAGGATCAACTTCAATGCCCTTTTCTGATATGATATAACCTAACAATTTTCTAGATGTGACACCAAAGACACACTTTTTTGAATTTAACCTAAGCTGAAATTGTTCCATGGGTTCCACTATCAAACTAAGGTTGTCAAGATGCGTGTCTCTTTTTTTAGATTTGGCCAATGCATCATCAACATAGTCTTCCATATTTTTGTGCATCATGTTGTGGAAGATAGTGGTCATTACTCATTGATATGTTTCTTGTACGATTGAGGAGAAACTGATAGGGAAGAAATAGAATCTAGAGTGTACTTTCCCATACCCAGGCTCTTCATTTTCAATTTTTGTTCACACTCTATGAAAGATGATTTGATCTCATCAAAAGAGAGATTATGAGGGATTAACGTGGTGGAAGTAGATAGTGTGTTGTCTCTAGGGATGATTATCTTGGTACCATTCAAAGGAAAATTTATGCATTGGTTAAATGTAGACGATACAACTTGCATATCATGAATCCAAGGTCTTCTTAGCAACACATTATAGGTGAGTAAGATTTCTAAGAATTCAAAAAGCACATCTTTTTCAACCATACCAATGTGGATTGGTAGTATAATGAGACCTTTAGAAGGCCTTTTGACCTCATCATAAGCTTAGATGGTGATCTTTCACCTAGGGTCGACGAAAAATTCAAACATGCCTAGTTGTTGGATAACATTGAAAGAGATAATGTTTAACCCTACAACATTTTCTATCACGACTCGATGAATGCAAGTATAGAAGATTTGGACTTCTATGTGGAGGGTGAGATTATGAGGATAACTGAGATATCTATCATCTTCTTCAGAAAATGTGAGGTAATAAGGTGAAGAAATGTGATTTACCATAGATTGGAACCGCTCTGCATCAATATCTGTGGGGTCTTTGGCAGAGCATAAAGCTTTTTCAAGAATATCCTTGTGTAAAGGAGATAGCTCTAACAATTCAAAGATGGATATTTATGTTAGGGTTCATTGTAGTTGATAGACAATGTCATAGCTAGAGGTGACTGAGGAAACTACTTGTTTAGATAATGAGGCATTTTTAGGATCATTTGCAACTTTAAGGAAAAATTATGATTTCCCCCTTGTGAAAAAATTAAGCATCTCACCATGGGAGGAGGAAGATTTCACCACTCTAAGAACTACCTTAGGTTGTGTGTCCCTATGTTGTTGTTGAGCATTTTGTGTTTTTAGGACACCCTTAGGTTTTTCATCATCTATATCATAATTGGGATCTTTGTCAAACTTTGGACCCCATCATGCAAAGATATTCAATAGGTTATATCATGTTAATGACGTTGTCAATATTAGTGTATGTGTAGTTGATGTTTGTGAGCCTTTGATGATTCTCCTTTTTCATATTCTTGTAATGGTTATTTAAAGGCTCGATGATTAGAGTTTTTGACTAAGCCATCCATGAAAAATTTGCCAACATCGATGAGATCTTGGATGACATCTTTGTGCTTAAAGCAATGTTCAGTGTTATGGCCCTTGCTTCTACGATAGTTGTAGAAATAATCCTCTCTCCACCAATCAGGTATGACAGGTGGGCGATAGGGCCAGGAGTTGTTTAGAAGTGTAACAAGTTTTTTTTTTCAAGAAAGGTCTTCAAGACCACTTCATAAGGTTCGACCATCAGTGTATAAACATATCTTTTCTTAGCAAATTTGTTAATTTTGTTAGATTTTTGAGACTTTTAAGTCTCTTGTTGTTTTGTAGCGTAAAGAGCATTGTAAAGGTTAAAGGTAAACTCCCTGGTCATAGGAGCATCCACTACTCCTTCATTGACAATATATTTGTTCTTATTCCAAGGCTTGTTCTTGTCTTTGTCATTTCTATTGCCATTTTTATCTTTATTCAAGACAATGCCACATTTTTTGATAGTAACATCTTCAATGTAATATGCATTTTCACCTATGGCATTGAAGGATGTGAATAATTGTTTTCTAAGGTCAAAGTAGAGTTGTGGTACAAGTGTATTGAGAAATATGTCAATCATCTTGGTCTCACAGGCTTGCTGAGGGTATCTAGAATGTAGAGATCTCCATCGTTGAAGATATGTTGCAAAGGGTTCTCCTTGTTTTTGTTTGATACACAAATCCAACATAGTAACAAGATGTTGAATGTTATAGGGATACTGTCGGATGAAATTTTGTGCAAGTTGATTAAATGTTTTGAGAGGAGGTGCTAGTTTCGTAAACCATTCCATGGCTCGACCTCTCAAACTCCTAGGACAAAACTTCACGAGGTAAGTGTCTTCATGCATAAAATCCATGCTAATTGCATAGAAGTGCCTCACATGATCATGAGGGTCACCATTTTCATCATATTTTTCATATTTGTGAATGTCTATATCCCCAGAAAATGGAAGCATGTAAAGATTCCTATCAAAAGGAAGAGCACATATTGATTCAAAAAAGGAGGTTTTAGGTTTTTCCTTAGAAACT
Source organism: Cupressus sempervirens (assembly GCA_028749045.1). Taxonomy (NCBI): domain Eukaryota; kingdom Viridiplantae; phylum Streptophyta; class Pinopsida; order Cupressales; family Cupressaceae; genus Cupressus; species Cupressus sempervirens. The sequence goes on along the minus strand of CM053785.1, from coordinate 467,072,866 downwards.
TGTAATTGAGCAAGTTGGTTTCTAAGTTCTTGTATTTCCTCTCTCAAAATTTCAGCCTCAGTGGGTTCTCATTTTTTGATTATCCTTTGCAAATCAAAGTCTTGAGGGAGTTTCCACCCCTTCACTATAATGTATTAAAAATATTGATACCCATTTTGTTCCAAGGCTTTGAGCATGATCCTTTGAGAGACTTCATCTTGTTGGAATCTCATGAGGTCTTCACTAGTAATTTTTTCATTACTCCCGTGATATGATTGTGAATGTTTGGGTGGTGATGGGCATGCTCCTGCATTGACTCTAGGAGTCTTAAAAGGCATTTTGTTTCCATTATTGCCATCAAAAGAAATTGTGTCAAAAGGGTTTCTATGGTAGCCACACCTATTTTCAACATTATGAGCATTATCATGAGCATAAGTATCATATTGATGATAGTTATTTTCTCTATTATCCATACGTATGGCTTCTAGGCATGCTTGTTCTTCTAAGTGGCATTTCCTCTCCCTAAGAAGCATGGTGATCAAGATGTTATCTTCACCCTTAGGTGTATCAAAGGGTGTATGTAATAGGTTCTCAAAGCTATAGAGTGGATTATGCCAAATATTAGCTTCTTGTGTTTTATCAGAGATAGGATCCTCTACACAAGGTTGTCCATGAGGGCTTCTATGTGGAGTTTCCAATTGTTCATAGGTGAAATGAGGAGGACTATCTTTACTGACCTAGAACCTAGTTGTAACTAACATGTAAGAGTATGTCTTTATTTAATAGGATGAGAAAATCATTTTAGATTTGAAGTTCATACAACCAAGAACATTCTCTGATCAAAGGTAAAATAGATGGCTTGTTAAGAGTGCTCAAGAATTTACAACACGAACGACTCAAGAAAAGAGAGTGAGAAAGAAGCTCGATAGCAAGTAGCTATCATAGAATGGTAACCAAAATTTGAAAGTGACCATTAGTGATATTTTGAGACTTACATTTGGCAAACTAAACAACAATGGTATTATAAGAAAGAGGCTTAGATTGAACATTCCAATAGTTGCATTAATCTCAAGTAATCCAACAAGAAATAATTGCCTGTGTTTGCCAAATCTAGTGAAGAATACCAAAGGTTTGTGTGATTTGGAGGTGAAGGGAAGTCTTGGGAAAGGAAGTGAGGGCAGTGTGTACAAAGTGCTCAGCCAAAAATCGAGCTCTTATTATGCTCTCAAAGTAGTCAGGCTTCATTCTAATGAAGATGACAAGATCATGAGAGAGGTGGAGATTATGAAGAAGATGCATTCTCCCTGGATAGTGGAATTCCATGGAGCATTTGAAGAAGGTGGGAATGTGAACTATCTGCTGGAGTACATGGATGGAGGCTCTCTACAAAGCTTCCACAAGCAGCTCAACAAAAGAATGTCGGAGTCTTTCTTGGCTAAAGTTGGAAGAGATGCTTTGGAGGGTTTGAAATATGTGCAGAGTGAAAAGATTGTTCACAGAGACATCGAGCCTGCCAATTTGTTGGTCAAGTTGAATCCATTTCATATCAAGATTGCAAACTTTGGGATGAGTGCAATTGTTTCAGAGATTGCATACAATTCATCTAGTGCTGGAACATATGCTTATATGAGCCCCAAGAGATTCGACCCTCAGACCTATCGAAAAGGAGTTGGCTGTGATGATGCTGATGATTATTATTATAAAGGTGATGTATGGAGTTTGGGAGTAACATTGCTGGAATGTTACATGGGTCATTTTCCATTTGTACAACCGGAACAAGAGAAGTCACTTGATTGGGCTACACTCTTGTGTGCTATTTGTTTGGAAGATGTGCCCACTTTGCCTCCCACTGCTTCTTCATAGTTTCAAAGCTTCAATGGATGCTGCCTGCAAAAGGATGTTCGCAACAGATGGACTGCTTCTCAGCTCCTCACTCACCCATTTATCAGAGATCAAGATTGAGCTCTTTTCACATTGGCCCTTCTTTTTAAAGAATAGGGAAAAGGGAAAATTTGTAGAAAAAGAAAACATTCATGAATGACTTATCAAATAGTTGATCCCTCACCCATTTGTGAAAGATCACATAGGCCATTCTTTTGAAAAGAATAGGGCAAAGGGAGATTTGTATAAAAGAAAACATTCATGAAATGTTTATCAATGATTGAGTCAAAAATTCAAAGTGAAAATGAATTGGAGCTTGTCTATAAATTCCAAATGTATTATGTATATTTCTTTTTCAAATTGTTTGTGTTGTTTGATTGAAGTTCTAAGGTAAACGTAATTAATTTGAACTTGTGTATCACACTAAGCTTCATCTTTTTGCATTTCTTGATTTATTTTTTGAGGCTAACAAATTAACAAGAATAATAAATTTTATATCTTTCCCTTTCTTGAACTTGTTCTGTTTGTGTATACAGTTTACTTCCTTAATTAACAAAACGATGTCATAGCCGATTAACATTTCACTAATAATTGTATTTATATTTTGTGAGGCTACTACCAGTAATGCTAACTGCTATATCAAGTTACCAACGTAACTTTTTGATATATATATATTTATGCATTTAAATATTTTGAAGTGTCAGATTCAGTAACATGTAAGACAAATTAAATATTTTAAAAGTCTAATTTTCTATGTATTTTAGTTTTTTCCCGCCTTTTTCTATTTTTTATGGAGATGAAGTGAGAGAGAGAAATGGAAAATGGAACTGTATTTTCTTTTTATCCGTTCTTTCCTTCTTTTGTCCTCTGTGTAGCGCGCTTCCTTAGAATATTAATGGTTTTTTTTAAAAATAATAATAATCATAATGTTTATATTATGTAAGAATTTTTACGTGGGATGATGTTTTAAATGAAATAGAATAATTTAGATAAATGAAAATGAATTGTTTTAAATATTTTATTATTATGATATATGAGTTGTGTTAAATAAATATTTTTTACTATTAATAAATTTTTAATTTAGTTTAATTTAATTATTTTTGATTGATTCAATAAGAAAAGAGTTCAGCTGAAGATTGAGTATGTTGAAACTTAGTTCAGCTGAAGATTCTTATCAGTGTGATGCTGGTCAATCAATCATTCTATACACAACATTCTGGACTTGACATGTGCGCATAGATCAAGACCTTGTCGATGGCCCATCACCATTGAAAGATGAAGAAAAGTTAGGAAGAAAGAAAGGTAAGCAAGTTACTAAAGTTGACAAGGGTAAGAAACTTGTTCTTGAAAAAAAAATTATTTTCAGAGGTGCTTGTTTCAAATGTGGTAAGGATGGACACCAAGCCTTTGAATGTCCTAATGTGAAAGTTGAAAAACAAAACTTAGTAGTACAAGAAGAATAGAAAGTGGAACCTTCTGATGTTGATTTGGCTTCACCAAAAGTTGGAGAATCTCTTTTTATGAGGAGAATTATGTTTTCTAATCATGATGTTGAACCAGTACAAAGAAGGTGAAATGTCCCCTTGCTGATTTTATATGATATTTAAAGCCTCTAATTATATTTTAAAATCAAACAACCAACATTTCAAAAGATCAACCAATTTCTCAATAAAACTCAAATTAGGTATGACCGAAATAGTGCCAAAAACTTCACAGCTTCACATATTATTAATAAATCTGAAAGTAGACATTTTTACAAAAAAAAATTCCAGCATAATGGCCCACAAAATGACACTTCTAGATCTATATAGAGTTTACATAACAGCTCCCAAATGGAGGACAAAAACAATGCTCATCGAGCTCCCGAAAATAACACAAAATAGCTCAAAAATACCACAAAACACTAATAATCTATTACAAAATTATAACCATGACCAAATAACTATATTTAAATGTCTACAATACAATAGCAAACCAAACTGATATAAAATACTCAACCGAAAACACCAAACTCTTATAATAAACACACTTGAAAACTCACAAATTTGCACTGTTCAACACAAGGGTAAACTCTGCATGAGCTTTCACATGGAATGGCCTCAAAATCCTATCCTTAGCCTCCCTAGAAACCTGCAAACTCCTGTCCTTGGGTCTCCTTTTCCATAGGTTTGGCAGCCTCTGAAGAACAACAAAGCAATGAGCAAAAATCAAGTTCTAGAATGAGCCCGAAATGCCTCCAAATCCCTTTGAAAGAGGGAATAACCCTAACTCATGACCAAGAGGGGTCAATAATACATATTTTAATAATAATTTTTATTTATTAGTCCATTGGTTTCCAAAGATTAGCCCCTTTAATCGAAACTTCACTTTTTGAGCTAGCTTGCCTTAGCAAAAGTTATTATTTTTAATTATTTGAAAAGGGGACATGACAGAAGGAGCTTATTCTAAACTATTTGTAAGTATGGAGGTAAATGATATAAATTAATTATGGATGAAGGTAGTACTAATAATATTATTTCTAAAGAAATGGTTAGGAAACTTGGTTTGAAAATATTCAAACCTCCTACTCCTTGTGGTATCAGCTAGTTTCAAGATGATCATTGGGCGAAAGTTAGAGAACAATGTCTTGTTAATTTTAGTATTGGACCTTTTAAGGATGAAGTTTAATGTGATATAGTAGACATGAGTGCTTGTTATATTTTACTTGGAAGCGCTTGGCAATTTGATAAGGGAGTTATATGTGATTACAAAAAGAACACAATTACATTTGAAAAGGATGGTAAGATATTTGTTTTGATTCCTTTAAATGATGAAGAAGTTATCAAAGAGAAGAACTTGATTATTTTTGGACTTTTAGTTTGAAGACATTAGAAAATAGAGTTCATTTTCCTACTATTGACAAAAAGTTATCTGATCTTGAGATTATGAACATAAGTGGAACAAATAAAATTTCTATTCAGATGAAGGCATGTAATAAGAGTGATTCATTTGATAGTAGTAGTTATTGTAGAAGTAGTGTATTTGAGATTTATCATGATATAGTTGATTGTAGAAGTGAGTTTGGACACACTTTTGTGTTGATTGATGAAGAAGATTTGTGGATTAAGAACGAGCACAGAGTTTATGTTTTGAATTCTTTTAGATGTTCATAATTCCTTATGGAACATTTTTTTGTCACCTTGGGTGTTTGATGCAGGAGCATCCTTGGGCTATTGGAAATCTTCCATCACCCATTTGTTGTTTTATTATTTTACGGTTACCTATCCGACAATTTATATTGGCAAACTCTTGTTTTGTTGTTTCTAGATTCCATGGGCTTACCTTCATATGGTGAACATATCGTGGATCATTACCCTAAGTGTGCAAAATCATATACATGACATCTGGAAGTCATTATGCTTCATCTTCTTGGGTGTTATTTTCCTACATTGTTCTTCAAGCGATGCCTGGTATTTAATTTGGCATGGTTCTATATATTAGAAATGTTTAGAATGGGTAAAAGCACAGATCTGTGTCACTATTTGTGATACCAAAAACCTGTTCTGGTCAAATCTCATTTCTCTATCAAAACTCAATTTTTTAAAAAAACTAAAAATACCCTTTTATAGATCTCAGACTCAATATCATCATTATTTAATTTTTTGAGTGTTTTGATTAGTCATAATATGTTACAATCTCAAAATATTATAAGTCGATATTTCAACAATTTAGAAGATGCTCCCTCAAAAAAGGAAAAAAAATAGTAAATCATATGAAAAAAATTAAAATATTATATTTATCTCTAGAGGAGAGAATCCTCTTCACGAATATGTAATTTTTTTTCAAGAAGGTATAGATTTGATAGGGAAGTTTTGACAGGAGGAAAAAACTGTTGGATTCTGATAAGGTTGAACTTGAGTACTTATAACAAAGATAATATACATCAAAAATAATTATTTCTTTTTTTGTTCACTAGCTATACATGTGATCTATAAGATATTTTCAAATCAGCACAAGAAAAGATGATTTGCATATACTTGTTTGATGAGAAGTACAGCGTAAATTTTTTACAGTTAAAAAAAGGGACTTCAAAATAAAATATAATGAATAAACTCTTACTCAAAAAAATTATAAAAATTATAGGCATAAAATTCATCCAATTCTACACCTTTCATCAGTTTACATCATCTTCATATTTTAAACACAAATACAATTTTTCTTGTCATTAATGTTGAACTTTCACATTCTGATATCACGTTTTTTTTATAAAAGGTGACATAGGTTTGTGCTTTTACCTGAATAATTGAGAGGGGGTAGGGTGAATTAGTTACTAAAGGTCTTTAAGTACCACTTGAACAATTAAACACAAACAATCACTGTTCTGCTTGTCTTGTTGTTTCTTGGTCTTTATTGTAAAACTATCTTCAATATTTAAGTTAAATTGTATAATGAAAACATTATCAAATGTAAAACATATAAAGCAATCAACACACATTTGACACTAGGATTTTACGTGGAAACCCAATTTGGGAAAAACCACCAGCAACATGTCACTAATTTTCACTCTTTTAAAGTGAGCCCTGTTAGGAGCTAATCTTGTTAAAGGTTAAAAAAACACATTGTTAAATGTGACCTTGTTAAAGGATTTAATCATCCAGTTAGAAGTGGCTTTGTCAGAGAACTTTGATCATTCGATTTGGAATGTCACCTAGTTAAAGGATTTACACAGACTGTTAATTTTTCAAATGATTGTAGGTCAACCTTTGTTAAAAGGATTTCAATAGAAAATGTTTACAATGATTATAACAAAAATAGTAGGTTTGATCTGTATGATTACAAATCACTTTTGTAGCTTCAAATCTCTGTTCGGTCCTTATGCTGACTTTACTAATAAGCCTTCCATTAAAAGCTCTGATCTTGACTTGCTTGGAAACCCTTCAACCAATCAATCCACTCTTTTCAACAATACTCAAGACTTTTTCTCATATTCACTTATCAATATCAACATCATCTTTGCAAGCTTTCTCCTTTAGCTTTTCATTCACTCACGCACTTGTGCATTTCTAATCCACCTTTGTCTATATGTGCCTCTTGTAGATACTTGCACTCTTTGACCAATAATTTTTTCAACACTGTATCTCTTTAAATATACAATTCTTTCTTTATCATTTTCCATCGCCACTGTAGATCTTAGAGTTTACGATCAGGTTCAATTCGATTCCTTGCATCTATCCATCTTCTTGATCATCCTCTAGAAACTTCTCTAGAATCCATTTGTTAGGTCTTTACGTAATCCTCTCCTTGAATTTAATGATCCAAATCATCAATCTTATCTTCAACACAGTTTACAACTCCCAAGAAATCAACTGTGTCAGCTTGATCTCATGATAACCTTAGGTGGTTTACATCCTAAGGAAGAGAAAAGAAATAGTACTTATCAATCAGTAAGGGGGGAAATATTCTACCACATTTAAAAGAAACTTGTTTTCCAAAAATAATGGTTAGAAACAAGATTCAAATTCTAATGCACTAAAAACATCCATTACTTTTTAAAAAAAGATATAAAAGATAGTACGCAAAACACGGGCCCTTTCTATTTTTCCCTAAATTACAACTAGCTTATATATATACAAAGCCGAGAGTTATCAAGGCTTTAATTTTTAGAGTATATAGTTTTTTTTATCAATTATTAAATTAAAGCCTCTAGAAATCTCAACTTCCCTATAAATATTGTAGAATATATATAAGCTAGTAGGGGTGTCATGCCCACAAGGAAGAAGTAGAGAAATATTTGTTGATGATTTTTATGTCCAATAACTTATTTCGTATTCATTATACATTATCTATGTTCTCATCCTCATTCTCTATCTTATCTTTCTCCCTCTAATTACTCTCTTTTACTCTCACCCCTCCCTCCTGTCATCACTAGTTCTCCCTATATACCCTCTCTCTCTAGACCTCATTTCTCTCATGGTAACTCCCTTCTATGATTCTCTCTTTTGCTCTAATCACCCTATGGAATAATCTCCCCTACTCTATTGTCATTATCTATGCTCTTGTTTAACCTCATGTGTCTCCCTCTCTCCTAACTAATTACTACATTTCATTCTTTCCTATACCTCATGTCACCATCTCTTACCTCTTATTTACCCTAAATTTCTCTCTCTCTCTCTCTCTCTCTCTCACACACACACACACACACACACACACACACACACACACACACACACACACACACACACACACACACACACACACACACACACACACACACACACACACACACACACACACAACCCTCTTATACTCACTTTCCTACATAGTTTTGCCATATTTGCCCTGATTTCTATACCTCACGTGTCTCATGATCTCCCCCCCCCCCCCTCTCTCTCTCTCTTTCACACACACACACACAATTTGACATCATTTTAAAAGTTTTCCCAAATTTGAAATTTGAAACTTATTTCTAAAATATTTCTTTTTACATAATTATTAAAGCTTCTTACCCCTCTTATGCTTCTTACCCCTCTTATGTTGGAAGGACTAGGATTCTACGATTGCCTCGACCTTTTCTGGATCCATCTAGACACCAGCTTTATAAATGAGAAAGCCTAAAAAGGTCAACTAGTTTGCATGAATATGAATGATTTTAAATTTTCATAGAGTTTCTATTTCCTTAGTACACTCAAGATGATTCTTAGGTGTTGTATGTGTTCTTTTTTTCCTTTTCTATAAATCAAGATATCATCAAAATAAACTACAAAAAACATACCAATGTAAGTGTTGGACTAACCACCAATGCTCCCCTTTGATATATAATATCAAAGGCTGTCCTAGTATGGGTGGCATCAATACTATAGGTTTAGCCAAATAACCTTTGTTCTAATGTAAGATTTGTTGACAATCTTTATTCCAGATACAAATAGAGCCTTTATGAAAGTTCTTATTCAAAGATTGAGCCTTATCAGTCAACTAAGATATGAACCTCCTAATTGATTGTAGACATCCCTAAATACTTCTTGATTGATTGATATTTCTAGGAGGAGGCATTTCCATGATGTCTTGCAACTTTTCAGGATCAAATTCAATGCCCTTTTCTGATATGATATAACCTAACAATTTGCTGGATGTGACACCAAATACACACTTTTTTGAATTTAACCTAAGCTGAAATTGTTCCATGTGGTTCGCTATCAAACTAAGGTTGTCAAGATGCGTGTCTCTTTTTTTAGATTTGGCCAATGCATCATCAACATAGTCTTCCATATTTTTGTTCATCATGTTGTGGAAGATAGTGGTCATTACTCATTGATATGTAGCTCCAGCATTCTTTATCCCAAAGGGCATGAAATTCCAACAAAATGAACCACATGCATAGGTAAAGTCTATTTTTTTTATTTATCCACAATAGTGATTTTGATTTGGTTGTACCCAAAGAAGCCATCCATTAAAGAGTGCATTTCATAACCTGCAGTCATGTCCACTATCATGTTTATGTTGGGTAGTAGATAGTCATCCTTATGGAATGCTTTGTTTAATTCTCTAAAATTAGTATACACTCGAATGGACTTTTCGTGTTTAGACACAAGTATAATATTAGAAATCCACTCTGCATAATCAATAGCTTTGATGAAACTTTCCCTTAGGATTTTTTCTAAGATCATTTTTAGGATCATTAGCAACTTTATGGAAAAATTATGATTTCCCCCTTGTGACAACATTAAGCATCTCACCATGGGAGGAGGAAGATTTCAACACTCTAAGAACTACCTTAGGTTGAGTGTCCCTATGTTGTTGTTGAGCATTTTGTGTTTTTAGGACAACCTTAGGTTTTTCATCATCTATATCATAATTGGGATATTTGTCAAACTTTGGACCCCATCATGCAAAAATATTCAATAGGTTATATCATGTTAATGACGTTGTCAATATTAGTTGATGTTTGTGAGCCTTTGATGATTCTCCTTTTTCATATTCTGGTAATGGTTATTTAAAGGCTCTATGATTAGATTTTTTGACTAAGCCATCCATGAAAACTTTGCCAACATCGATGAGATCTTGGATGACATCTTTGATCTTAAAGCAATGTTCAGTGTTATGGCCCTTGCTTCTACGATAGTTGTAGAAATAATCCTCTTTCCACTAGTCAGGTATGACAGGTGGGCCATAGGGCCAGGAGTTGTCTAGAAGTGTGACAAGTTTTTTTTTTCAAGAAAGGTCTTCAAGACCACTTCATAAGGTTCGACCATCAGTGTATTAACATATCTTTTCTTAGCAAATTTGTTAATTTTGTTATATTTTTGAGACTTTTAAGTCTCTTGTTGTTTTGTAGCGTAAAGAGCATTATAAAGGTTAAAGGTAAACTCCCTAGTCATAGGAGCATCCACTACTCCTTCATTGACAACATATTTGTCCTTATTCCAAGGCTTGTTCTTGTCATTGTCATTTCTATTGCCATTTTTATCTTTATTCAAGACAATTCCACATTTTTTGATAGTAACATCTTCAATGTAATATGCATTTTCAACTATGGAATTGAAGGATGTGAATAATTGTTTTCTAAGGTCAAAGTAGAGTTTTGGTACAAGTGTATTGAAAAATATGTCAATCTTCTTGGTCTCACAGGCTTGCTGAGGGTATCTAGAATGTAGGGATCTCCATCGTTGAAGATATGTTGCAAAGGGTTCTCCTTGTTTTTGTTTGATACACAAATCCAACATAGTAACAAGATGTTGAATGTTATAGGGATACTGTTGGATGAAATGTTGTGCAAGTTCATCAAATGTTTTGAGAGGAGGTGCTAGTTTCGTAAACCATTCCATGGCTTGACCTCTCAAACTCCTAGGAGAAAACTTCACGAGGTAAGTGTCTTCATGCATAAAATCAATGCTAATAGCATAGAAGTGCCTCACATGATCATGACGGTCACCATTTTCATCATATTTTTCATATTTGTGAATGTCTATATCCCCAGAAAATGGAAGCATGTAAAGATTCCTATCAAAAGGAAGAGCACATATTGATTCAAAAAAGGAGGTTTTAGGTTTTTCCTTAGAAACTTGTAATTGAGCAAGTTGGTTTCTAAGTTCTTGTATTTCCTCTCTCAAAATTTCAGCCTCAGTGGGTTCTCATTTTTTGATTATCCTTTGCAAATCAAAGTCTTGAGGGAGTTTCCACCCCTTCACTATAATGTATTAAAAGTATTGATACCCATTTTGTTCCAAGGCTTTGAGCATTATCCTTTGAGAGACTTCGTCTTGTTGGAATCTCATGAGGTCTTCACTAGTAATTTTTTCATTACTCACGTGATATGATTGTGAATGTTTGGGTGGTGATGGGCATGCTCCTGCATTGACTCTAGGAGTCTTAAAAGACATTTTGTTTCCATTATTGCCATCAAAAGGAATTGTGTCAAAAGGGTTTCTATGGTAGCCACGCCTATTTTCAACATTATGAGCATTATCATTAGCATAAGTATCATCTTGATGATAGTTATTTTCTCTATTATCCATACGTATGGCTTCTAGGTATGCTTGTTCTTCTAAGTGGCATTTCCTCTCCCTAAGAAGCATGGTGATCAAAGATGTTATCTTCACCCTTAGGTGTATCAAAGGGTGTATGTAATAGGTTCTCAAAGCTATAGAGTGGATTATGCCAAATATTAGCTTCTTGTGTTTTATCAGAGATAGGATCCTCTACACAAGGTTGTCCATGAGGGCTTCTATGTGGAGTTTCCAATTGTTCATAGGTGAAATGAGGAGGACTATCTTTACTGACCTAGAACCTAGTTGTAACTGAGTTGTAAGAGTATGTATTTATTTAATAGGATGAGTAAAACACATTAGATTTGAAGTTCATACAACCAAGAACATTCTCTGATCAAAGGTAAAATAGATGGCTTGTTAAGAGTGCTCAAGAATTTACAACACTAACGACTCAAGCAAAGAGAGTGAGAAAGAAGCTCGATAGCAAGTAGCTATCATAGAATGGTAACCAAACTTTGAAAGTGACTGTTAGTGATATTTTGAGACTTACATTTGGCAAACTAAACCCATCTTTTCAACTTAAAACATTACCTAACACTAAGATTTGTAACCATATTTAGGTAGGATGAAGAAATTACACCCTTGGATCAGCTGAGATGTAGTTTAGACTCTATTTTGGAAGTGACGGAAACTAGGTGATATAAGGACAACATAAAGTATCATATGATAGAGTTGACAGTAACTAGGAGACACTTTTTCCTTAGGTGATACTTTTCCTGAAAGAGGACGATATAGTTCACTATATCGTATGATAGAACTTACAGTAGTCATGTGATATAATTTCAAGAAAATAATATCGTACGATATTTCTCCAATAGTTTTATGATAGTGTGCTAGTGAATTGTAAAAAAAGAGAAGTTTTGACCCAAAAAACTTATGTTTCAAGTTGTCAATTGAAATTTTTTCAGACCAGAATGTTGTGTGAATAGTATAGGACCTCAATATTTTTAGAAAACAACATGGTTTGAAAATAGTAGGGGTATTTTTCAAATCTCAAACAATTGAACAAGGGACAAATGACCTTACCAACACACACTTGTGATATCACAACAGATTTCTATCCATGTTAACAATATGTTTGATTTGCAAGAACATTTACTTGGGTTGTTCCTCTTGATTGCTCAAGAGCAGACCCTTTAAAGGATTCTAAACTAAGACATATTGGATCCACTTCTTGAGAGTCAAGATTTTTGATTCACCACGAGGGTGAAGAGCATACTCTCTTATCCCAATTGTTTCCCCCAAACAAATTAAGAAGCTCAATTTATCCTCTTGCTTTTGAAATCTAAAGGTGGGTCAAGATTTTTGATTCACCACAAGGGTGAACAACATACTTTCCTATCACCAAGAGATCCCAATTACAAGTTTTATGTGCCTAAGAAAGAGAAATAACTAGTAAAATTGATACACAAAAAATAAGGAAATGGAAGTACGTGTTTGGTTTTTAAGCTTTTAGGCAGTCTTGCAAACAACTGTTAGTATCCTTTTTGCATTTGAAGCTTTGACATGCATTCTTTTAATGTAAGTATTCAAGAATTTAGGGCAAAAAACTACAAGAAAAACTATTAGCCCAACATGAGTTAGTCCCAAAATAAGATAAAAATAGTCAAATAGACCTCTAATAGATTGTAAATGACCTAAAAAACTCAACAGATAGACAACAAGAAACTGAAAAATGATCAACCCAAACAATAAGCAATTTTAGGCTGGGTGACTTTTTGTGTTGGAAGGGTATCATACGATACTTTTTAGTATAGCTATACAATACTTTTTCCTAGTGCATTAGTTTTTCCTATAGCTATGTGATATAACTTACTATACTGGTTTGATATAGTTAAGTATGGGTGTGCAATACTTATCCTAGAAAAGTATCACCCAAAAATGCTGACAAATGTCATACGATACTGAGAAAATATTACTTGATACTTGCAACTGTAGAACAAAAAAGAGTAGACATAATGTAGAAAATGAAAGAAAAAGATTGAAATTAGGAGAAAAACTAGTGTTCTACCCCACGGTGGGTGCAAGAAATGTACACTCAAAAAGTGTACTACTTTAAACCCTTCTATTCAAATGATCCCATGAATTAGAATACTTGAATGGTGGCTTAGAGCTCCCTATCCATGGAGTGCAAAGGGGTGTTTTGTGAAATAAATAGCTCTCAATTGAGCCTTTGAGACATAACCCTTGCTAGTGAACCAGGCAATAGGAGGTTCTTAAAACAAGAGCAAGAATGAAAATGTCCAAGATAAATCTCAAATCATGTAATGCAAATATGAACTAAGCTAGAATGAGTTGCACAATACAACTAGATTAAGAAAATGAGAGTGTTACGAATCCATGCTAGTTAAACTAAGCGATCTAGATTATTGCAAAAGTGAAGCTATACTATATGAATCTAAGTTAATAAACAATAGTATGAGAGAATTAGACCAGAAAATAGAAGTTCTCCACAAGCTCTCAAGAAGATTGATCGATAAACATGTAGCATATCAATATCAAGAGTGTGGATCCTTTGAGAAGGGGGGAGCTCTTTCTTTTAAAGGTTTACAGATGGTGGAGATTAGGATTAAGGGATGTATGATCAAGGGTGTGGGTTGACTTTTGGCATGATCCATATGCAAGAGATAACCAAACAATGAAAAGGAGTTGACCTTTTATGTGAGACAAAAAGCCTTTTCTTTTAATTTGTAAATAGAAAAAGGACTAAAGGTGATATTGCTCCTATAGCTGAATACTTTTGTTTGCACACCTGATTTATTTGAACCTTGTGGTTCATGAAATATTCTCCTTTACAATCATATCAGTTGTAATTCATGCATTTCTTGTCATGATTCTACGTGACCAAGTGTAGAATAATAATAAGAAGAAAACACTTTGTGACTTAGATTGAGAATTTGTTAGAACGGTCAATTTAGTACACTTATATTTTTCTAAATTTCCTTCTATCTTATCTAGAGGAAGGATTGCAGAGTGTGGTTTGAAATGTTGATGGAAAAAACTCACACACAATCGAATTTAGAAATAAAAATTACATTATAAATAAATTATGGAAATTTAATATGATAAACGACCCATTTATCCAAGCGTAATGACTATAGGACCATTGTAATCCAATGGTCTAGATTGAGAATTCTGTTGGAATGGTCCATCCATAGATATAACGCTTGGAGGACCATTGTAATCCATTGATCTAAGAGAAAAAGTTTCAAAATACATTTTATAAGTCTTAAATTTTCTATTTTTGGATCTAAACTAAGGAGATACCAAAAAATTGTAATTATATTCTAGATAGGAAATTATCTTGTAGGTAATATAAATACTTCATTGTGGCTAAAAATTACTAATTATTGAGGTTCATCACATAGCTTATTGTGGTTACAGACTTATGCCTTTGCTTATTCAATATGTTCAAAGATTTGATCCTTAAAGATTGATTATTGGGATGTGGTCCTCATTCATAAGTACACTTATTCATTTCCATTAAATTATCCAATATTTGAAAATAAAAACTAAAAAAATTGCTGAAACTATAAGAAAGCTTAGTTATTTTATTTATAATCTTGAAACATGTCATACTTTCTATAAAGAAGGTTGAACAATAAAAAATAATGGGGTAAATACAAAGATCAAGGGGAACATATAGAATACATATTTTCACAAAAAGATCAAAAAAAATTTATAAAACAATTTATTCTACACACACACACACACACACACACACAAGGGTAAAATAAATTATTTGAATTCAAAATGAAACCTAGCTAATCCTAGTTTTGTGGAGATCAAAGTAAAGAGAGAGTTTGAGATTTTTTTTTCTATTACTTGTGGGAATCATCTTTTTAACATATTTTTAATTCTAAAGACTATTTAATAAAAATATAATCTATTTGAAATAAAAGACGGGTTAAAATTTATTCAAATAAGAAAAAATATAGAGTAAGGACATCAAACAACCCTATCAAAATCTGTCAAGTAGTCAAAATGATGAGACAAACTTAGAGGTATCTACAATATTCCAATTTTGCATATGATGAGAAACCCATAGCTAGAAAATCTACTACACCATTCTACTCTCTAGGGATATGAGTGGAAGTAATAGAATACAAACAAGCACACAAATCAGAAATCTTACTAACTACCAAACTTAAGTGTCGACAAACATTCTCTAAATTACATCATTGTTATCATATCAACATTCCAAGCCGAAGATCCAAAGACTACAACCTTATCATAGAGAAAGACACTAGATTCTAAAAACAATAAAAAAATAATTTTTACTTCAATCCATCATTTCCTTTATTTCCCTCACCTTATTTCACCATATTAGTAAATAGTTTAACATACATTGCCAAAGAATATTGAAACATTAACAAAATTATTACTATTAGTGAGCATGGTTCTCTCAAATATTTAAAAGTTTAGAACTTGTTGGATAAAATCTGCTCAGATAATACAAATTCAGCATACATGCAACTGAAAAATCAAAAGTGAAATTTGCAAACAATCTTGACCATGAAAATCCCACCAAACAAGTATCAACAAAATGTCTCCACAACAATGAAATATTGAAAAATTAATAACAAAATCCACAATCTTAACTTAACCTAACAAGCTCAAAACAACTTTAATATCAACAAAAACTCTCCACTATGAATTACGAACAATTAAAAAATAACAACGAATTCCACAAACAATCATAATTAGACCTAGAAAACTCATACCAATAAATATCAACAAAAGCTCTTCATAATAAAGACAAGAGCCCATGTTATTGTGTAAAACAAGGGAATGAATGAATAAGTATCCACAAAACCAACTACCACATAGTCCCACATTATCGTTTGAAACAAGAGGAAAATGCAAGTACTCTTATCATAATACCCACTTAGGCTTCTATAAAAACCTATGTCATCTTCCTCTTCCTCTTCAACAAACATCGTTCCCTCATGCATTTTCTTACCATAGTTGTCATAGAAGAAATTTTTTGTCGAGTAGTGATAATGAGAGAGTGCATGATCATCAGTATCATCATTTAAAGACCTTATGAATGAAGAACAACATGAATAATTTACATGGCTAAGTGGAATAGGACCTATGCATTTCCTTTTAGTGGTGTTTTTGGGCACAAAGTATGATGGTTAAATGTAGGGGATGCTCCTCCAATGCAAAGGTCATCTTAGTCTAAGCTTGCATCCTCATTGTAATGGTGATTTTGCCTATTGGAGTATGCCATTTTTGTTGCAGAAAAAAAAGGGGTCTGAGATTAACAGAATTGCTTTGTTACTATTTTAACATTAAATAATATATTCCATTCTCTATGATTTCAGAGTGGGGTTATTAGTGTGGAAGCTTTGATTGTGGGAACTATTCATGAGAATGCGTTGAGATGATTAAAGAAAACTTCGAATAGGTTTCAGTGAGTGGTTCTACTCAAGCTGGTGTCTTATCATGTTAAAATTGTATTTAATGATGCCTCTATCAAACTAACTATGGGAGATATTTCAATGGTGACCTACCCTATTTACCAAATCATATTTTGGATGCATATGGAAATGCTCATCAAAACTCATTGTTTAGTCAATTTGGTGGGAGTGAAACAAAAGAATCTTCAAGAATGTGAGTTCCACAGAGGAATTATTTCTCAAATGCCTAGAAAAGTCAATTTAGAATTGGTTAATGCTTATGTCAAGGAGAAGATCAACAATTACAAGTTTACTCATTGTGACAACATGTTAGTTGAGGAATGACGATACATTAATCTTTCTTCATTCATGGCTCCATCTCTATTGCATGCCCAAATAGATAGGTCTCATATAAGATGGATTCCTCCTTGTATTGGATTTATCAAACTCAATTTTGATGGTTTGTCTAAGGGTAACCCAAGAAAATTTGGGCGTGGTTTATATATTTAAGAAATCATATGTGATTTATATCACAACCTTTAAATGTGTATCTCTATCGTCAGGTAGAAATAACCAAGCTGAGGCTTATGCTCTAGTTTATGGTCTAGTTTTAGCCAAAAAATTGGAAATTAGAAAAATCCATGTGGAAGGAGATTCTAATCGAATCACTAACACTTGAAATATTTAAAATTGGAAAATTAGATATATCAAGATGAACATTTGGAAGCTTTTGGACTCTTTTAAAAATTTATCATATCTCTCATACTTTTAGAAAGGGTAATGTTGTTGCTGGTCTTCTTGTGAATTGAGGATCTAATGGTTTAAATTTAGATTCATCAAGGTTAGGATGTATAACTATCTATAACTTTCTAGAGTTATTTTTTATTGTAGAAACTAATCTACACTATCTTTGCTAATAGTAATTAGAGTATCTGTTAAAAAATTGCAAGTGTTGGAGCACTTCATTCAAAAGCATTAAGTTTTCAATGTGGGTTATCAAGGTCCCAAAGGTAGTCCTAATCAATCGTGTTGTTGCTTCTTTAAATAGTGATCCCAAATATACTATACAAATTGCATAATAATGAATGTTGAATAAAGTTATATTTTGAACAATGGTTTTTGGGCCAACATTGGACGTGTAAGATGTATAATTTGTTCAACATAGAGTCTCTCCATATCT
This sequence comes from Cupressus sempervirens, assembly GCA_028749045.1. Lineage (NCBI taxonomy): Eukaryota > Viridiplantae > Streptophyta > Pinopsida > Cupressales > Cupressaceae > Cupressus > Cupressus sempervirens. The sequence continues at coordinate 467,054,897 of CM053785.1, read as the reverse complement.
AGAATATGAAGAATTTCTTGCAAGTGTGGTGCTGATTTTTAACACATAAAGTGATCTAATGTTCTTTTGTAATAATCTATCCCGTACATGGGAATTTGATGCCATTTTTCTATATGGATTTTTTGTGAAGGAAAATATGGTGTCATTTTTTGTGGACTACACTACTGTAAACTTCATTCAGGATGTTTAGTAATCAAATATTGGGCCATTATCATCCTCTTTGAGTCATTTGGAGGTTTCTTTCATTGTATATACTATATTGGTGATGAGTTAGGGCTTTCTTTTCCTAATCGGCCTTTGAATCCAGTTTATTTTTATAAAATTATATAGTGCCTTGTCCACTTTTGCCACACACCCCCCTTGAAAAAAAAGGTATTGTTTGAGTGCTTTGAATAATACTGTTTGTGACGGTCTTATGCTACAGTTTTTAGAGAATGTCATGGGTCTAGGTAATAAAGAAGTTTATAAGGGTGACATTTAATAAAGGTTAGAGTTTAAATGAGCCAACGAGATAACACATTCAAAACTTATGGTAAGAAGTGAAAACTAATGAATAGACTAACTAATCAAAATAATGGATGCTCCTTTTATGCCTTGTGTGTTTGTAAATTTTAAGAATAACTTGGAAGATCTAGCCAATAGAATAAATTGATTTAGTACCAATTGTCTTTTCATCTCTTGGAAAAGACTAGATACTTGTGAGCTACTCTCTCTCTCTCTCTCTCTCTCACACACACACACACACACACACACACACACACACATCTAACCCTTATAAATTGGGTAGCTCCTAAAAAATGCATTGATATTATCTTGTTTGGTTCGACTTCATTGATGCATACTCGAATGCCATGTATTCTTAGTTCTTGGATGTAGTGATATCCTTGTGATTGGATGATGTGTATTCTTTGTACTTGGATGTGTTATGTCTTCCCTACATGTTGCACACACATGTGCATGTGTTTGTGCCTTATGACAATCTCCTAGCACATGTGAGTAAATCTTTTGATTCCATGTAGTCAAATGGTGTGTGTGTGTGTTTGTGTGTATAACCATTTTTTCAAGACTCTTTTCTTCATATTTTTTCACTTGACACTTTCGTTTGTTTTAAACAACAATTTTTATAATGGAAGGACATTTGAGTCCTCTTCTTGCAATTATAATATTCTTGTATGAACCTAGGAATGCTTTGTAATCAAATTGGATCATGCTCATGTTTATTGATTGGACTAGACAAACTCATTATTGGATCCTAATATTGATAGAACTAAAATTAATTTCACACAGTTATCCAATTTTGGTAATGTTCATGAATGTAAGAACATTCTTTTTGGACTTAAATTAAACCGTAATTAATAAATTTGGGTAACCTTGGGCCATGCTTAGACAACCCCATGTTATCCAAAATTGACCCAAAATGAACCAAATTCTACTTAAGAATGTTTGGGCAAGCTTGTGCTTTGCTTGGGAAATGCTATAGTATATTGGTGTGACTTTATGACATCTCTGAGTAGGAAGCCATGCTCACATAGATGCGACCTTGCTCTATGTTTGGACAACGACATGCAAATGGAAAGTAAATCCTTCACATATTAGGTAGTTGAGGATATTTATGGTCCAATTTCATGCTTGAATAATGTTTTACACCTCATATGTTGTCCATGCCATTTGTTCTCATCGTCTGATTGAGAAATATTGGTTCCTAGACATGATTCATTGGTGCTAGATTTGAGTTTGTCGTAAGAGTCATAAGGGTTGTTTTCAGTGTGGATTGAAGGTTTATAATTCCCTCATCTCATCTTTGGATGGTCCTGTAAGAGAATGTGTTTATAATTGAATCAATATCAACCTGCAATGATAATTTTTTGCCTGAATTGAACCGCCGCTTTTTTTCCCACCGCTTTTCTTTCAACGTTAACAAACTCTTAGTTTTTTTTTCAAATAGTTCCAAAGACATCATGCGGTTCTAGTTTTTTAGCTGCTTGTTTTTTTTCAAATCTAATATTAGAACGTAGGTTCGATATATTGTTGCATAGAGTTTCCAGTCATATATAATAAATGCACTCACATTTTCATTACACAGTGTTTCCATATTTGTACTTGCAAAGGTTTCAAGTGAGAAGTAGAGTATTATATGTTGTTTGGAGCAGAAATGGGTGTGGCTACTCTCATACCAGACTCTGATTCAATCTTTTTTCTGGGAAAGCAGTGCATTATAAATAGAGTTGATCACAACAATGGTGTTATAAGAAAGAAGCTCAGATTGAACATTCCAACAGTTGCATTAATCTCTTATTATGCTCTCAAAGTAGTCAGGCTTCATTCTAATGAAGATGACAAGATCATGAGAGAGGTGGAGATTATGAAGAAGATGCATTCTCCCTGGATAGTGGAATTCCATGGAGCATTTGAAGAAGGTGGGAATGTGAACTATCTACTGGAGTACATGGACGGAGGCTCTCTACAAAGCTTCCACAAGCAGCTCAACAAAAGAATGACGGAGTCTTTCTTGGCTAAAGTTGGAAGAGATGCTTTGGAGGGTTTGAAATACGTGCAGAGTGAAAAGATTGTTCACAGAGACATCAAGCCTGCCAATTTGTTGGTCAAGTTGAATCCATTTCATGTCAAGATTGCAGACTTTGGGATGAGTGCAATTGTTTTAGAGATTGCATGCAATTCATCTAGTGCTGGAACATATGCTTATATGAGCCCCGAGAGATTCGACCCTTAGACCTATCGGAAAGGAGTTGGCTGTGATGATGCTGATGATTATTTTTATCAAGGTGATGTATGGAGTTTGGGAGTAACATTGATGGAATGTTACGTGGGTCATTTTCCATTTGTACAGCCGGAACAAGAGAAGTCACTTGATTGGGCTACACTCGTGTGCTATTTGTTTGGAAGACGTGCCCACTTTGCCTCCCACTGCTTCTTCACAGTTTCAAAGCTTCAATGGATGCTTCCTACAAAAGGATGTTCGCAACAGATGGACTGCTTCTCAGCTCCTCACTCACCCATTTATCAGAGATCAAAATTGAGCTCTTTTCACATTGGCCCTTCTTTTTAAAGAATAGGGCAAAGGGAAAATTTGTAGAAAAAGAAAACATTCATGACTGACTTATCAAATAGTTGATCCCTCACCCATTTGTGAAAGATCACATAGGCCATTCTTTTGAAAAGAATAGGGCAAAGGGAGATTTGTATAAAAGAAAACATTCATAAAATGTTTATCAATGATTGAGTCAAAAATTCAAAGTGAAAATGAATTTGAGCTTTTCTATAAATTCCAAATGTATTATGTATATTTCTTTTTTCAAATTGTTTGTGTTGTTTGATTGAAGTTCTAAGGTAAACGTAATTAATTTGAGCTTGTGTATCACACTAAGCTTCATCTTTTTGCATTTCTTGATTTATTTTTTGAGGCTAACAAATTAACAAGAATAATAAATTTTATATCTTTCCCTTTCTTGAACTTGTATATCAAGTTACCAACGTAACTTTTTGATATATATATATTTACGCATTTAAATATTTTGAAGTGTCAGATTCAGTAACATGCTATATCAAGTTACCAACGTAACTTTTTGATATATATATATATTTACGCATTTAAATATTTTGAAGTGTCAGATTCAGTAACATGTAAGACAAATTAAATATTTTAAAAGTCTAATTTTCTATGTATTTTAGTTTTTTCCTGCCTTTTTCTATTTTTTATGGAGACGAAGTGAGAGAGAGAAATGGAAAATGGAACTGTATTTTCTTGTTATCCGTTCTTTCCTTCTTTTGTCCTCTGTGCAACACGCTTCCTTAGAATATTAATGGTTTTTCTTTAAAATAATAATAATCATAATGTTTATATTATGTAAGAATTTTTACGTGGGATGATGGTTTAAATGAAATAGAATAATTTAGATAAATGAAAATGAATTGTTTTAAATATTTTATTATTATTATATATGGTGATGTTTTAAATTAAATGAAATAAAATAATTTAGATAAATGAAAATAAGTTGTGTTAAATAATTTTTTTGACTATTAATAAATTTTTAATTTAGTTTAATTTAATTATTTTTGATTGATTCAATAAGAAAAGAGTTCAGCTGAAGATTGAGTATGTTGAAACTTAGTTCAGCTGAAGATTCTTATCAGTGTGATGCTAGTCAATCAATCATTCTATACACAACATTCTGGACTTGACATGTGCACATAGATCAAGACCTTGTCGATGGCCCATCACCATTGAAAGATGAAGAAAAGTTAGGAAGAAAGAAAGGTAAGCAAGTTACTAAAGTTGACAAGGGTAAGAAACTTGTTCTTGAAAAAAAAATTATTTTCAGAGGTGCTTGTTTCAAATGTGGTAAGGATGGACACCAAGTCTTTGAATGTCCTAATGTGAAAGTTGAAAAACAAAACTTAGTAGTACAAGAAGAATAGAAAGTGGAATCTTCTGATGTTGATTTGGCTTCACCAAAAGTTGGAGAATCTCTTTTTATGAGGAGAATCATGTTTTCTAATCATGATGTTGAACCAGTACAAAGAAGGTGAAATGTCCCCTTGCTGATTTTATATGATATTTAAAGCCTCTAACTATATTTTAAAATCAAACAAACAACATTTCAAAACATCAACCAATTTCTCAATAAAACCCAAATTAGGTATGCCCGAAATAGTGCCAAAAACTTCACAGCTTCACATATTATTAATAAATCTGAAAGTAGACATTTTTACAAAAAAAATTCCAGCATAATGGCCCACAAAATGACACTTCTAGATCTATATAGAGTTTACATAACAGCTCCCAAATGGAGGACAAAAATAATGCTCATCGAGCTCCCGAAAATAACACAAAATAGCTCAAAAATACCACAAAACACTAATAATCTATTACAAAAGTATAACCATGACCCAATACCTATATTTAAATGTCTACAATACAATAGCAAACCAAATTGATATAAAATAGTCAACCGAAAACACCAAACTCTTATAATAAACACACCCAAAAACTCACAAATTTGCATTGTTCAGCACAAGGGTAAACTCTGCATGAGCCTTCACATGGAATGGCCTCAAAATCCTATCCTTAGCCTCCCTATAAACCTGCAAACTCCTGTCCTTGGGTCTCCTTCTCCACAGGTTTGGTAGCCTCTGAAGAACAACAAAGCAATGAGCAAAAATCAAGTTATAGAATGAGCCCAAAATGCCTCCAAATCCCTTTAAAAGAGGGAATAACCCTAACTCATGACCAAGAGGGGTCAATAATACATATTTTAATAATAATTTTTATTTATTAGTCCATTGGTTTCCAAAGATTAGCCCCTTTTGCCGAAACTTCACTTTTTGAGCTAGCTTGCCTTAGCAAAAGTTATTATTTTTAATTATTTGAAAAGGGGACATGACAGAAGGAGCTTATTCTAAGCTATTTGTAAGTATGGAGGTAAATGATATAAATTAATTATGGATGAAGGTAGTACTAATAATATTATTTCTAAGGAAATGGTTAGGAAACTTGGTTTGAAAAAATTCAAACCTCCTACTCCTTGTGGTATCAGCTTGTTTCAAGATGATCATTGGGCGCAAGTTAGAGAACAATGTATTGTTAATTTTAGTATTGGACCTTTTAAGGATGAAGTTTAATGTGATATAGTAGACATGAGTGCTTGTTATATTTTACTTGGAAGCGCTTGGCAATTTGATAAGGGAGTTATATGTGATTACAAAAAGAATACAATTACATTTGAAAAGGATGGTAAGATATTTGTTTTGATTCCTTTAAATGATGAAGAAGTTATCAAAGAGAAGAACTTGATAATTTTTAGGACTTTTAGTTTGAAGACATTAGAAAATAGAGTTGATTTTCCTACTATTGACAAAAAGTTATCTGATCTTGAGATTATGAACATAAGTGGAACAAATAAAATTTCTATTCAGATGAAGGCATGCAATAAGAGTGATTCATTTGATAGTAGTAGTTATTGTAGAAGTAGTGTATTTGAGATTTATCATGATATAGTTGATTGTAGAAGTGAGTTTGGACACACTTTTGCGTTGATTGATGAAGAAGATTTGTGGATTAAGAACGAGCACGGAGTTTATGTTTTGAATTCTTTCAGATGTTCATAATTCCTTATGGAACATTTTTTTGTCACCTTGGGTGTTTGATGCAGGAGCATCCTTGGGCTATTGGAAATCTTCCATCACCCATTTGTTGTTTTATTATTTTACGGTTACCTATTCGACAATTTATATTGGCAAACTCTTGTTTTTTTGTTTCTAGATTCCATGGGCTTAACTTCATATGGTGAACATATCGTGGATCATTACCCTAAGTGTGCAAAATCATATACATGACATCTGGAAGTCATTATGCTTCATCTTCTTGGGTGTTATTTTCCTACATTGTTCTTCAAGAGATGCCTGGTATTTAATTTGGCATGGTTCTATATGTTAGAAATGTTTAGAATGGGTAAAAGCATAGATCTGTGTCACTATTTGTGATACCAAAAACCCGTTCTGGTCAAATCTCATTTCTCTATCAAAACTCAATTTTTTTCAAAAACTAAAAATACCCTTTTATAGATCTCAGACTCAATATCATCATTATTTAATTTTTTGAGTGTTTTGATTAGTTATAATATGTTACAATCTCAACATATTATAGGTCGATATTTCAACAATTTAGAAGATGCTCCCTCAAAAAAGGAAAAAAAATAGTAAACCATGTCAAAAAAATTGAAATATTATATTTATCTCTAGAGGAGAGAATCCTCTTCACGAATATGTAATTTTTTTTCAAGAAGGTATAGATTTGATAGGGAAGTTTTGACAGGAGGAAAAAACTGTTGGATTCTGATAAGGTCGGACTTGAGTACTTATAACAAAAAAAATATACATAAAAAATAATTATTTATTTTTTTGTTCACTAGCTATACATGTGATCTATAAGATATTTTCAAATCAGCACAAAAAAAGATGATTTGCATATACTTGTTTGATGAGAACTACACCTTATATTTTTTACTGTTAAAAAAAGGGACTTCAAAAAAAATAAAAATGAATAAACTCTTACTCAAAAAAATTATAAAAATTATAGGCATAAAATTCATCCAATTCTACACATTTCATCAGTTTACATCATCTTCATATTTTAAACACAAATACAATTTTTCTTGTCATTAATGTTGAACTTTCACATTCTGATATCACGTTTCTTTATAAAAGGTGACATAGGTTTGTGCTTTTACCTGAATAATTGAGAGGGGGTAGGGTGAATTAGTTACTAAAGGTCTTTAAGTACCACTTGAACAATTAAACACAAACAATCACTGTTCTGCTTGTCTTGTTGTTTCTTGCTCTTTATTGTAAAACTATCTTCAATATTTAAGTTAAATTGTATAATGAAAACATTATCAAATTTAAAATATATAAAGCAATCAACACACATTTGACACTAGGATTTTACGTGAAAACCCAATTTGGGAAAAACCACCAGCAACATGTCACTAATTTTCACTCTTTTAAAGTGAGCCCTGTTAGGAGCTAATCTTGTTAAAGGTTTAAAAAACACATTGTTAAATGTGACCTTGTTAAAGGATTTAATCATCCAGTTAGAAGTGGCTTTGTCAGAGAACTTTGATCATTCCATTTGGAATGTCACCTAGTTAAAGGATTTACACAGACTATTAATTTTTCAAATGATTGTAGGTCAACCTTTGTTAAAAGGATTTCAATAGAAAATTTTTACAATGATTATAACGAAAATAGTAGGTTTGATCTGTGTGATTACAAATCACTTTTGTAGCTTCAAATCTCTGTTCGGTCCTTATGCTGACTTTACTAATAAGCCTTCCATTAAAAGCTCTGATCTTGACTTGCTTGGAAACCCTTCAACCAATCAATCCACTCTTTCCATCAATACTTAAGACTTTTTCTCATATTCACTTATCAATATCAACATCATCTTTGCAAGCTTTCTCCTTTAGCTTTTCATTCACTCACGCACTTGTGCATTTCTAATCCACCTTTGTCTATATGTGCCTCTTGTAGATACTTGCACTCTTTGACCAATAATTTGTTCAACACTGTATCTCTTTAAATATACAATTCTTTCTTTATCATTTTCCATCGCCACTGTAGATCTTAGGGTTTACGATCAGGTTCAATTCGATTCATTGGATCTATCCATCTTCTTGATCATCCTCTAGAAACTTCTCTAGAATCCATTTGTTAGGTCTTTACGTAATCCTCTCCTTGAATTAAATGATCCAAATCATCAATCTTATCTTCAACACAGTTTACAACTCCTAAGAAATCAACTGTGTCAGCTTGATCTCATGATAACCTTAGGTGGTTCACATCCTAAGGAAGAGAAAAGAAATAGTACTTATCAATCAGTAAGGGGGGAAATATTCTACCACATTTAAAAGAAACTTGTTTTCCAAAAATAATGGTTAGAAACAAGATTCAAATTCTAATGCACTAAAAACATCCATTACTTTTTAAAAAAAGATATAAAAGATAGTACGCAAAACACGGGCCCTTTCTATTTTTCCCTAAATTACAACTAGCTTATATATATACAAAGCCGAGAGTTATCAAGGCTTTAATTTTTAGAGTATATAGTTTTTTTATCAATTATTAAATTAAAGCCTCTAGAAATCTCAACTTCCCTATAAATATTGTAGAATATATATAAGCTAGTAGGGGTGTCATGCCCACAAGGAAGAAGTAGAGAAATATTTGTTGATGATTTTTATGTCCAATAACTTATTTCGTATTCATTATACCTTATCTATGTTCTCATCCTCATTCTCTATCTTATCTGTCTCCCTCTAATTACTCTCTTTTACTCTCACCCCTCCCTCCTGTCATCACTAGTTCTCCCTATATACCCTCTCTCTCTAGACCTCATTTCTCTCATGGTAACTCCGTTCTATGATTCTCTCTTTTGCCATAATCACCCTATGGAATAATCTCCCCTACTCTATTGTCACCATCTATGCTCTTGTTTAACCTCATGTGTCTCCCTCTCTCCTAACTAATTACTACATTTCATTCTTTCCTATACCTCATGTCACCATCTCTTACCTCTTATTTACCCTCTCTCTCTCTCTCTCTCTCTCTCTCTCTCTCTCTCTCTCTCTCTCTCTCTCTCACACACACACACACACACACACACACACACACACACACATTACCCACTTATACTCTCTTTCCTACATAGTTTTGCCATATTTGCCCTGATTTCTATACCTCACGTGTCTCATGATCCCCCCCCCCCCCTCTCTCTCTCTCTTTCACACACACACACACACACAATTTGACATCATTTTAAAAGTTTTCCCAAATTTGAAATTTGACACTTATTTCTAAAATATTTCTTTTTTCATAATTATTAAAATTTGTTGGAAATTGAAATATTTATTGATGTTATCTAAAATTAATCCATTATGTAATTGTATTATCAAAGTTTAACCATATAACTTTAATTAACATAAATAGTTAAATAATTTTTTTCATAAAGTTAAAATTTAATCGATTAAATAGTAATTTAGTGATTCTCTATAATTAACTTAAAATACTAAATCTAATTTAAATAACATGATAATATTCTAATTAAAATCACTATAAATAATTGAGTGTCATAAAGGTTATCTAAAGATTTAAAATATTTTAATTAATACAATCTTTAGCAAATAAATCTAGTGGTTAAAGCAAATGTCTAAGGGAAAAATTTAGTAACTTCATTTCTAAAATTTGATGTAATTAAAATTTTGACTTAGAATGTTTGACATCATTTGTAAAGTTTTCCAAAAAGAATATATAACTTTTATTTGTAATTGTTAAAATTTGTTCTAATTTGAAAAGTTTATTGTTGTATAACTTTATTATTTAATTGTATTATCAAAATTTGACCATATAACTTTAATTCGCTTAAATAATTAAATAAATTTAAAAATTGAATCTATTAAAAAGTAATTTAAGTCATCTATATAATTAACATAAAATATAAAATCTAATTTAAATAACATGAAAATATTCTAATTAAATAATAGACTTTAATAAAGACTTTCTAAAAAGATATTCATATATTAATATATGATACAATTTACAATTGAATTTTCTCTATACTCTTCAGATTTCTTAGTAATCACTTAAAAAATGTAGTATATCATTTCCTCATTTAACCATAAAGTAGAACATGCACAAATATATTTATTAACAAGGATTTAGAATATTTCAAATAATACAATCATGAATGAATAAATTTAATAGTTTAATCTCATGCATATAGAACGGTGATTCCATGGTCTTCAAATGAAGAAGATGTGATAGATAGCCCCGCAACACCTTCCTCTCCCTGTGATTTGCGGAAATCTCTCCATGGAAAGCCATCAAAGTCAATTATAAACTTCAGAAGTGTTATATCCACTGATTGCTCATTTCATCTTGGTTAAGCATGTAAAGTCGTCAAAGTCAATTATAAACGTCAAAGTCGTCTTGATGGAAATTTCTGTCTTCTCTCGTACGGGAAAGAGTGTTTGGGCAAGCTTGTGCTCTGTTTGGGAAATCCTATAAGTATATTGGTGTGACTTTATGCCATCTCTGAGTAGGAAGCCATGCTCACATAGATGCGACCTTGCAAAGGTTTCAAGTGAGAAGTAGATTATTATATGTTGTTTGGAGTGGAAATGGGTGTGGTTACTCTCATACCAGACTCTAGCGATTCAATCCTTTTCCCGGGAAAGCAGTGCATTATTAATAGAGTTTATCACAACAACAACAATGGCATTATAAGAAAGAAGATGAGATTGAATATTCCGACAGCCGCAATTTCACGTAATCCAGAAAGAAATAATTGCCTGTCTTTGCCAAATCCAGTGAAGAATATCAAAGGTTTGTGTGATTTGGAGGTGAAGGGAAGTCTTGGAAAGGGAAGTGAGGGCAGTGTGTACAAAGTGCTTAGCCCAAAATCGAGCTCTTATTATGCTCTCAAAGTAGTCAGGCTTCATTCTAATGAAGATGAGAAGATAATGAGAGAGGTGGAGATTATGAAGAAGATGCATTCTCCGTGGATTGTGGAATTCCATGGAGCATTTGAAGAAGGTGGGAATATCAACTATCTGCTGGAGTACATGGACGGAGGCTCTGTACAAAGCTTCCACAAGCAGCTCAACAAAAGAATGATGGAGTCTTTCTTGGCTAAAGTTGGAAGAGATGTTTTGGAGGGTTTGAAATATCTACAGAATGAAAAGATTGTTCACAGAGACATCAAGCCTGTAGGATTCAAACAACAGCAGCATGGCAAACAATTTGCAAATCCCAGAGTTTGATGGAGTTGATTACCAATATTGGTCAATCAAGATGAAGAATTTTTTGATTGGGAAAGATTTTTGGGAGATCGTTGAATCTGGATATGAAGAGCCTGCAGATTGGAATACTCTCCAACCTAATGACGGGACATTGAAGAAAGAAGCTGAGAAGAAGAATGCAATGGCATTGTTTCACATTCAGATGGCTCTTGATAAGAGCTTGTTTCCTCAAATTGCTGATGCACAGACAGCAAAAGAGGCCTGGAAGACTCTAAAAGATGCTTACCATGGCAATGATCAGATCAAGGTTGTGAAGCTACAAACCTTGAAAAGAGAATATGAGAATTTGTAGATGAAGGAGACAGAGAGTGTGGGAGATTTCTGTGTGAGAGTGAAAGATGTGACTCATAAAATGGCCACTTTGGGTGAATCTATTGCTCAAGAGAAAATAATACAAAAGGTATTGAGATCTCTAACCCCAAGATGGAATATTGTAGTAATTTCCATAGAAGAAAGCAAAAATTTAGCTACCATGGAGTATGATGAATTGGTTGGATCTCTTATATCACATGAGGATAGAATAAGGGACACATCTATCAGTGTTAATGAGAAGGCTTTTGCTTCCCAATTGCAAATTTCAAAGAACGATGGTGCTAGCAGCAGTAGTAACAACAACAAAGGCTCGGGAAGGGGCCAAAATCAGAATTTTTCAAGAGGATCTAGAGGAAGAGGAGGTGCTCAAGGAGGAAGAGGTAGAGGCAGATTTGATAAAAGGAACATCCAATGCTATCATTGCAATAAATATGGACATTTTGAGAGAGAGTGTAGACTAAAATCTGGTAATAATAGTGCAAATTATGCCCAACAAGATGAGGATCCTTCCTCGGGTAATTTATTTTTGTGTTATGGGAAAGGTGAAAGTAATGTGAATGATGTTTGGTATTTGGATTCTGGATGCTCTAACCATATGTCTGGTAACAGAGAAATATTTTCAAAGCTTGATGATAGTTACAGATCCAATATTACCCTTGGTAATAACAATACTGTGGATGTTGCGGCCAAAGGAGCCATGGATGTTCAGACAAAAGAAGGTATGAAAAGTGTTCAAGATATTTATTATACTCCCAAGTTAAAGCATAATTTATTGAGTGTTGGGCAGCTATGTGAGAAGAATTATAGAGTGGTATTTGAGAACATGCACTGTACTATCTATGATAAGAATCAAAAAAATAAAGTGATTATAGTTGTTCCTATGACAGTGATTACAGTGATTAGAGCTGAAGGTGTTTTGAAGATAGCAGCATGGCAAACAATTTGCAAATCCCAGAGTTTGATGGAGTTGATTACCAATATTGGTCAATCAAGATGAAGACTTTTTTGATTGGGAAAGATTTTTGGGAGATCGTCGAATCTGGATATGAAGAGCCTACAGATTGGAATACTCTCCAAAAATCCTTCCCAATCAAAAAAGTCTTCATCTTGATTGACCAATATTGGTAATCAACTCCATCAAACTCTGGGATTTGCAAATTGATTTCCATGCTGTTGTCTTCCAAACACCTTCAGCTCTGATACCAATTACAGACATCTTCACAAAGGCAGTTACAAAAAATCCTACATTTGGTATCAGAGCTGAAGGTGTTTGGAAGACAACAGGATGGCAAACAATTTGCAAATCCTAGAGTTTGATGGAGTCGATTACCAATATTGGTCAATCAAGATGAAGACTTTTTTGATTGGGAAAGATTTTTGGGAGATCGTTGAATCTGGATATGAAGAGCCTGCAGATTGGAATACTCTCCAACCTAATGACAGGACATTGAAGAAAGAAGCTGAGAAGAAGAATGCAATGGCATTGTTTCACATTCAGATGGGTCTTGATCAGATTGTGAGTCCTCTCAGCGTCAAGGGGGAGTATGAAGATTGATGCTGAGATCTTCACTTCAAACTCCAGCTCTACTGCTCCATTTCCACCATTCTATAAATAATTTTTAGAATACTTCAGTTTAGGAGTAGTTTAAACAAGAAGCATGATGTACATATGGCATGCATTAGATTATATTTTTAGATGCATTTTTGTCTAGTCTTAGTTACTTCTTCTCTCATCCTTAATCATAGGCATGGAATAATGCTAAAACTACTGTCAGAACTCCTGATCTATATTTTGATCTATGTGTTAGGGATTATTTTTAACAATTTTTATTTGAATAAATGTATTGGCTGAACAGCAATTTGTAGGTGGAATAATATATCAGTTTTTTTTCTTTGCAGTAAAATAGAGCCTTCCTTGTTTTGAATATTATCATTTTTTTTTTATTGTGTTGTTGCTATTGTTTGAATCCTACAAAGCCTGCCAATTTGTTGGTCAAGTTGAATCCATTTCATGTCAAGATTGCAGACTTTGGGATGAGTGTAATTGTTTCAAAGATTGCGTGCAATTCATCCACTGCAGGAACATATGCTTATATGAGCCCCGAGAGACTTGACCCTCAGACCTACCGAAAAGGAGTTGGTTGTGATGATGCTGATGATGATTATTATAAAGGTGATATATGGAGTTTGGGAGTAACATCGATGGAATGTTACGTGGGTCATTTTCCATTTGTACAGTCGGAACAAGAGAAGTCACTTGATTGGTTAACACTATTGTGTGCTATTTGTTTGGAAGATGTGCCCACTTTGCATCCCACTGCTTCTTCAAAGTTTCAAACCTTCATTGGATGCTGCCTGCAAAAAGATGTTGGCAAGAGATGGACTGCTTCTCAGCTCCTCACGCACCCATTTATCAGAGATCAAGATTGAGCTCTTTTGACATTGGCCCTTCTTTTTAAAGAATACGGCAAAGGGAAAATTTGTATAAAAAGAAAACATTCATGAATGACTTATCAAATAGTTGATCCCTCACCCATTTGTGAAAGATCACATAGGCCATTCTTTTGAAAAGAATAGGGCAAAGGGAGATTTGTAGAAAAGAAAACATTCATGAAATGTTTATCAATGATTTGAGTCAAAAATTCAAAGCTGAAAATGAATCTGAGCTTGTCTATACACTTCAAATGTATTATGTATATTTCTTTTTTCAAGTGTTGTTTGTGTAGTTTGATTGAAATTAAAAGGTAAACGTGATTAATTTGAAATTGAATTTCTTGATTTATTTTTAGAGGCTAACAAATTAACAAGAATGATAAATTTTATATCTTTCCCTTTCTTGAACTTGTTCCAGTTTGTGTATATAGTTGTAATGACCCCATCTTTTAGTCTTCACGTTCTCCAAAGTCTAACTGGAGTCTAAGAGAAAATTAAATTAATTTCTTATAAAGTTATTAAACAAATTAAAATTAAATATTAAAATGTGACTTATTATTAAATAAATTGAATTAATTATTGTATTACAAGGGATAAGCTTCTAGAGTGTGTATTAATTATTAGAAAGGTGGAAGCCTCTAGTAATTGAATTTTCTAGAGGCACAATTAATTTTTGTATTGCAAGGGAGGAGTTTCTAGAGAGTGCATTAATTATTGGAAGGGGGAAGCTTCTAGCACTTGCAATCAATTAATGTTTTAGTTCCTTCTAGAAGGGTGAAGGAAAAGGATAAATAGGGGGCGAGAGTCTCATTGTTGAGCATGGAATTTTTGTGAATGACATTTCATAAGAGCTTGGATGTGTGAATCACATAAATTTGTTTGCAATAGAGGACATTCATCATCTCTTGTAACATTCTAGACGTCATTCCCTTGGGGTTTGGCCTTTGGAATACATTGCTTTGTACTTGATTTCATCATTTTGAGAATTAATATAATTTCAACATCAGTTCAATCTTCAGTTTGCATAAAAAATCTATTTTGGTAGTTGGTCCAATTTTTCGGCATTCTAGGAGTGCTCATTATAATGGTATCAGAGCTATAAATTTTGCCATCCTATGAAGGTCTTAAGCATTTATGTTTGAGCATGCAACAAGGGCTTTATAATTTCCACAATACTAGAGCAAGAGAAAGTAGGAGTTAAGACTTGCAGAACGAACAGGGTAGTTCATCTGTGTAGAGGGACATACAATTCAGTCATATAGACACAGAGGATATATTCTTTGAACAAGACAGTAGTATGGGTGACTGAGATGATAGGAATACTAGTCCAGACGAGGAAAATGTAATGTTCAGGTTATTGGGTACATTAGAGGAGGGGTAGCAGATGCAACAGGAGCAGAATAGGCAAATGGATATGATGCAACATGAGCAAAATAGGCGAATGGATATGATGCAATAGGAGCAGAATAGGCAAATGGATATGATGTTGCAGCTAATGGCTAGATAGATGGGCATCGATATCAATCCAGGTGATGCCAGCAAGGGAAACAAAAATAATAGGGGCAATGATAATGGAGGCCGAGACAACTTTAATGGTAATAATGGACATGACAACAATGGGGATGAGGCTGATAACTTTAGAGATGTTGCACGCCCAGCTCAAACAGCCAGCTTGAGACCTCTTCTATCCACCTTCCCACCGAGAGATCCAGTTTAGCTGATTAATGAACCACATATTACAGAGTTACAGGATTAGTTTAGGAGGGATTGGGAGGCTAGTGGACCAGAGTTTCAGGCGAACATTTCTCTTAGAGATTACATGGTCTTTAGGATGAGACACATACCCAGATTAGGAGGAAGAAGTCAAAACCTTGAGTTGAGAAAGAAAGTAGACATAAAAAAAAAACAACCATCAAGAGGAACAGGTAGACAAAAACTACCAAAAGCTAGGGGATAGAAAAAATACTGGGAGCACCAATCCAGGCACTGTATCTTGACCAACTATGCAGTCTTGAGCTCTAGCTCTCCCATGGTCTCTACCGTGACAATCTTCAAATAAATATCTTTCAGAGACGACTCCTTTTCACTCTTCCTCTTCTCTGATCTCCTTCTTTTGCTCAGGCTCTCAGTAAGATATTCCTTTTTCTTTGGAACAATCAATTTTGAACAAGATATACCTGTTAATAAGAATTTTTAACTATCATTTGTTGAAGAAAATCATACATAAAAGAAAAGCCTAACCTGAACTTTCCCCATAGATTATTTGGAAGGAAGTTAATTTTTGTACACTTTTTATTTGAAACTCTTTTCTCACATGTACATATCATTTAATTTTGTAATATTAAGTAAAGTGATTAAGAATTCACATCAACAAAAATTTCACCTTAAAATTCTACTTGAAATACAAGATATGCTCCTCTAGGACATATGTCAAAATGGAGTGCTTAGTTCTTCCTTAACCATTGGCGACTGCTTGCTTGCCTCCGATTTTGCCTCATCTCTAAGCTTACACTTTGCTTTAGCTTCATTAGATTTCTATTTGTTTCCCATACCCAACTATTTCTTCCTCTTCTTATTCTTCCAACAATTTTTCCTATCATTCTTCTAGCTACTTGCCATTGAGTTTGCCTCTGCACCTGGCCTTGGCTTCATAGATTCTTGTGTTGGGAGTTTTGCCTCTTTTTTCCTTTTGTAGTGGTTGTTTGATAGTAATGATTTTCAATTGAATCCACATAGGAGGCCAAAAGAGTTCTTGAGAAGCAATGGAAAGAGTTTTTGAGAAGTGGGGGAAAAGAGTTTGACAAAAGTCACAAAGTATCCACTAAAGGTATAACATTTGAAAGAAAGAAAACATAAGGAAAAAAGTAAAAATTAACAAATTTTTTTTGGAACTCACATATTTTACATCGACCATCCTCCTTTCTACATTGTTCTGCAGTATCTTAAGTAACCAAAACACCCTCAGTTCAAAAAAAATATAGAGTTACCTTTTTGCTAGATTTTTGTAAATCTTAAAATTTACCATTTTTGGTAACCTTTAAACTTAACTCCTAGAAAGCTGAAAATAAAACTAGACATTCTATAAAATATGACAACTAGACCTACCAACTTGACCTACCAACTAATATTCAAATTTGGGAATACTAATTCGAAGTTATTACAAAACAAAAACTCTAAAAAAGACACAAAGATTACACAAACATAGTTTTGGGGGTCTAAATGGATTTTCTGGGACTCAAACATTAAATTTTCTTGACATAATGGAGTTGAGCCAAATTTTCAAACCACCAAACTCCTCCTAACAAAGCCACTATAAAAAATTGAGGGAAAACCCAGGTTCGAGTCAAAAGTTATGACTCCTAGAAGTTGATGCATCATTCTACCCTTCATGAAAGAAACACAACTCTTGCAAATGACTGGTTGTGAATTGTTGTAACTCTTTTGGATCTAACTACATCACTCCCAACTCAGATAACCATGTAGTCTCTACTTTTGGTAACCCATCCCACTATATCAAGTATCTATTATGCTGGCCATGCCTTGTGGAAGTAGCCTGCTTGTCAAGAATTTCGGTAATATTTTCCTTCTTCTTATTGGGAGGGTGGTGTTTCCAATCCACATCCTATTCATCCTATGTCTCTCGAACATCTTCATGGAATGATTATAAATCATAAACATTACATACTAGAGAGATGTCAATATGTTCTAGTAAGCTAACCTCATAAGCATTATCATTGATTTTTTTGATGAGTTTGCAAGGCCCAAAATTTTATAGTTCAATTTATGGTATGTGCCTGTACGAAACTATTCATGCCTCAAGTAAACCAACACAAAATCACCTTCAAGAAATATTTGTTGTCTTTGACTAGCATCTGTAGCAATCTTGTAGCTTGCATTAGCCTCTTTTAATTTTTGTCTCACATCTTGTTGGAGTTGGTGAAGGTGTTAAAAAAAAGCTACTCCATCATCACTTATGTCTCCCAATGGAAGTGACAAAAGATCAAGAACATCTTGAGGGTTCCTACCATAGAAAATCTAAAAATGAGATTTTCTCATTGATATGTTAACATAAATATTGTAGGAAAATTCTGCCTTTGGCAATGCCAAGTGTCATTGCATGAGCTTCTCACGAACAATACATCATAATAAGTTTCCCAAGCTCTAATTCACTACCTCTATTTGCCCATCTGTTTGAGGATGATAGGCACTACTAAAATGTAACTTGGTTCCCAATTTCCTCTAGAGAGTCCTACAAAAATGACTCAAGAACTTAGTATCTCTCTTAGATGTGGGCATATGCATCGAGTTGTGGTGCCAAAAATGTGACAAGGAAATTTTTTTTTCCTATTTTAAACAGCGCGTATGCGCTATAGCACGTATGTGCTTTAAAAAAAATAAAAAGTATATATGATTGGCTGCAAACCCGCAGCCCATCATTTTCATTACCATTTTCTTCTACTCCTATAGCGAGAAGCGCGTACGCGAGTTGAAGACTCAACATTTGCACCACCATTTGCCAAAATGCCTCCTCATCGACGAAATCCAAGACCACAAGCGCACCCACGACGACGCTGTAAGTGATATAAACCTAACTTTTCATTGTTTTATATATTTTTCATATTGTTTTGTAAGTTTTTTATATTCTTTTGTAGGGTTTTTACAAATTTCATTTAGATTTGTTTATTTATTTGAATTTCAATTGATTTTTTATCAGGAAGTGTTCATAATCAACCAGAAAATCCACAAGAACATCAAAACCCTCAAGAACCCCAAAACCAAAATCCTCCTCAAGAAGAAGAACAAATTCCACAACCCGAACCAATTGCAAGACCTCCACCAGGCACACAAGAAAATCTAAGAAATGAAATAGAGAGAGGCAAAACTGAATTAGAAGGAATCATTGCTCGGTTGAAAGAATCCGGACAAACCAATCCAATGAGGGCTCAATTGGCATCATCCCTTGAATCCATTAACACTCAGATAGCCTCAGTTAGTGGTTAGTTAGATATTTGGCGGGCTAAGAGGGATGAACAAAAAAGATTTTATGCAAATAAATTGTCATATGAAGATGTTAAAAAAAAGGAAATACCAAAAGGTAGTATATGTGCATTATTTAGAAAACCCGGTGAGCAAAATACTGTTAGAGAGGGTACTAAACGATTCCCCATCCATTGGTGCATACATGATGCTATTAGAGTACCTCTACCAATTTTTAATGTTTTGCTTGTCTTTCTCATGAGTCGAGCTTTCTTCATTTGGCTACTTACTATTGTCGATGTAAGTATTTGTTGATGTAAGTACTTACTATTGCGATATTACTATCTTTGGTGCATGATTTAGAACCCGCTTTGTCATAAGCATTCATTAGATTCTTTACAATGTTTTTTTCATTTGAATCATCCATCGTTCTTAGCCCAAGAATCTTCATGATAGGCCTAAATTTTAAATTCCTCATCATTTCAACAAATAATTGGCATTGACCTGTAATATTTAATTCATCAAAAAATAATCTCCACATACGATTAACTTTTCTTTGACAAGTACGCTTGCTAATCTTGTCAGGCATTGATTTCAAAATGTTACTATCAATATCAATCAAATATTTTGGTCTTCTAAAATGAATTCTAGAAGGTGTTATAATCTCTTCAATTCTCTCAACATTTTGAACATCAACATAAGGTTGAGTGTATTGCGTACCTTGAACCGAAGATGATGTGCCTTGGCAATAAGATGCAAAAGATGGAATATCACCTACTTGATGTGTTGATGTTGTGCCTTCAACATGACATGATGGAGTGTGTATATCGTCGGATCTACAAATCGGTGTCTCTTCAACATAAGAGGATGATATGACTTCAACATTGGAAGATGGTGTAGTGGACGATATGACTCCAACATTAGAAGATGGTGTAGCTTCACAATTCAATTGTCTTCTTGAGCGTAACAGTCTCATTGAAACATACAAATTTCAATTAATTCACTATATATTAAACAACATGTCAAATTATAATCAAATTTGTATCTATATATCAACAAACAATATTTAAAATAGATTGCACTAACCTTTTCTATGCAAGGAATATTCAAAAAGTCTTCAAATCGTGTATCCAATGATTGAATTTGGTGTTTGTTAGCTTCCAAAAGTGTTTGCCACCTTGAAATAGTGTTTGTTAGCTTGAAATAGTGTTTGCCACCTTGAAAGAGTGTTTTCTGTGTTGAAACCCGCAATTTCTGTCGGGATAACAGAGTGCAGAACAGAACAAAAGCAGAGAATGAATGAATCGGGCCCCAAAGTTGCTTTTTGACCATTTTTAGGTGATTTCACATAGTGCGTACGCGCTATATGAGAACACATCACTCTCCACCCTCCCTACTCTCTCTCTCTTCCTACTCTCTCTCCCCTCTCCCATCCCCTACACTCTCTCTCTCTCCCCTCTCCCATCCTTTACTCTCTCTCGCTCTCCCTCTCCCACTGCCTACTCTCTCTATCTCTCTCACCCTCTCTCCTCTCCCATCCCCTACTCTTTAGATCTCTCACACACACTCCCATCCTCCCTCTCCCACTTCTTACTCTCTCTCTCTCTCTGCCACCTCCTACTCTTTCTCACACTCTCTCCCATCCCCTACTCTCTCTTACACACACTCCCATCCGCTACTCTCTCTCTCTCTCTTGGGATACTCTCTCTCTCCCCTCTCCCATCCCCTAAACTTTATCTTTTGCAGATACAGACTCCCATCCCCCTCTCTCTCTCCCCTCTCCCATCCCTTACTCTCTAGATCGCTCACACGCACTCCCATCCCTCTCTCTCCTCCTCTCCCACTCCCTCTCCCACCACCTACAATCTCTCTCTCTCTCAAGTTCTCTCTCTCCCTCTCTACTCTCTCTCTCTCTCCCATCCCCTACTCTTACTCTCTCTCTCTCTCCAATCTCTGACTCTCTCTCACACTCTCTCCCATCCCCTACTCTCTCTGACACTCTCTCTCATCCTTTCACTCTGTCTCTCTCATCTCGTACTCTCTCTCTCTCTGTCACCTCCTACTCTCTCTCACACTCTTTCTTATCCTTTCACTCTGTCTCTCCCATCTCGTACTCTCTCTTTGCCACCCCATACTCTCTCTCACACTCTCACACTCTCTCCTATCCCCTACTCTCTCTCTTTCACACACACACACACACACACACACACACACACACATACACTCCCACCCCCCCTCTCTCTTCTCTTCCATCCCCTACTCTCTAGATTTTTCACACGCACTCCCATCCCTCTCTCTCCTCCTCTCCCACTCCCTCTCCCAGGTCACCTACTATATATCTCTCTCAAATTCTCTCTCTCCCTCTCTACTCTCTCTCTCCCATCCCCTACTCTTACTCTCTCTCTCTCCCATTCTCAACTCTCTCTCACACTCTCTCCCATCCCCTACTCTCTCTCACACTCTCTCCCATCCTTTCACTCTCTCTCCCATCCCCTACTCTCTCTCTCTCTCTCTGTCGCCCCCTACTCTCTCTCTCACTCTCTCCCATCCTTTCACTCTATCTCTCCCATCCTTTCACTCTGTCTCTCCCATCTCGTACTCTCTCTCTGCCACCCCCTACTCTCTCTCACACTCTCACACTCTCTCCCATCCCCTACTCTCTCTCTTTCATAGACACACACACTCTTATCCCCCCACTCTCTTCTCTCCCATCCCCTACTCTCTACATCTGTCATGCACACTCCCATCCCCCCTATCTCTCTCCCTCTCCCTCTCCTACCGCCTACTAGATCTCTCTCTCTCTTTCTCCCATCCCATCCCTTACTCTCACTCTCTCTCTCTCCCATACCATCCCTTACTCTCACTCTCTCTCTCTCCCATCCCCTAATCTCTCTCACACTCCCATCCCCTAATCTCACTCTCTCTCTCCCATCCCGTATGAGCTCTCTCTGCCACCACCTACTCTCTCTCACACTCTCACACTCTCTCCCATCCCCTACTCTATCTCTCTTACACACATTACCATTCCCCCCTCTCTCTCTCCCTCTCCCACTCCCTCTCCCACTGCCTACTTTCTCTCCCCCATCCCCTACTCTCTCTCTCCCCTCTCCCATCCCCTACTCTCTCTCTTTCATAGACATGCACTCCCATCCCCCCCTCTCTCTCTCCTCTCCCATCCCCTACTCTCTAGATTTGTCACACACACTCCCATCCCCCCTCTCTCTCCCTCTCCCACTCCCTCTTGCACCACCTACTATCTCTCTCTCTCTCAAGTACTCTCTTTCCCTCTTTACTTTCTCTCTCCCATCCCCTACTCTCACTCTCTCTCTTCCATCCCCTACTCTCTCTCATACTCTCTCTCTCTCTCTCTCTCTCTCTCTCACCCCCATCCTGTACAAGCTCTCTCTACCACCCCCTACTCTCTCTCAAACTCTCACACTCTCTCCCATCCCCTACTCTATCTCTCTTATACACATTCCTATTCCCCCCCTCTCTCTCTCACTCCCTCTCCCATTGCCTACTCTCTCCCATCCCCAACTCTATCTCTCTTACACACTTCCATTCCCCCTCTCTCTCTCCCTCCCACTCCCTCTCCCATCGCCTACTATCTCTCTCTCTCTCTCATCCCCTACTCTCACTCTCTCTCTTTGCCACCCCTACTCTCTCTCACACTCTCTCCCATCCCCTACTTTGTCTCTTACACACACTTCCATCCCCCCTCTCTCTCCCTCTCCCACTCCCTCTACCATTGCCTAATCTCTTTCTCTTACATCCACCCTCTCTCTCCCTCTCCCACTCCCTCTGCCATTTCCTACTCTCTTTCTATCCCATCCCCTACTCTCTCTATCTCTCTCTCCCCTCTCTCATTCCCTACTCTCTCTCTTTCACACACACCCATCCCCCTTCTCTCCTCTCCCATCCTCTACTTTTTCTCTCACTCACTCTCCCTCTCCCTACTCTCTCTCTCTCTCTCTCTCTCTCTCTCTCTCTCTCTCTCACTCTCCCTCTCTACTCTCTCTCTGCTACCCCCTACCCTGTCTCACATTTTCACACTCTCTCTCTTTCTCTCTTACACACATTTCCATCCCCCCTCTCTCTCTCCCTCTCCCACTCCCTCTCCCATTGCCTACTCTCTCTTCCATCCCCTACTCTCTCTTCCATCCCCTACTCTCTCTCAAGCTACTCTATCTTCCCCCTCTCCCATTCCCTACTCTCTCTCTTTCACACACATGCACTCCCATCCTCCTCTCTCTCGCTCTTCCTCTCCCACTTCGTCTCCCACCACCTACTCTCTCTCTCCCCCATCCCCTACTCTCAATCTCTCTCTCCCAACTTGTACTCTCTCTCACACTTTCTCTCTCTCCCATCCCCTACTTTCAATCTCTCTCCCCCATCCCATACTCTCTCTTTTCCACCTCTACTCTCTCTCTCTCACTTCCTGTCTCTTGCATCTTGTACTCTCTTTGCCACCCCCACTCTCTCACATTTCCTCTATCTCCTATCCTATACTCTCTCTGCCACCCCTACTCTTTCTCACTTCCTCTCTCCCCTCTCCCATCCCCTAATTTCTCTCTATCTCTCCCACACACACACAAATAGCCATTCCCTCACCCCACCCCCCAGCTCTCTCTTGGTTTTGGTTTGCAATTTAGGTCTTAATAGTGCATGCGCACTATAGCGCGTGCGCACTACCTCGAATTCAATAGCATTTTAATAGGGCATGTGCACTATAGGGCGCACACGCTATTCAAAGCTTTGCATTAAAACCAAGCCTAAGGCTTGGTTTTGCCTTGGAGATCCAACCCAAAGGTTTGGAGTTTATAAAAATGTCTGAGATGTGTTTTCCAGCAAACATACAAAAAATGATTGATTTTTCTTGTGTGCTCCCCTTCAAGATTCCTCACGGTTGGGTATCGATAAGATCAGGTTACATAACATTATAGGTCTCTGTGTTAGCTATCTAACCATATAATTTATTTTTAATTTGAACTATTTTAAGTCTTTCATCTATAATTTCTTTTGAATGTATGTTCATTTTTTGTCAAAAACCACCATGTACTAATTGGGCTGTAGATTTTAGCTCATTCATCGAATTTTGTAACAACTTAGTTTTTTAGAAACTAGACTCCATTCTACACACTTTGGAAAAAAGAAGTTTTGATTTTAGATTAGTTTTTAATCATTTCTAGGGGGAGCACACAGATATTTCACGTTTTTGGGATGCGTCTAATTTAAAAATTCATTAAAAAAAAATACACATTATAAAATTACCCAAAAAATCTGGGATAAACTACATAGTGTTGGGTAACTTTTGACTGGATTCAAAGGACTACGAGTTTTGTTTTTGTCATATCTTAAAATTTTGAGCATAACTATCTTCAAATTCTTGTTGAAGTCCAGAATTTTCTGATTTCAGGAAAAAGGTGTCCACTTATACCCACCTTTTGGCACCACAACTTGGTGCACTTACCCATGTAATGATCTTCGGAAGACCATGTAAATAGAAAACTTCTAAGAAGAATAGTTTTTCTATCCTAGTTACATCATTAGTCTTTTTACATTCAATAAAATGAACCATTTTTGAAAATTGATCAACAACTACAAAAATAGAATCATTGACTTGTTGAGTATGTGGAAGACCCAATACAAAATCCATACTTAAATTAGTCCATGCTTTCGTGGGTACTGGTAAAGGCATGTATAGTCCTATATTTTGTGAATTTCCTTTAGCAACTTGTCAGACTTTACACCTTGCCACATATTTAGTGATTTCCCAGTTTATACTAGACTAATAATACTTATCTTCAACTAAGTTTATTGTTATTTTCTTGCCAAAGTGTCCAACTAGTCCACCAATGTGAAATTCCCTGATAATATTTTCCTGCATAGATCTACTTGGTATACATAGTTGTTTACCTCTAAAGAGGTAATAATCTTGCATAAAATAATCACCTCTTACATGGTTTGACTTACCAATGTTGAAGCATTTAGTTATTCTACAATTTCCCAAAAATCATCATCAATCTCATAAAAAGCTTTAAAAGCATCAAAACCAGTGATTTTAGTTTCCATGGTGGTTAGTAGTGTAGCACACCTCCTCAAGGCATCAAGAACTTGGTTTTTTTTTCCAGACTTATGTTTTAGATCAAAGGTGTATCCCTATAAAGAGAATACCTAGTTGGCATGTCAACTATTCAACTTCTTTTGAGTATAGAGATATTTTAGAACAATATGATCAATAAATAACACAATCTCTTATGGGACCAAACATTTCCTCCAGTGCGTTACAGCTTGAACAATTGCATTGAATTCTAGATCATAGGTAGAATAATCCTCTCACTTCATTCAGTTTTTCACTAAAGAAAGTTACACGCTTACTTTCTTGGCTAAGAACAACAACTATTCCAACATGAGAAGCATCACACTCGACTTCAAATACCTTGTCAAAATTTAGAAGTGCCAATATATGAGCTCTAATTACCTTTGTCTTCAAGAACTTGAAACTTTCCTTAGCATTTGTTGTCCATGTGAATTGCCTTACTTTGGTACAATCAATTATGGGTGTTACAATACTACTAAAATTTTGAATAAAATTTTAGTAGAAAGTTTTCAATCCATGAAAGCTTCTTACCCCTCTTATGTTGGAAGGACTAGGATTCTACGATTGCCTTGACCTTTTCTGGATCCATCTAAACACTAGCTTTATAAATGAGAAAGCCTAAAAAGGTCAACTAGTTTTCATGAATATACAGTTTTTCAAATTTTCGTAGAGTTTCTATTTCCTTAGTACACTCAAGATGATTCTTAGGTGTTGTATGTGTTCTTTTTTTCCTTTGCTATAAATCAAGATATCATCAAAATAAACTACAAAAAACATACCAATGTAAGTGTTGGACTAACCACCAATGCTCCCCTTTGATATATAATATCAAAGGTTGTCCTAGTATGGGTGGCATCGATACTATAAGTTTAGCCAAACACCCTTTGTTCTAATGTAAGATTTGTTGACAATCTTTATTCCAGATACAAATAGAGCCTTTATGAAGGTTCTTATTCAAAGATTGAGCCTTATCAGTCAACTAAGATATGAACCTCCTAATTGATTGTAGACATCCCTAAAGACTTCTTGATTGATTGATATTTCTAGGAGGAGGCATTTCCATGATGGCTTGCAACTTTTCAAGATCAACTTCAATGCCCTTTTCTGATATGATATATCCTAACAATTTGCTGGATGTGACACCAAAGATACACTTTTTTGAATTTAACCTAAGCTGAAATTGTTCCATGTGGTCCACTATCAAACAAAGGTTGTCAAGATGCGTGTCTCTTTTTTTAGATTTGGCCAATGCATCATCAACAAAGTCTTCCATATTTTTGTGCATCATGTTGTGGAAGATAGTGGTCATTACTCATCGATATGTAGCTCCAGCATTCTTTAGCCCAAAGGGCATGAAATTACAACAAAATGAAGCACATGCATAGGTAAAGTCTATTTTTTTTATTGATCCACAATAGTGATTTTGATTTGGTTGTACCCAAAGAAGCCATCCATTAAAGAGTGCATTTCATAACCTGCGGTCATGTCCACTATCATGTTTATGTTGGGTAGTAGATAGTCATCCTTAGGGAATGCTTTGTTTAAGTCTCTGAAATTAGTACACACTCGAATGGACTTGTCATGTTTAGACACAGGTACAATGTTAGAAATCCACTTTGCATAATCAATAGCTTTGATGAAACTTTCCCTTAGGATTTTTTCTAGTTCTTCTTTGACCAAGAGAACCACATGTGGATGCATTTTTCTCAACTTTTTAAAAATATGTTTGACCCCACGAGAAACAAATAGATGATTAATAAGGAGATTAGTGTCAAGACGAAGCATATTTGAGTAAGTCGGGGCAAAATTGATTTTCCTTTCCTGAAAGAATGTAGCAAGGCTCTTCTTTTCTTCAATTGATAGAGACTGAACCACAAGAATGATTTTGGGAGGTTTTTTTATGCCCAAGTTGATAGTTAGTGTGGGTTTGACGAGAACCAAATATATATTCTAAAAATAGCTTGGCAAACTCCCAAGCACCTCATCCTTGGGTGCCTTGAAGAGGTTTTCACCCTTAGACATGTCTTTATTTTTACTTATTTTTTGTGGTTCAAACATCACCACTAAGTGGTTTTCACCATTTGAATACTTATTTTTTCTTTTGATTTTATGACTGGTACTTGATATTTGCTTTTGTCATGTTGACCTCGGGTTCAATGGTAGAAGATATCACAAGTTTGATAGCATCAAGGTAGCAAGTGATCTCATAGTCATTATGGAAAGATAGTAGTTTAGGTTTTTGATGTTGAGTAGACCAATCTATGAGATTGAGGTGGATTAATGAGAGGGATGTAGAGAATTCAAGGTTATTAATACAAAAAGAGTCATCTCTGGTGACATGAGATGTCAATCTTATAGTGAAAGTTCCAAAAGAATAAAAATCACGAATAGGCCTAGAGGGATCAATGTGATCCACAAAAGAAGTTTGCGAACCAAACTTGTTAGACCCTAGACTAGACTCTTCAACTACATTTGGTTGGGTAGCATAGGCATGTATGACATCCACACCTAATTCACAAGATGCATCAGTAAGACTTTCCCATTCATATTCACCAGAATCTATACTTTGCTTCCTAGCAATCAAGTGAGCAATATTCTTTCTTGTCCTTCCTCAGATTGGATCTTCATGATCAAATTCATCTGATTGGTTTTTTCAAGAGGTGGAAGCCTCAACATCATTAGAGGCGATTATATGATCTTCTCCCCAAAGTAGGGAATTGGGAGGCACGAAATCCTCATTTTGTAAAGTAGTAGAAACAAAGAGTGGATCCTCATCCTCTAATTCACTGAACATCAGAGCTCTTCTATCAAATTTGGGTGTTTCATCTTCTGTACCAAAGCCTAGGCCAATGGTATCTCTAGTTTTGTGACCCTCGGTATGACTTCAGGGTTTTACGTACGAGAGCTTTCTTGTTACTAGTTAAGGATCTGTGACCCTAATATCCCATGTTTTTTAGAAGTTTGTATTTTTTGCCATAGCTCTTAAGAGAGATAGGAGTAGTGACCGTGACTTCCTCTACATCTTCCTCTTCACTACATATGCAATCCTTGATGGCTTGGTCTTCTTTTTCTGCTTCTATGGGAATTGAGGACTGAAAAAAATTGCCAAAAATGGCCATAGTAGATGCCGAGTGCTTCAATTTTTAGAAGGTTTCTTGTACGATTGAGGAGAAACTGATAGGGAAGAAATAGAATCTAGAGTGTACTTGCCCATACCCAGGCTCTTCATTTTCAATTTTTGTTCACACTCTATGAAAGATGATTTGATCTCATCAAAAGAGAGATTATGAGGAATTAATGTGGTGGCAATAGATAGTGTGTTGTCTCTAAGGATGATTATCTTGGTACCATTGAAAGGAAACTTTATGCATTGGTTAAATGTAGACGATACATCTTGCATATCATGAATCCAAGGTCTTCCTAGCAACACATTATAGGTGAGTAAGATTTCTAGGAATTCAAAAAGCACATCTTTTTCAACCATACCAATGTGGATTGGTAGTATAATGAGACCTTTAGAAGGCCTTTTGACCTCATCATAAGCTTAGATGGTGATCTTTCACCTAGGGTCAACGAAAAATTCAAACATGCCTAGTTGTTGGATAACATTGAAAGAGATAATGTTTAACCCTGCAACATTTTCTATCATGACTCGATGAATGCAAGTATAGAAGATTTGGACTTCTATGTGGAGGGTGAGATTATGAGGATAACTGAGAGATCTATCATCTTCTTCAGAAAATGTGAGGTAATAAGGAGAAGAAATATGATTTACCATAGATTGGAACCGCTCTACATCAATATCTGTGGGGTCTTTGGCAGAGCATAAAGCTTTTTCAAGAATATCCTTGTGTAAAGGAGATAGCTCTAACAATTCAAAGATGGATATTTGTGTTATGGTTCATTTTAGCTGATAGACAAGGTCATAGCTAGAGGTGACTGAGGAAACTACTTGTTTAGATGATGAGGCATTTTTAGGATCATTTGCAACTTTATGGAAAAATTATGATTTCCCCCTTGTGACAACATTAAGCATCTCACCATGGGAGGAGGAAGATTTCACCACTCTAAGAACTACCTTAGGTTGAGTGTCCCTATGTTGTTGTTGAGCATTTTGTGTTTTTAGGATAACCTTAGGTTTCTCATCATCTATATCATAATTGGGATCTTTGTCAAACTTTGGACCCCATCATGCAAAGATATTCAATAGGTTATATCATGTTAATGACGTTGTCAATATTAGTGTATGTGTAGTTGATGTTTGTGAGCCTTTGATGATTCTCCTTTTTCATATTCTGGTAATGGTTATTTAAAGGCTCTATGATTAGAGTTTTTGACTAAGCCATCCATGAAAACTTTGCCAACATCGATGAGATCTTGGATGACATCTTTGAGCTTAAAGCAATGTTCAGTGTTATGGCCCTTGCTTCTACGATAGTTGTAGAAATAATCCTCTTTCCACCAGTCAGGTATGACAGGTGGGCCATAGGGCCAAGAGTTGTCTAGAAGTGTGAGAAGTTTTTTTTTTCAAGAAAGGTCTTCAAGACCACTTCATAAGGTTCGAACATCAGTGTATAAACATATCTTTTCTTAGCAAATTTGTTAATTTTGTTAGATTTTTGAGACTTTTAAGTCTCTTGTTGTTTTGTAGCATAAAGAGCATTGTAAAGGTTAAAGGTAAACTCCCTGGTCATAGGAGAATCCACTACTCCTTCATTGACAACATATTTGTTCTTATTCCAAGGCTTGTTCTTGTCATTGTCATTTCTATTGCCATTTTTATCTTTATTCAAGACAATTCCACATTTTTTGATAGTAACATCTTCAATGTAATATGCATTTTCAACTATGGCATTGAAGGATGTGAATAATTGTTTTCTAAGGTCAAAGTAGAGTTTTGGTACAAGTTTATTGAAAAATATGTCAATCTTCTTGGTCTCACAGGCTTGCTGAGGGTATCTAGAATGTAGGGATCTCCTTGTTTTTGTTTGATACACAAATCCAACATAGTAACAAGATGTTGAATGTTATAGGGATACTGTTGGATGAAATGTTGTGCAACTTCATCAAATGTTTTGAGAGGAGGTGCTAGTTTCGTAAACCATTCCATGGCTTGACCTCTCAAACTCCTAGGACAAAACTTCATGAGGTAAGTGTCTTCATGCATAAAATCCATGCTAGTTGCATAGAAGTGCCTCACATGATCATGAGGGTCACCATTTTCATCATATTTTTCATATTTGTGAATGTCTATATCCCCATAAAATGGGAGCATGTAAAGATTCCTATCAAAAGGAAGAGCACATATTGATTCAAAAAAAGAGGTTTTAGGTTTTTCCTTAGAAACTTGTAATTGAGCAAGTTGGTTTCTAAGTTCTTGTATTTCCTCTCTCAAAATTTCAGCCTTAGTGGGTTCTCATTTTTTTATTATCCTTTGCAAATCAAAGTCTTGAGGGAGTTTCCACCCCTTCACTATAATGTATTAAAAGTATTGATACCCATTTTGTTCCAAGGCTTTGAGCATTATCCTTTGAGAGACTTCGTCTTGTTGGAATCTCATGAGGTCTTTACTGGTAATTTTTTCATTACTTACGTGATATGATTGTGAATGTTTGGGTGGTGATGGGCATGCTCTTGCATTGACTCTAGGAGTCTTAAAAGGCATTTTGTTTCCATTATTGCCATCAAAAGGAATTGTGTCAAAAGGGTTTCTATGGTAGCCATGCCTATTTTCAACATTATGAGCATTATCATGAGCATAAGTATCATCTTGATGATAGTTATTTTCTCTATTATCTAAGTGGAATTTCCTCTCCCTAAGAAGCATGGTGATCAAGATGTTATCTTCACCCTTAGGTGTATCAAAGGGTGTATGTAATAGGTTCTCAAAGCTATAGAGTGGATTATGCCAAATATTAGCTTCTTGTGTTTTATCAGAGATAGGATCCTCTACACAAGGTTGTCCATGAGGGCTTCTATGTGGAGTTTCCAATTGTTCATAGGTGAAATGAGGAGGACTATCTTTACTGACCTAGAACCTAGTTGTAACTGACATGTAAGAGTATGTCTTTATTTAATAGGATGAGTAAAACATTTTAGATTTGAAGTTCATACAACCAAGAACATTTTCTGATCAAAGGTAAAATAGATGGATTGTTAAGATTGCTCAAGAATTTACAACGCTAACGACTCAAGCAAAGAGAGTGAGAAAGAAGCTCGATAGCAAGTAGCTATCATAGAATGGTAACCAAACTTTGAAAGTGACTGTTAGTGATATTTTGAGACTTACATTTGGCAAACTAAACCCATCTTTTCAACTTAAAACATTACCTAACACTAAGATTTGTAACCATATTTAGGTAGGATGAAAAAATTACACCCTTGGATCAGCTCAGATGTAGTTTAGACTCTATTTTGGAAGTGACGGAAACTAGGTGATATTAGGACAACATAAAGTATCATATGATAGAGTTGACAGTAACTAGGAGACACTTTTTCCTTAGGTGATACTTTTCCTTAAAGAGGATGATATAGTTAACTATATCGTATGATAGAACTTACAGTAGTCATGTGATATAATTTCAAGAAAATAATATCGCATGATATTTCTCCAATAGTTTTATGATAGTGTGCTAGTGAATTGTAAAAAAAGAGAAGTTTTGACCCAAAAAACTTATGTTTCAAGTTGTCAATTGAAATTTTTTCAGACCAGAATGTTGTGTGAATAGTATAGGACCTCAATATTTTTAGAAAACAACATGGTTTGAAAATAGTAGGGGTATTTTTCAAATCTCAAACAATTGAACAAGGGAAAAAATGACCTTACCAACACACACTTGTGATATCACAATAGATTTCTATCCATGTTAACAATATGTTTGATTTGCAAGAACATTTACATAGGTCCAACACATCTGTAAACACTTTCCAAGCAGATCTACTAAGAGTCAAGGTTCATTACTCAACAACTTAGCCCACATTAAGTGTCCCTTCGCCTCACACCAAGCGGTTTCCCACAAGAGATATTGGCTTTGTCATGTAAGTTCCATAAGCATAACCAAGGGGACATAGATGGTGAGTGTAAAATCTTGGGGTGATCTGGGTAATCCACTAGGATTGATTCTTGCACCAACAAGTTGAGTGGAAAAATAAGGTAGTTACTAACCTAGAGTTTTTAAAAAGGGCTCTCGTTCATAATACTCCTCTTGCACCTAATTAAAGAACACCTTGTCTTGCAGAAAGTAACATACCTCATGGCAACAAGAGAACCTTAAGCATTCTTGCCTAGCATTTTCCTTATGGTACCAATCCCACAAGTACTCACACTAAGTGAAGACAAGTACTAAGTCTACCAAGGTTTTGTGTCCTTGATAGCCTTGAGTTTATAGTGGGTTGGAATAGTCGGGTTTTCTTGTCCCCACTTGGGTCGTTCCTCTTGATTGCTCAAGAGTAGACCATTTAAAGGATTCTAAACTAAAAAATATTGGATCTAGTTCTTGAGAGTCAAGATTTTTGATTCACCACGAGGGTGAAGAGCATACTCTCTTATCCCAATTGTTTCCCCCAAACAAATTAAGAAGTTCAATTTATCCTCTTGCTTTTGAAATCTAAAGGTCGGTCAAGATTTTTAATTCACCACAAGGGTGAACACCATACTTTCCTATCACCAAGAGATCCCAATTACAAGTTTTATGTGCCTAAGAAAGAGAAATAACTAGTAAACTTGTTACACACAAAATAAGGAAATGGAAGTACATGTTTGGTTTTTAAGCTTTTAGGCAGTCTTGCAAACAACTGTTAGTATCCTTTTTGCATTTGAAGCTTTGACATGCATTCTTTTAATGTAAGTATTCAAGAATTTAGGGCAAAAACCTACAAGAAAAACTATTAGTCCAACATGAGTTAGTCCCAAAATAAGATAAAAATATTCAAATAGACCTCTGTTAGATTGTAAATGACCTAAAAAACTCAATAGATAGACAACAAGAAACTGAAAAATGATCAACCCAAACAATAAGCAATTTTAGGCTGGGTGACTTTTTGTGTCTGAAGGGTATCATACGATACTTTTTAGTATAGCTATACAATAATTTTTCCTAGTGCATTAGCTTTTCCTATAGCTATGTGATATAACATACTCTACTGGTTTGATATAGTTAAGTATGGGTGTGCAATACTTATCCTAGAAAAGTATCACCCAAAAATGCTGACAAATGTCATACGATACTGAGAAAATATTACTTGATACTTGCAACTGTAAAATAAAAAAGAGTAGACATAATGTAGAAAATGAAAGAAAAAGATTGAAATTAGGAGAAAAACTAGTGTTCTACCCCACGGTGGGTGCAAAAAATGTACACTCAAAAAGTGTACTACTCTAAACCCTTCTATTCAAATGATCCCATGAATTAGAATACTTGAATGGTGGCTTAGAGCTCCCTATCCATGGAGTGCAAAGGGGTGTTTTGTGAAATAAATAGCTCTCAATTGAGCCTTTGAGACACAACCCTTGCTAGTAAACCAGGCAATAGGAGGTTCTTAAAACAAGAGCAAGAATGAAAATGTCCAAGAGAAATCTCAAATCATGTAATGAAACTATGAAGTAAGCTAGAATGAGTTGCACAATACAACTAGATTAAGAAAATGAGAGTGTTACAAATCCATGCTAGTTAAACTAAGCGATCTAGATTATTGCAAAAGAGAAGCTATACTATATGAATCTAAGTTAATAAACAACAGTATGAGAGAATTAGACAAGAAAATAGAAGTTCTCCACAAGCTCTCAAGAAGATTGATCGATAAACATGTAGCATATCAATATCAAGAGTGTGGATCCTTTGAGAAGGGGGGAGCTCTTTCTTTTAAAGGTTTACAGATGGTGGAGATCAGGATTAAGGGATGTATGATCAAGGGTGTGGGTTGACTTTTGGCATGATCCATATGCAAGAGACAATCAAACAATGAAAAGGAGTCGACCTTTTATGTGAGAAAAAAAGCCTTTTCTTTTTATTTGTAAATAGAAAAAGGACTAAAGGTGATATTGCTCCTATAGCTGAATACTTTTGTTTGCACGCCTGATTTATTTGAACCTTGTGGTTCATGAAATATTCTCCTTTACAATCATATTAGTTGTAATTCATGCATTTCTTGTCATGATTCTATGTGACCAAGTGTAGAATAATAATAAGAAGAAAACACTTTGTGACTTAGATTGAGAATTTGTTAGAACGGTCAATTTAGTACATTTATATTTTTCTAAATTTCCTTCTATCTTATCCAGATGAAGGATTGCAGAGTGTGGTTTGAAATGTTGATGGAAAAAACTCGCACACAATCAAATTTAGAAATAAAAATTACATTATAAATAAATTATGGAAATCTAATATGATAAACGACCCATTTATCCAAGCGTAATGACTATAGGACCATTGTAATCCAATGGTCTAGATTGAGAATTCTGTTGGAATGGTCCATCCATAGATATAACGCTTGGAGGACCATTGTAATCCATTGATCTAAGAGAAAAAGTTTTAAAATACATTTTATAAGTCTTAAATTTTTTATTTTTGGATCTAAACTAAGGAGATACCAAAAAATTGTAATTATATTCTAGATAGGAAATTATCTTGTAAGTAATATAAATACTTCATTGTGGCTAAAAATTACTAATTATTGAGGTTCATCACATAGCTTATTGTGGTTACAGACTTATGCCTTTGCTTATTCAATATGTTCAAAGATTTGATCCTTAAAGATTGATTATTGGGATGTGGTCCTCACTCATAAGTACACTTATTCATTTCCATTAAATTTCCAATATTTGAAAATAAAAACTAAAAAAATTGCTGAATCTATAAGAAAGCTTAGTTATTTTATTTATAATCTTGAAACATGTCATACTTTCTATAAAGAAGGATGAACAATAAAAAATAATGGGGTAAATACAAAGATCAAGGGGAACATATAGAATACATATTTTCACAAAAAGATCAAAAACAATTTATAAAACAATTTATACTACACACACACACACACACACACACACACACACATAAGGGTAAAATAAATTATTTGAATTCAAAATGAAACCTAGCCAATCCTAGTTTTGTGGAGATCAAAGTAAAGAGAGAGTTTGAGATTGTTTTTTCTATTACTTGTGGGAATCATCTTTTTAACATATGTTTAATTCTAAAGACTATTTAATAAAAATATAATCTAATTGAAATAAAAGATGGGTTAAAATTTATTCAAATAAGAAAAAATATAGAGTAAGGACATCAAACAACCCTATCAAAATCTGTCAAGTAGTCAAAATGATGAGACAAACTTAGAGGTATCTACAATATTCCAATTTTGCATATGATGAGAAACCCATAGCTAGAAAATCTACTACACCATTCTACTCTCTAGGTATATGAGTGGAAGTAATAGAATCCAAACAAGCACACAAATTAGAAATCTTACTAACAACCAAACTTAAGTGTCGACAAACATTCTCTAAATTACATCATTGTTATCATATCAACATTCCAAGCCGAAGATCCAAAGACTACAACCTTATCATAGAGAAAGACACTAGATTCTAAAAACAATAAGAAAATAATTTTTACTTCAATCCATCATTTCCTTTATTTCCCTCACCTTATTTCACCATATTAGTAAATAATTTAACATACATTGCCAAAGAATATTGAAACATTAACAAACTTATTACTATTAGTGAGCATGGTTCTCTCAAATATTTAAAAGTTTAGAA
The DNA here is from genome assembly GCA_028749045.1 of Cupressus sempervirens. Taxonomy (NCBI): domain Eukaryota; kingdom Viridiplantae; phylum Streptophyta; class Pinopsida; order Cupressales; family Cupressaceae; genus Cupressus; species Cupressus sempervirens. The sequence continues at coordinate 467,018,944 of CM053785.1, read as the reverse complement.
CTTGTTGGATAAAATCTGCTGAGATAATACAAATTCAGCATACATGCAACTGAAAAATCAAAAGTGAAATCTGCAAACAATCTTGACCATGAAAATCCCACCGAACAAGTATCAACAAAATGTCTCCACAACAATGAAATATTGAAAAATTAATAACAAAATCCACAATCTTAACTTAACCTAACAAGCTCTAAACAACTTTAATATCAACAAAAACTCTCCACTATGAATTACGAACAATTAAAAAATAACAGTGAATTCCACAAACAATCATAATTAGACCTAGAAAACTCATACCAATAAATATCAACAAAAGCTCTTCATAATAAAGACAAGGGCCCATGTTATTGTGTAAAACAAGGAAATGAAAGAATGAGTATCCACAAAACCAACTACCACATAGTCCCACATTATCGTTTGAAACAAGAGGAAAATGCAAGTACTCTTATCATAATACTCACTTAGGCTTCTATAAAAACCTATGTCATCTTCCTCTTCCTCTTCAACACACATCTTTCCCTCATGCATTTTCTTACCATGGTTGTCATAGAAGAAATTTTTTGTCGATTAGTGATAATGAGAGAGCGCATGATCATTAGTATCATCATTTGAAGACCTTATGAATGAAGAACAACATGAATAATTTACATGGCTAAGTGGAATAGGACCTATGCATTTCCTTTTAGTGGTGTTTTTGGGCACAAAGTATGATGGTTAAATGCAGGGGATGCTCCTCCAACGCAAAGGTCATCTTAGTCTAAGCTTGCATCCTCATTGTAATGGTGATTTTGCCTATTGGAGTATGCCATTTTTGTTGCAGAAAAAAAAAGGGGTCTGAGATTAACGAAATTGCTTTGTTACTATTTTAACATTAAATAATATATTCCATTCTCTATAATTTCAGTGTGGGGTTATTAGTGTGGAAGCTTTGATTGTGTGGACTATTCATGATAATGCGTTGAGATGATTAAAGAAAACATTGAATAGGTTTCAGTGAGTGGTTCTACTCAAGCTGGTGTTTTATCATGTTAAAATTGTATTTAATGTTGCCTCTATCAAACTAACTATGGGAGATATTTCAATGGTGACCTACCCTATTTACCAAATCATATTTTGGATGCATATGGAAATGCTCATCAAAACTCATTGTTTAGTCAATTTGGTGGGAGTGAAACAAAATAATCTTCAAGAATGTGAGTTCCACAGAGGAATTATTTCTCAAATGCCTAGAAAAGTCAATTTAGAATTGGTTAATGCTCATGTCAAGGAGAAGATCAAAAATTACAAGTTTACTCATTGTGACAACATATTAGTTGAGAAATGATGATACATTAATCTTCCTTCATTCATGGCTCCATCTCTATTGCATGCCCAAATAGATAGGTCTCATATAAGATGGATTCCTCCTTGTATTGGATTTATCAAACTCAATTTTGATGGTTCGTCTAAGGGTAACCCAAGAAAATTTGGGTGTGGTTTATATATTTAAGAAATCATATGGGATTTATATCACAACCTTTAAATGTGTATCTCTATCGTTAGGTACAAATAACCAAGCTGAGGCTTATGCTCTAGTTTATGGTCTAGTTTTAGCCAAAAAATTGGAAATTAGAAAAATCCATGTGGAAGGAGATTCTAATCGAATCACTAACACTTGAAATATTTAAAATTGGAAAATTAGATATATCAAGATGAACATTTGGAAGCTTTTGGACTCTTTTAAAAATTTATCATATCTCTCATACTTTTAGAAAGGGTAATGTTGTTGCTGGTCTTCTTGTGAATTAAAGATCTAATGGTTTCAATTTAGATTCATCAAGGTTAGGATGTATAACTATCTATAACTTTCTAGAGTTATTTTTTATTGTAGAAACTAATGTACACTATCTTTGCTAATAGTAATTAGAGTATCTGTTAAAAAATTGCAAGTGTTGGAGCACTTCATTCAAAAGCATTAAGTTCTCAATGTGGGTTATCAAGGTCCCAAAGGTAGTCCTAATCAATCGTGTTGTTGCTTCTTTAAATAGTGATCCCAAATATACTATACAAATTGCATAATAATGAATGTTGAATAAAGTTATATTTTGAGCAATGTATTTTGGGCCAACATTGGACGTGTAAGATGTATAATTTGTTCAACATAGAGTCTCTCCATATCTAGAATATGAAGAATTTCTTGCAAGTGTGGTGCTGATTTTTAACACATAAAGTGATCTAATGTTCTTTTGTAATAATCTATCCCGTACATGGGAATTTGATGCCATTTTTCTATATGGATTTTTTGTGAAGGAAAATATGGTGTAATTTTTTGTGGACTATACTACTATAAACTTCATTCAGGATGTTTAGTAATCAAATATTGGGCCATTATCATCCTCTTTGAGTCATTTGGAGGTTTCTTTCATTGTATATACTATATTGGTGATGAGTTAGGGCTTTCTTTTCCTAATCAGCCTTTGAATCTAGTTTATTTTTATAAAATTATATAGTGCCTTGTCCACTTTTGCCACACACCCCCCTTGAAAAAAAAGGTATTTTTTGAGTGCTCTGAATAATACTGTTTGTGACGGTCTTATGCTACAGTTGTTAGAGAATGTCATGGATCTAGTTAATAAAGAATTTTATAAGGGTGACATTTAATAAAGGTTAGAGTTTAAATGAGCCAACAAGATAACACATTCAAAACTTATGGTAAGAAGTGAAAACTAATGAATAGACTAACTAATCAAAATAATGCATGCTCCTTTTATGCCTTGTGTGTTTGTAAATATTAAGAATAACTTGGAAGATCTAGCCAATAGAATAAATTGATTTAGTACCAATTGTCTTTTCATCTCTTGGAAAAGACTACATACTTGTGAGCTACTCTCTCTCTCTCTCTCTCTCTCTCTCTCTCTCTCTCTCTCTCTCTCTCACACACACACACACACACACACACACACACACACACATCTAACCCTTATAAATTGGGTAGCTCCTAAAAAATGCATTGATATTATCTTGTTTGGTTCGACTTCATTGATGCATACTCGAATGCCATGTGTTCTTAGTTCTTGGATGTAGTGATATCCTTGTGATTGGATGATGTGTATTCTTTGTACTTGGATGTGTTATGCCTTCCCTACATGTTGCACACACATGTGCATGTGTTTGTGCCTTATGAAAATCTCCTAGCACATGTGAGTAAATCTTTTGATTCCATGTAGTCAAATGGTGTGTGTGTGTGTGTGTGTGTATAACCATTTTTTCAAGACTCTTTTCTTCATATTTTTTCACTTGACACTTTCGTTTGTATTAAACAAAAATTTTTATAATGGAAGGACATTTGAGTCCTCTTCTTGCAATTATAATATTCTTGTATGAACCTAGGAATGCTTTGTAATCAAATTGGATCATGCTCATGTTTATGGATTGGACTAGAAAAACTCATTATTGGATCCTAATATTGATAGAACTAAAATTAATTTCACAGAGTTATCCAATTTTGGTAATGTTCATGAATGTAAGAACATTCTTTTTGGACTTAAATTAAACCGTAATTAATAAATTTGGGTATCCTTGGGCCATGCTTAGACAACCCCATGTTATCCAAAATTGACCCAAAATGAACCAAATTCTACTTAAGAATGTTTGGGCAAGGTTGTGCTTTGCTTGGGAAATGCTATAGTATATTGGCGTGACTTTATGACATCTCTAAGTAGGAAGCCATGCTCACATAGATGCGACCTTGCTCTATGTTTGGACAACGACATGCAAATGGAAAGTAAATCCTTCACATATTAGGTAGTTGAGGATATTTATGGTCATATTTCATGCTTGAATAATGTTTTACACCTCATATGTTGTCCATGCCATTTGTTCTCATTGTCTGATTGAGAAATATTGGTTCCTAGACATGATTCATTGGTGCTAGATTTGAGTTTGTTGTCAGAGTCATAAGGGTTGTTTTCAGTGTGGATTGAAGGTTTATAATTCCCTCATCTCATCTTTGGATGGTCCTGTAAGAGAATGTGTTTATAATTGAATCAATATCAACCTACTATATATCAAGAATGCAATGATAATTTTTTGCCTGAATTGAACCGCCGCTTTTTTTCCCACCGCTTTTCTTTCCACCACTTTTCTTTCAACGTTAACAAACTCTTAGTTGTTTTTTCAAATATTTCCAAACACATCATGCGGTTCTAGTTGTTTAGCTGCTTGTTTTTTTTCAAATCTAATATTAGAACGTAGGTTCGATATATTGTTGCATAGAGTTTCCATTCATATATAATAAATGCGCTCACATTTTAATTACACGGTGTTTCCATATTTGTACTTGCAAAGGTTTCAATTGAGAAGTGGAGTATTATATGTTGTTTGGAGCAGAAATGGGTGTGGCTACTCTCATACCAGACTCTAATTCATTCTTTTTCCTGGGAAAGCAGTGCATTAGAATAGAGTTGATCACAACAATGGTGTTATAAGAAAGAAGCTCAGATTGAACATTCCAACAGTTGCATTAATCTCAAGTAATCCAACAAGAAATAATTGCCTATCTTTGCCAAATCCAGTGAAGAATATCAAAGGTTTGTGTGATTTGGAGGTGAAGGGAAGTCTTGGGAAAGGAAGTGAGGGCAGTGTGTACAAAGTGCTCAGCCCAAAATCGAGCTCTTATTATGCTCTCAAAGTAGTCAGGCTTCATTCTAATGGAGATGACAAGATCATGAGAGAGGTGGAGATTATGAAGAAGATGCATTCTCCCTGGATAGTGGAATTCCATGGAGCATTTGAAGAAGGTGGGAATGTGAAATATCTGCTGGAGTACATGGACGGAGGCTCTCTACAAAGCTTCCACAAGCAGCTCAACAAAAGAATGTCGGAGTCTTTCTTGGCTAAAGTTGGAAGAGATGCTTTGGAGGGTTTGAAATATGTGCAGAGTGAAAAGATTGTTCATAGAGACATCAAGCCTGCCAATTTGTTGGTGAAGTTGAATCCATTTCATGTCAAGATTGCAGACTTTGGGATGAGTGCAATTGTTTCAGACATTGCATGCAATTCATCTAGTGCTGGAACATATGCTTATATGAGCCCCGAGAGATTCAACCTTCAGACCTATTGTAAAGGAGTTGGTTGTGATGATGCTGATGATTATTATTAAGAAGGTGATGTATGGAGTTTGGGAGTAACATTGATGGAATGTTACGTGGGTCATTTTCCATTTGTACAGCTGGAACAAGAGAAGTCACTTGATTGGGCTACACTCTTGTGTGCTATTTGTTTGGAAGATGTGCCCACTTTGCCTCCCACTGCTTCTTCACAGTTTCAAAGCTTCATTGGATGCTACCTGCAAAAGGATGTTCGCAACAGATGGACTGCTTCTCAAGTCCTCACTCACCCATTTATCAGAGATCAAGATTGAGCTCTTTTTACATTGGCCCTTCTTTTTAAAGAATAGGGCAAAGGGAAAATTTTTAGAAAAAGAAAACATTCATGAATGACTTATCAAATAGTTGATCCCTCACCCATTTGTGAAAGATCACATAGGCCATTCTTTTGAAAAGAATAGGGCAAAGGGAGATTTGTATAAAAGAAAACATTCATGAAATGTTTATCAATGATTGAGTCAAAAATTCAAAGTGAAAATGAATTCAAGCTTGTCTATAAATTCCAAATGTATTATGTATATTTCTTTTTTCAAATTGTTTGTGTTGTTTTATTGAAGTTCTAAGGTAAACGTAATTAATTTGAACTTGTGTATCACACTAAGCTTCATCTTTTTGCATTTCTTGATTTATTTTTCAAGGTTAACAAATTAACAAGAATAATAAATTTTATATCTTTCCCTTTCTTGAACTTGTTTTGTTTGTGTATACAGTTTACTTCCTTAATTAACAAAACGGTGTCATAGCCGATTAACATTTCACTAATAATTGTATTTATATTTTGTGAGGCTACTACCAGTAGTGCTAACTGCTATATCAAGTTACGACCGTAACTTTTTGATATATATATTTGCACATTTAAATATTTTGAAGTGTCAGATTCAGTAACATGCAAGACAAATTAAATATTTTAAAAGCCTAATTTTCTATGTATTTTAGTTTTTTCCCGCCTTTTTCTATTTTTTATGGAGACAAAGTGAGAGAGAGAAATGGAAAATGGAACTGTATTTTCTTTTTATCCGTTCTTTTCTTCTTTTGTCCTCCATGCAACGCACTTCGTTAGAATATTAATGGTTTTTTTTTTTTAAATAATAATAATCATAATGTTTATATTATGTAAGAATTTTTACGTGGGATGATGTTTTAAATGAAATAGAATAATTTAGATAAATGAAAATGAATTGTTTTAAATATTTTATTATTATTATATATGGTGACGTTTTAAATTAAATGAAATAAAATAATTTAGATAAATGAAAATAAGTTGTGTTAAATAAATATTTTTTAGTATTAATAAATTTTTAATTTAGTTTAATTTAATTATTTTTTATTGATTTAATAAGAAAAGAGTTCAGCTGAAGATTGAGTATGTTGAAACTTAGTTCAGCTGAAGATTCTTATCAGTGTGATGTTGGTCAATCAATCATTCTATACACAACATTCTGGACTTGACATGTGCACATAGATCAAGACCCTATCGATGGCCCATCACCATTGACAGATGAAAAGTTAGGAAGAAAGAAAGGTAAGCAAGTTACTAAAGTTGACAAGGGTAAGAAACTTGTTCTTGAAAAAAATTTATTTTCAAAGGTGCTTGTTTCAAATGTGGTAAGGCTGGACACCAAGCCTTTGAATGTCCTAATGTGAAAGTTGACAAAAAAAACTTAGTAGTAAAAGAAGAATAGAAAGTGGAATCTTCTGATGTTGATTTGGCTTCACCAAAAGTTGGACAATCTCTTTTAATGAGGAGAATCATGTTTTCTAATCATGATGTTGAACCAGTACAAAGAAGGTGAAATGTCCCGTTGCAAAATTTATATGATATTTAAAGCCTCTAATTAGATTTTAAAATCAAACAACCAACATTTCAAAAGATCAACCAATTTCTCAATAAAACCCAAATTAGTTATGCCCGAAATAGTGCCAAAAACTTCACAGCTTCACATATTATTAATAAATCTGAAAGTAGACATTTTTACAAAAAAAATTCCAACATAATGGCCCACAAAATGACACTTCTAGATGTATATAGAGTTTACATAACAGCTCCCAAATGGAGGACAAAAACAATGCTCATCGAGCTCCCGAAAATAACACAAAATAGCTCGAAAATACCACAAAACACTAATAATCTATTACAAAAGTATAACCATGACCCAATACCTATATTTAAATTTCTACAATACAATAGCAAACCAAACTGATATAAAATACTCAACCGAAAACACCAAACTCTTATAATAAACACACCTGAAAACTCACAAATTTGCACTGTTCAGCACAAGGGTAAACTCTGCATGAACTTTCACATGGAATGGGATCAAAATACTATCCTTAGCCTGCCTAGAAACCTGCAAACTCCTATCCTTGGGTCTCCTTCTCCACAGGTTTGGCAGCCTCTGAAGAACAACGAAGCAATGAGCAAAAATCAAGTTCTAGAATGAGCCCGAAATGCCTCCAAATCCCTTTAAAAGAGGGAATAACCCTAACTCATGACCAAGAGGGGTCAATAATACATATTTTAATAATAATTTTTACTTATTAGTCCATTGGTTTCCAAAGATTAGCCCCTTTTGCCGAAACTTCACTTTTTGAGCTAGCTTGCCTTAGCAAAAGTTATTATTTTTAATTATTTGAAAAGGGGACATGACAGAAGGAGCTTATTCTAAACTATTTGTAAGTATGGAGGTAAATAATATAAATTAATTATGGATGAAGGTAGTACTAATAATATTATTTCTAAAGAAATGGTTAGGAAACTTGGTTTGAAAATATTCAAACCTCCTACTCCTTGTGGTATCAGCTAGTTTCAAGATGATCATTGGGCGCAAGTTAGAGAACAATGTCTTGTTAATTTTAGTATTGGACCTTTTAAGGATGAAGTTTAATGTGATATAGTAGACATGAGTGCTTGTTATATTTTACTTGGAAGCGCTTGGCAATTTGATAAGGGAGTTATATGTGATTACAAAAAGAATACAATTACATTTGAAAAGGATGGTAAGATATTTGTTTTGATTCCTTTAAATGATGAAGAAGTTATCAAAGAGAAGAACTTGATTATTTTTAGGACTTTTAGTTTGAAGACATTAGAAAATAGAGTTGATTTTCCTACTATTGACAAAAAGTTATCTGATCTTGAGATTATGAACATAAGTGGAACAAATAAAATTTCTATTTAGATGAAGGCATGCAATAAGAGTGATTCATTTGATAGTAGTAGTTATTGTAGAAGTAGTGTATTTGAGATTTCTCATGATATAGTTGATTGTAGAAGTGAGTTTGGACACACTTTTGTGTTGATTGATGAAGAAGATTTGTGGATTAAGAACGAGCACGGAGTTTATGTTTTGAATTCTTTCAGATGTTCATAATTCCTTTTGGAACATTTTTTTGTCACCTTGGGTGTTTGATGCAGGAGCATCCTTGGGCTATTGGAAATCTTTCATCACCCATTTTTTTTTGTTTTATTATTTTACGGTTACCTATCTGACAGTTTATATTGGCAAACTCTTGTTTTGTTGTTTCTAGATTCCATGGGCTTACCTTCATATGGTGAACATATCATGGATCATTACCCTAAGTGTGCAAAATCATATACATGACATTTGGAAGTCATTATGCTTCATCTTCTTGGGTGTTATTTTCCTACATTGTTCTTCAAGCGATGCCTGGTATTTAATTTGGCATGGTTCTATATGTTAGAAATGTTTAGAATGGGTAAAAGCACAGATCTGTGTCACTATTTGTGATACCAAAAACCTGTTCTGGTCAAATCTCATTTCTCTATCAAAACTCAATTTTTTTCAAAAACTAAAAATACCCTTTTATAGATCTCAGACTCAATATCATCATTATTTAATTTTTTGAGTGTTTTGATTAGTTATAATATGTTACAATCTCAAAATATTATAAGTTGATATTTCAACAATTTAGAAGATGCTCCCTCAAAAAAGGAAAAAAAATAGTAAATCATATCAAAAAAATTAAAATATTATATTTATCTCTAGAGGAGAGAATCCTCTTCACGAATATGTAATTTTTTTTCAAGAAGGTATAGATTTGATAGGGAAGTTTTGACAGGAGGAAAAAACTGTTGGATTCTGATAAGGTCGAACTTGAGTACTTATAACAAAGAAAATATACATCAAAAATAATTATTTCTTTTTTTGTTCACTAGCTATACATGTGATCTATAAGATATTTTCAAATCAGCACAAAAAAAGATGATTTGCATATACTTGTTTGATGAGAACTACAACTTATATTTTTTATAGTTAAAAAAAGGGACTTCAAAATAAAATAAAATGAATAAACTCTTACTCAAAAAAATTATAAAAATTATAGGCATAAAATTCATCCAATTCTACACATTTCATCAGTTTACATCATCTTCATATTTTAAACACAAATACAATTTTTCTTGTCATTAATGTTGAACTTTCACATTCTGATATCACGTTTCTTTATAAAAGGTGACATAGGTTTGTGCTTTTACCTGAATAATTGAGAGGGTGTAGGGTGAATTAGTTACTAAAGGTCTTTAAGTACCACTTGAACAATTAAACACAAACAGTCACTGTTCTGCTTGTCTTGTTGTTTCTTGGTCTCTATTGTAAAACTAACTTCAAAATTTAAGTTAAATTGTATAATGAAAACATTATCAAATGTAAAACATATAAAGTAATCAACACACATTTGACACTAGGATTTTACGTGGAAACCCAATTTGGGAAAAACCACCAGCAACATGTCACTAATTTTCACTCTTTTAAAGTGAGCCCTGTTAGGAGCTAATCTTGTTAAAGGTTAAGAAAACACATTGTTAAATGTGACCTTGTTAAAGGATTTAATCATCTAGTTAGAAGTGGCTTTGTCAGAGAACTTTGATCATTCCATTTGGAATGTCACCTAGTTAAAGGATTTACACAAACTGTTAATTTTTCAAATGATTGTAGGTCAACCTTTGTTAAAAGGATTTCAATAGAAAATGTTTACAATGATTATAAAGAAAATAATAGGTTTGATCTGTGTGATTACAAATCACTTTTGTAGCTTCAAATCTCTGTTCGGTCCTTATGCTAACTTTACTAATAAGCCTTCCATTAAAAGCTCTGATCTTGACTTGCTTGGAAACCCGTCAACCAATCAATCCACTCTTTTCAACAATACTTAAGACTTTTTCTCATATTCATTGATCAATATCAACATCATCTTTGCAAGCTTTCTCCTTTAGCTTTTCATTCACTCACGCACTTGTGCATTTCTAATCCACCTTTGTCTATATGTGCCTCTTGTAGATACTTGCACTCTTTGACCAATAATTTGTTCAACACTGTATCTCTTTAAATATACAATTCTTTCTTTATCATTTTCCATCGCCACTGTAGATCTTAGGGTTTACGATCAGGTTCAATTCGATTCATTGCATCTATCCATCTTCTTGATCATCCTCTAGAAACTTCTCTAGAATCCATTTGTTAGGTCTTTACGTAATCCTCTCCTTTAATTTAATGATCCAAATCATCAATCTTATCTTCAACACAGTTTACAACTCCCAAGAAATCAACTGTGTCAGCTTGATCTCATGATAACCTTAGGTGGTCCACATCCTAAGGAAGAGAAAAGAAATAGTACTTATCAATCAGTAAGGGGGGAAATATTCTACCACATTTAAAAGAGACTTGTTTTCCAAAAATAATGGTTAGAAACAAGATTCAAATTCTAATGCACTAAAAACATCCATTACTTTTTAAAAAAAGATATAAAAGATAGTACGCAAAACATGGGCCCTTTCTATTTTTCCCTAAATTTCAACTAGCTTATATATATACAAAGCCGAGAGTTATCAAGGCTTTAATTTTTAGAGTATCTAGTTCTTTTATCAATTATTAAATTAAAGCCTCTAGAAATCTCAACTTCCCTATAAATATTGTAGAATATATATAAGCTAGTAGGGGTGTCATGCCCACAAGGAAGAAGTAGAGAAATATTTGTTGATGATTTTTATGTCCAATAACTTATTTCGTATTCATTATACCTTATCTATGTTCTCATCCTCATTCTCTATATTATCTTTCTCCCTCTAAGTACTCTCTTTTACTCTCACCCCTCCCTCCTGTCATCACTAGTTCTCCCTATATACCCTCTCTCTCTAGACCTCATTTCTCTCATGGTAACTCCCTTCTATGATTCTCTCTTTTACCCTAATCACCCTATGGAATAATCTCCCCTACTCTATTGTCACCATCTATGCTCTTGTTTAACCTCATGTGTCTCCCTCTCTCCTAACTAATTACTACATTTCATTCTTTCCTATACCTCATGTCACCATCTCTGCTGGAGTACATGGACGGAGGCTCTCTACAAAGCTTCCACGAGCAGCTCAACAAAAGAATGACGGAGTCTTTCTTGGCTAAAGTTGGAAGAGATGTTTTGGAGGGTTTGAAATATCTACAGAATGAAAAGATTGTTCACAGAGACATCAAGCCTGCCAATTTGTTGGTCAAGTTGAATCCATTTCATGTCAAGATTGGAGACTTTGGGATGAGTAGAATTGTTTCAGAGATTGCATGCAATTCATCCACTGCAGGAACATATGCTTATATGAGCCCCGAGAGACTCGACCCTCAGACCTATCGGAAAGGAGTTGGCTGTGATGATGCTGATGATGATTACTATAAAGGTGATGTATGGAGTTTGGGAGTAACATTGATGGGATGTTACGTGGGTCATTTTCCATTTGTACAGCCGGAACAAGAGAAGTCACTTGATTGGTTAACACTATTGTGTGCTATTTGTTTGGAAGATGTGCCCACTTTGCCTCCCACTGCTTCTTCAGAGTTTCAAACCTTCATTGGATGCTGCCTGCAAAAAGATGTTGGCAAGAGATGGACTGCTTCTCAGCTCCTCACGCACCCATTTATCAGAGATCAAGATTGAGCTCTTTTGACATTGGCCCTTCTTTTTAAAGAATACGGCAAAGGGAAAATTTGTATAAAAAGAAAACATTCATGAATGACTTATCAAATAGTTGATCCCTCACCCATTTTGTGAAAGATCACATAGGCCATTCTTTTGAAAAGAATAGGGCAAAGGGAGATTTGTAGAAAAGAAAACATTCATGAAATGTTTATCGATGATTTGAGTCAAAAATTCAAAGCTGAAAATGAATCTGAGCTTGTCTATACACTCCAAATGTATTATATATATTTCTTTTTTCAAGTGTTGTTTGTGTAGTTTGATTGAAATTAAAAGGTAAACCTGATTAATTTGAAATTGTGTCTCACACTAAACTTCATCTTTTTGAATTTCTTGATTTAGTTTTAGAGGCTAACAAATTAACAAGAATGATAAATTTTATATCTTTCCCTTTCTTGAACTTGTTCCAGTTTGTGTATATAGTTGTAATGACCCCATCTTTTAGTCTTCACGTTCTCCAAAGTCTAAGTGGAGCATAAGAGGAAATAAAATTAATTTCTTATAAATTTATTAAATAAATTAAAATTAAATATTAAAAGGTGACTTTATATTTAATTAATTTAATTAATTATTGTATTACAAGGGAGAAGCTTCTAGAGTGTGTATTAATTATTAGAAAGGTGGAAGCCTCTAGTAATTGAATTTTCTAGAAGCACAATTAATTTTCGTTATCAATCCAGGTGATGCCAGCGAGGGAAACAACAATAATAGCGGCAATGATAATGGAGGCCGAGACAACTTTAATGGTAATAATGGACATGATAACAATGGGGATGAGGTTGATAACTTTAGAGATGTTGCACACCCAGCTCAAACAACCAGCTTGAGACCTCTTCTATCCACCTTCCCACCCAAAGATCCAGTTTAGTTGATTAATGAACCACAGATTACAGAGTTACAGGATTAGTTCAGGAGGGATTGGGAGGCTAGTGAACTAGAGTTTTAGGCAAACATTTCTCTTAGAGATTACATGGACTTTAGGATGAGACACATACCCAGATTAGGAGGAAGAAGTCAAAACCTTGAGTTGAGAAAGAAAGTAGACATAACAAAAAACAACCATAAAGAGGAACAGGTAGACAAAAACTACCAAAAGCCAGGGGATAGACAAAATACTGGGAGCACCAATCAAGGCACTGTATCTTGACCAACTATGCAGTCTCGAGCTCTAGCTCTCCCATGGTCTCTACCGTGACAATCTTCAAATAAATATCTTTTGGAGACGACTCCTTTTCACTCTTCCTCTTGTCTGATCTCCTTCTTTTGCTCGGGCTCTCAGTAAGATATTCCTTTTTCTTTGGAACAATCAATTTTGAACAAGATATACCTGTTAATAAGATTTTTTAACTATCATTTGTTGAAGTAGCCTGCTTGTCAAGAATTTCGGTAATCTTTTCCTTCTTCTTATTGGGAGGGTGGTGTTTCCAATCCACATCCTATTCATCCTATGTCTCTCGAACATCTTCATGGAATGATTATAAATCATAAACATTACATACTAGAGAGATGTCAATATGTTCTAGTAAGCTAACTTCATAAGCATTATCATTGAGTTTTTTGATGAGTTCGCAAGGCCCAAAATTTTATAGTTCAATTTATGGTATGTGCCTGTACAAAACTGTTCATGCCTCAAGTAAACCAACACAAAATCACCTTCAAGAAATATTTGTTGTCTTCGATTAGCATCTGTAGCAATCTTGTAGCTTGCATTAGCCTCTTTTAATTTTTGTGTCACATCTTATTGGAGTTGGTGAAGGTGTTAAAAAAAAGCTACTCCATCATCACTTATGTCTCCCAATGGAAGTGAGAAAAGATCTAGAACATCTTGAGGGTTCCTACCATAGAAAATCTAAAAATGAGATTTTCTCATTGATATGTTAACATAAATATTGTAGGAAAATTCTGCCTTTGGCAATGCCAATTGTCATTTCTTGAGCTTCTCACGAACAATACATCATAATAAGTTTCCCAAGCTCTAATTCACTACCTCTATTTGCCCATCTGTTTGAGGATGATAGGCACTACTAAAATGTAACTTGGTTCCCAATTTCTTCTAGAGAGTCCTACAAAAATGACTCTAGAACTTAGTATCTTTCTCAAATGTAATGATCTTGGGAAGACCATGTAAATAGAAAACTTCTAAGAAGAATAGTTTTTCTATCCTAGTTACATCATTATTCTTTTTACATTCAATAAAATGAACCATTTTTGAAAATCGATCAACAACTACAAAAATAGAATCATTGCCTCGTTGAGTATGTGGAAGACCCAATACAAAATTCATACCTAAATCAATCCATGCTTTCGTGGGTACTGGTAAAGGCATGTATAGTCCTATATTTTATGAATTTCCTTTAGCAACTTGTCATACTTTACACCTCGCCACATATTTAGTGATTTCCCACTTTATACTAGACCGATAATACTTATCTTCAACTAAGTTTATTGTTATTTTCTTGCCAAAGTGTCCAGCTAGTCCACCAATGTGAAATTCCCCGATAATATTTTCCTGCATAGATCTACTTGGTATACATAGTTGTTTACCTTTAAAGAGGTAATAATCCTACATAAAATAATCACCTCTTACATGGTCTGAGTTACCAATGTTGAAGCCTTTAGTTATTCTACAATTTCACAAAAATCATCATCAATCTCATAAAAAGCTTTAAAAGCATCAAAACCAGTGATTTTAGTTTCCATGGTGGTTAATAGTGTAGCACACCTCCTCAAGGCATCAAGAACTTGGTTTTTTTTCCAGACTTATGTTTTAGATCAAAGGTGTATCCCTGTAAAGAGAATACCCAGTTGGCATGTCAACTATTCAACTTCTTTTGAGTATAGAGATATTTTAGAGCAATATGATCAATAAATAACACAAACTCTTATGGGACCAAACATTTCGTCCAGTGCCTTACTCCTTGAACAATTGCATTAAATTCTAGATCATAGGTAGAATAATCCTCTCACTTCCTTCAGTTTTTCACTAAATAAAGTTACACGCTTACTTTCTTGGCTAAGAACAACAACTACTCCAACATGAGAAGCATCACACTCGACTTCAAATACCTTGTCAAAATTTAGAACTGCCAATATATGAGCTCTAATTACCTTTGTCTTCAAGAACTTGAAACTTTCCTTAGCATTTGTTGTCCATGTGAATTCCCTTACTTTGGTACAATCAGTTATGGGTGTTACAATACTACTAAAAATTTTGAATAAAATTTTAGTAGAAAGTTTTCAATCCATGAAAGCTTCTTACCCCTCTTATGTTGGAAGGACTAGGATTCTATGATTGCCTCGACCTTTTCTGGATCCATCTAAACACTAGCTTTATAAATGAGAAAGCCTAAAAAGGTCAACTAGTTTTCATGAATATGCACTTTTTCAAATTTTCATAGAGTTTCTATTTCCTTAGTACACTCAAGATGATTCTCAGGTGTTGTATGTGTTCTTTTTTGCCTTTGTTATAAATCAAGATATCATCAAAATAAACTACAAAAAACATACCAATGTAAGTGTTGGACTAACCACCAATGCTCCCCTTTGATATATAATATCAAAGGTTTTCCTAGTATGGGTGGCATCAATACTATAAGTTTAGCCAAACACCCTTTGTTCTAATGTAAGATTTTTTGACAATCTTTATTCCAGATACAAATAGAGCCTTTATGAAGGTTCTTATTCAAAGATTGAGCCTTATCAGTCAACTAAGATATGAACCTCCTAATTGATTGTAGACATCCCTAAAGACTTCTTGATTGATTGATATTTCTAGGAGGAGGCATTTCCATGATGGCTTGCAACTTTTCAAGATCAACTTCAATGCCCTTTTCTAATATGATATAACCTAACAATTTGCTGGATGTGACACCAAAGACACACTTTTTTGAATTTAACCTAAGCTGAAATTGTTCCATGTGGTCCACTATCAAACTAAGGTTGTCAAGATGCGTGTCTCTTTTTTTAGATTTGGCCAATGCATCATCAACATAGTCTTCCATATTTTTGTGCATCATGTTGTGGAAGATAGTGGTCATTACTCATTGATATGTAGCTCCGGCATTTTTAAGCCCAAAGGGCATGAAATTCCAACAAAATGAACCACATGCATAGGTATAGTCTATTTTTTTTATTGATCCACAATAGTGATTTTGATTTGGTTGTACCCAAAGAAGCCATCCATTAAAGAGTGCATTTCATAACCTGCGGTCATGTCCACTATCATGTTTATGTTGGGTAGTAGATAGTCATCCTTATGGAATGCTTTGTTTAAGTCTCTGAAATTAGTACACACTCGAATGGAATTGTCATGTTTAGACACAGGTACAATATTAGAAATCCACTCTGCATAATCAATAGCTTTGATGAAACATTCCCTTAGGATTTTTTCTAGTTCTTCATTGACCAAGAGAACCACATGTGGATGCATTTTTCTCAACTTTTCAAAAATAGGTTTGACCCCACAAGAAACAAATAGATGATGCATAATGAGATTAGTGTCAAGACCAAGAATATTTGAGTAAGTCGACGAAAAATTGATTTTCCTTTCTTGAAAGAACTTAGCAAGGCTCTTCTTTTCTTCAATTGATAGAGACTGAAGCACAAGAATGATTTTGGGAGGTTGTTTTATGCCCAAGTTGATACTTAGTGTGGGTTCAACGAGAACCAAATATATATTCTAAAAATAGCTTGGCAAACTCCCAAGCACCTCATCCTCGGGTGCCTTGAAGAGGTTTTCACCCTTAGACATGTCTTTATTTTTACTTATTTTTTGTGGTTCAGACATCGCCACTAAGTGGTTTTCACCATCTGAATACTTATTTTTTCTTTTTATTTTATGACTGGTACTTGATATTTTCTTTTGTCATGTTGACCTTGGGTTCAATGGTAGAAGATATCACAAGTTTGATAGCATCGAGGTAGCAAGTGATCTCATAGTCATTCTGGAAAGATAGTAGTTTAGGTTTTTGATGTTGAGTAGACCAATCTATGAGATTGAGGTGGATTAATGAGAGGGATGTAGAGACTTCAAGGTTATTAATACAAAAGGAGTCATCTCTGGTGACATGAGAAGTCAATCTTATAGTGAAAGTTCCAAAAGAATCAAAATCACGAATAGGCCTAGAGGGATCAATGTGATCCAGAAAAGAAGTTTGCGAACCAAACTCGTTAGACCCTAGACTAGACTCTTCAACTACATTTGGTTGGGTAGCATAGGCATGTATGACATCCACACCTAATTCACAAGATGCATCAGTAAGACTTACCCATTCATATTCACCAGAATCTATACTTTGCTTCCTAGCAATCAAGTGAGCAATATTCTTTCTTGTCCTTCCTCAAATTGGATCTTCATGATCAGATTCATCTGATTGGTTTTTTCAAGAGGTGGAAGCCTCAACATCATTAGAGGCGATTATATGATCTTCTCCCCAAAGTAGGGAATTGGGATGCACGAAATCCTCATTTTTTAAAGTAGTAGAAACAAAGGGTGGATCCTCATCCTCTAATTCACTGAACATGGGAGCTCTTCTATCAAATTTGGGTGTTTCATCTTTTGTCCCAAAGCCTAGGCCAATAGTATCTCTAATTTTGTGACCCTCAATATGACTTCAAGGTTTTACGTACGAGAGCTTTCTTGTTACTAGTTAAGGATCTGTGACCCTAATATCCCATGTTTTCTAGAAGTTTGTATCTTTTTCAATAGCTCTTAAGAGAGATAGGAGTAATGACTGTGACTTCCTCTACATCTTCCTCTTCACTACATATGCAATCCTTCATAGCTTGGTCTTCTTTTTCTGCTTCTAGGGGAATTGTGGACTGAAAAAAGTGCCAAAAATGGCCATAGTAGATGCCGAGGGCTTCAATTTTTAGAAGGTTTCTTGTACGATTGAGGAGAAACTGATAGGGAAGAAATAGAATCTAGAGTGTACTTTCCCATACCCAGGCTCTTCATTTTCAATTTTTGTTCACACTCTATGAAAGATGATTTGATCTCATCAAAAGACAGATTATGAGGGATTAACGTGGTGGCAGTAGATAGTGTGTTGTCTCTAGCATATCATGAATCCAAGGTCTTCTTAGCAACACATTATAGGTGAGTAAGATTTCTAGGAATTCAAAAAGCACATCTTTTTCAACCATACCATTGTGGATTGGTAGTATAATGAGACCTTTAGAAGGACTTTTGACCTCATCATAAGCTTAGATGGTGATCTTTCACCTAGGGTCGACGAAAAATTCAAACATGCCTAGTTGTTGGATAACATTGAAATAGATAATGTTTAACCCTACAACATTTTCTATCACGACTCGATGAATGCAAGTATAGAAGATTTGGACTTCTATGTGGAGGGTGAGATTATGAGGATAACTGAGAGATCTATCATCTTCTTCAGAAAATGTGAGGTAATAAGGTGAAGAAATGTGATTTACCATAGATTGGAACCACTCTACATCAATATCTGTGGGGTCTTTGGCAGAGCATAAAGCTTTTTCAAGAATATCCTTGTGTAAAGGAGATAGCTCTAACAGTTCAAAGATGGATATTTGTGTTAGGGTTCATTGTAGTTGATAAACAAGGTCATAGCTAGAGGTGACTGAGGAAACTACTTGTTTAGATAATGAGGCATTTTTAGGATCATTTGCAACTTTAAGGAAAAATTATGATTTCCCCCCTGTGACAAAATTAAGCATCTCACCGTGGGAGGAGGAAGATTTCACCACTCTAAGAACTACCTTAGGTTGAGTGTCCCTATGTTGTTGTTGAGCATTTTGTGTTTTTAGGACAACCTTAGGTTTTTCATCATCTATCCATGGAGTGCAAAGGGGTTTTTTGTGAAATAAATAGAGTTCCCTATCCATGGAGTGCAAAGGGGTGTTTTGTGAAATAAATAGCTCTCAATTGAGCCTTTGAGACACAACCCTTGCTAGTAAACCAGGCAATAGGAGGTTCTTAAAACAAGAGCAAGAATGAAAATGTCCAAGAGAAATCTCAAATCATGTAATGCAAATATGAACTAAGCTAGAATGAGTTGCACAATACAACTAGATTAAGAAAATGAGAGTGTTACAAATCCATGCTAGTTAAACTAAGCGATCTAGATTATTGCAAAAGAGAAGCTATACTATATGAATATAAGTTAATAAACAATAGTATGAGAGAATTAGACAAGAAAATAGAAGTTCTCCACAAGCTCTCAAGAAGATTGATCGATAAACATGTAGCATATCAATATCAAGAGTGTGGATCCTTTGAGAAGGGGGGAGCTCCTTCTTTTAAAGGTTTACAGATGGTGGAGATCAGGATTAAGGAATGTATGATCAAGGGTGTGGGTTGACTTTTGGCATGATCCATATGCAAGAGACAATCAAACAATGAAAAGGAGTTGACCTTTTATGTGAGACAAAAAGCCTTTTCTTTTAATTTGTAAATAGAAAAAGGACTAAAGGTGATATTGCTCCTATAGCTAAATACTTTTGTTTGCACGCCTGATTTATTTGAACCTTGTGGTTCATGAAATATTCTCCTTTACAATCATATTAGTTGTAATTCATGCATTTCTTGTCATGATTCTATGTGACCAAGTGTAGAATAATAATAAGAAGAAAACACTTTGTGACTTAGATTGAGAATTTGTTAGAACGGTCAATTTAGTACATTTATATTTTTCTAAATTTCCTTCTATCTTATCCAGATGAAGCATTGCAGAGTGTGGTTTGAAATGTTGATGGAAAAAACTCACACACAATCGAATTTAGAAATTAAAATTACA
This sequence comes from Cupressus sempervirens, assembly GCA_028749045.1. Taxonomy (NCBI): domain Eukaryota; kingdom Viridiplantae; phylum Streptophyta; class Pinopsida; order Cupressales; family Cupressaceae; genus Cupressus; species Cupressus sempervirens. The sequence continues at coordinate 466,999,044 of CM053785.1, read as the reverse complement.
TTATAAATAAATTATGGAAATCTAATATGATAAACGACCCATTTATCCAAGCGTAATGACTATAGGACCATTGTAATCCAATGGTCTAGATTGAGAATTCTGTTGGAATGGTCCATCCATAGATATAACGCTTGGAGGACCATTGTAATCCATTGATCTAAGAGAAAAAGTTTTAAAATACATTTTATAAGTCTTAAATTTTCTATTTTTGGATCTAAACTAAGGAGATACCAAAAAATTGTAATTATATTCTAGATAGGAAATTATCTTGTAAGTAATATAAATACTTCATTGTGGCTAAAAATTACTAATTATTGAGGTTCATCACATAGCTTATTGTGGTTACAGACTTATGCCTTTGCTTATTCAATATGTTCAAAGATTTGATCCTTAAAGATTGATTATTGGGATGTGGTCCTCATTCATAAGTACAATTATTCATTTCCATTAAATTATCCAATATTTGAAAATAAAAACTAAAAAAATTGCTGAAACTATAAGAAAGCTTAGTTATTTTATTTATAATCTTGAAACATGTCATACTTTCTATAAAGAAGGTTAAACAATAAAAAATAATGGGGTAAATACGAAGATCAAGGGGAACATATAGAATACATATTTTCACAAAAAGATCAAAAATAATTTATAAAACAATTTATTCTACACACACACACACACACACACACACACACACACACACACAAGGGTAAAATAAATTATTTGAATTCAAAATGAAACCTAGCTAATCCTAGTTTTGTGGAGATCAATGTAAAGAGAGAGTTTGAGATTGTTTTTTCTATTACTTGTGGGAATCATCTTTTTAACATATTTTCAATTCTAAAGACTATTTAATAAAAATATAATCTATTTGAATAAAAGACGGGTTAAAATTTATTCAAATAAGAAAAAATATAGAGTAAGGACATCAAACAACCCTATCAAAATCTGTCAAGTAGTCAAAATGATGAGACAAACTTAGAGGTATCTACAATATTCCAATTTTGCATATGATGAGAAACCCATAGCTAGAAAATCTACTACATCATTCTACTCTCTAGGGATATGAGTGGAAGTAATAGAATACAAACAAGCACACAAATCAGAAATCTTACTAACAACCAAACTTAAGAGTCGACAACCATTCTCTAAATTACATCATTGTTATCATATCAACATTCCAAGCCGAAGATCCAAAGACTACAACCTTATCATAGAGAAAGACACTAGATTCTAAAAACAATAAAAAAATAATTTTTACTTCAATCCATCATTTCCTTTATTTCCCTCACCTTATTTCACCACATTAGTAAATAGTTTAACATACATTGCCAAAGAATATTGAAACATTAACAAACTTATTACTATTAGTGAGCATGGTTCTCTCAAATATTTAAAAGTTTAGAACTTGTTGGATAAAATCTGCTCAGATAATACAAATTCAGCATACATGCAACTGAAAAATCAAAAGTGAAATTTGCAAACAATCTTGACCATGAAAATCCCACCAAACAAGTATCAAAAAAATGTCTCCACAACAATGAAATATTGAAAAATTAATAACAAAATCCACAATCTTAACTTAACCTAACAAGCTCAAAACAACTTTAATATCAACAAAAACTCTCCACTATGAATTACGAACAATTAAAAAATAACAGCGAATTCCACAAACAATCATAATTAGACCTAGAAAACTCATACCAATAAATATCAACAAAAGCTCTTCATAATAAAGACAAGGGCCCATGTTATTGTGTAAAACAAGGTAATGAATGAATGAGTATCCACAAAACCAACTACCACATAGTCCCACATTATCGTTTGAAACAAGAGGAAAATGCAAGTACTCTTATCATAATACCCACTTAGGCTTCTATAAAAACCTATGTCATCTTCCTCTTCCTCTTCAACACACATCTTTCCCTCATGCATTTTCTTACCATAGTTGTCATAGAAGAAATTTTTTGTCGAGTAGTGATAATGAGAGAGCGCATGATCATCAGTATCATCATTTAAAGACCTTATGAATGAAGAACAACATGAATAATTTACATGGCTAAGTGGAATAGCACCTATGCATTTCCTTTTAGTGGTGTTTTTGGGCACAAAGTATGATGGTTAAATGTAGGGGATTCTCCTCCAATGCAAAGGTCATCTTAGTCTAAGCTTGCATCCTCATTGTAATGGTGATTTTGCCTATTGGAGTATGCCATTTTTGTTGCAGAAAAAAAAAGGGGTCTGAGATTAACGGAATTGCTTTGTTACTATTTTAACATTAAATAATATATTCCATTCTCTATGATTTCAGAGTGGGGTTATTAGTGTGGAAGCTTTGATTATGGGAACTATTCATGAGAATGCGTTGAGATGATTAAAGAAAACTTTGAATAGGTTTCAGTGAGTGGTTCTACTCAAGCTGGTGTTTTATCATGTTAAAATTGTATTTAATGATGCCTCTATCAAACTAACTATGGGATATATTTCAATGGTGACCTACCCTATTTACCAAATCATATTTTGGATGCACACGGAAATGCTCATCAAAACTCATTGTTTAGTCAATTTGGTGGGAGTGAAACAAAAGAATCTTCAAGAATGTGAGTTCCACATAGGAATTATTTCTCAAATGCCTAGAAAAGTCAATTTAGAATTGGTTAATGCTCATGTCAAGGAGAAGATCAACAATTACAAGTTTACTCATTGTGACAACATGTTAGTCGAGGAATGACAATACATTAATCTTCCTTCATTCATGGCTCCATCTCTATTGCATGCCCAAATAGATAGGTCTCATATAAGATGGATTCCTCCTTGTATTGGATTTATCAAACTCAATTTTGATGGTTTGTCTAAGGGTAACCCAAGAAAATTTGGGCGTGGTTTATATATTTAAGAAATCATATGGGATTTATATCACAACCTTTAAATGTGTATCTCTATCGTCAGGTACAAATAACCAAGCTGAGGCCTATGCTCTAGTTTATGGTCTAGTTTTAGACAAAAAATTGGAAATTAGAAAAATCCATGTGGAAGGAGATTCTAATCGAATCACTAACACTTGAAATATTTAAAATTGGAAAATTAGATATATCAAGATGAACATTTGGAAGCTCTTGGACTCTTTTAAAAATTTATCATATCTCTCATACTTTTAGAAAGGGTAATGTTGTTGCTGGTCTTCTTGTGAATTAAAGATCTAATGGTTTCAATTTAGATTCATCAAGGTTAGGATGTATAACTATCTATAACTTTCTAGAGTTATTTTTTATTGTAGAAACTAATGTACACTATCTTTGCTAATAGTAATTAGAGTATCTATTAAAAAATTGCAAGTGTTGGAGCACTTCATTCAAAAGCATTAAGTTCTCAATGTGGGTTATCAAGGTCCCAAAGGTAATCCTAATCAATCGTGTTGTTGCTTCTTTAAATAGTGATCCCAAATATACTATACAAATTGCATAATAATGAATGTTGAATAAAGTTATATTTTGAACAATGTTTTTTGGGCCAACATTGGACGTGTAAGATGTATAATTTGTTCAACATAGAGTCTCTCCATATCTAGAATATGAAGAATTTCTTGCAAGTGTGGTGCTGATTTTTAACACATAAAGTGATCTAATGTTCTTTTGTAATAATCTATCCCGTACATGGGAATTTGATGCCATTTTTCTATATGGATTTTTTGTGAAGGAAAATATGGTGTAATTTTTTGTGGACTACACTACTATAAACTTCATTCAGGATGTTTAGTAATCAAATATTGGGCCATTATCATCCTCTTTGAGTCATTTGGAGGTTTCTTTCATTGTATATACTATATTGGTGATGAGTTAGGGCTTTCTTTTCCTAATCGGCCTTTGAATCTAGTTTATTTTTATAAAATTATATAGTGCCTTGTCCACTTTTGCCACACACCCCCCTTGAAAAAAAGGGTATTGTTTGAGTGCTTTGAATAATACTGTTTGTGACGGTCTTATGCTACAGTTTTTAGAGAATGTCATGGGTCTAGGTAATAAAGAAGTTTATAAGGGTGACATTTAATAAAGGTTAGAGTTTAAATGAGCCAACAAGATAACACATTCAAAACTTATGGTAAGAAGTGAAAACTAATGAATAGACTAACTAATCAAAATAATGGATGCTCCTTTTATGCCTTGTGTGTTTGTAAATATTAAGAATAACTTTGAAGATCTAGCCAATAGAATAAATTGATTTAGTACCAATTGTCTTTTCATCTCTTGGAAAAGACTACATACTTGCGAGCTACTCTCTCTCTCTCTCTCTCTCTCTCTCACACACACACACACACACACACACACACACACACACACAAACACACACACACACACACACACACACACACACATCTAACCCTTATAAATTGGGTAGCTCCTAAAAAATGCGTTGATATTATCTTGTTTGGTTCGACTTCATTGATGCATACTCGAATGCCATGTATTCTTAGTTCTTGGATGTAGTGATATCCTTGTGATTGGATGATGTGTATTCTGTGTACTTGGATGTGTTATTCCTTCCCTACATGTTGCACACACATGTGCATGTGTTTGTGCCTTATGACAATCTCCTAGCACATGTGAGTAAATCTTTTGATTCCATGTAGTCAAATGGTGTGTGTGTGTGTGTGTGTGTATAACCATTTTTTCAAGACTCTTTTCTTCATATTTTTTCACTTGGCACTTTCATTTGTTTTAAACAACAATTTTTATAATGGAAGGACATTTGAGTCCTCTTCTTGCAATTATAATATTCTTGTATGAACCTAGGAATGCTTTGTAATCAAATTGGATCACGCTCATGTTTATGGATTGGACTAGACAAACTCATTATTGGATCCTAATATTGATAGAACTAAAACTAATTTCACACAGTTATCCGATTTTGGTAATGTTCATGAATGTAAGAACATTCTTTTTGGACTTAAATTAAACCGTAATTAATAAATTTGGGTAACCTTGGGCCATGCTTAGACAACCCCATGTTATCCAAAATTAACCCAAAATGAACCAAATTCTACTTAAGAATGTTTGGGCAAGCTTGTGCTTTGCTTGGGAAATGCTATAGTATATTGGTGTGACTTTATGACATCTCTGAGTAGGAAGCCATGCTCACATAGATGCGACCTTGCTCTATGTTTGGACAACGACATGCAAATGGAAAGTAAATCCTTCACATATTAGGTAGTTGAGGATATTTATGGTCCAATTTCATGCTTGAATAATGTTTTACACCTCATATGTTGTCCATGCCATTTGTTCTCATCGTCTGATTGAGAAATATTGGTTCCTAGACATGATTGATTGGTGCTAGATTTGAGTTTGTCGTAAGAGTCATAAGGGTTGTTTTCAGTGTGGATTGAAGGTTTATAATTCCCTCATCTCATCTTTGGATGGTCCTGTAAGAGAATGTGTCTATAATTGAATCAATATCAACCTACTATATATCGAGAATGCAATGATAATTTTTTGCCTGAATTGAACCGCCGCTTTTTTTCCCACCGCTTTTCTTTCAACGTTAACAAACTCTTAGTTGTTTTTTCAAATAGTTCCAAACACATCATGCGGTTCTAGTTGTTTAGCTGCTTGTTTTTTTTCAAATCTAATATTAGAACGTAGGTTCGATATATTGTTGCATAGAGTTTCCAGTCATATATAATAAATGCACTCACATTTTCATTACACGGTGTTTCCATATTTGTACTTGCAAAGGTTTCAAGTGAGAAGTAGAGTATTATATGTTGTTTGGAGCAGAAATGGGTGTGGCTACTCTCATACCAGACTCTGATTCAATCTTTTTCCTGGGAAAGCAGTGCATTATAAATAGAGTTGATCACAACAATGGTGTTATAAGAAAGAAGCTCAGATTGAACATTCCAACAGTTGCATTAATCTCAAGTAATCCAACAAGAAATAATTGCCTGTCTTTGCCAAATCCAGTGAAGAATATCAAAGGTTTGTGTGATTTGGAGGTGAAGGGAAGTCATGGGAAAGGAAGCGAGGGCAGTGTGTACAAAGTGCTCAGCCCAAAATCAAGCTCTTATTATGCTCTCAAAGTAGTCAGGCTTCATTCTAATGAAGATGACAAGATCATGAGAGAGGTGGAGATTATGAAGAAGATGCATTCTCCCTGGATAGTGGAATTCCATGGAGCATTTGAAGAAGGTGGGAATGTGAACTATCTACTGGAGTACATGGACGGAGGCTCTCTACAAAGCTTCCACAAGCAGCTCAACAAAAGAATGACGGAGTCTTTCTTGGCTAAAGTTGGAAGAGATGCTTTGGAGGGTTTGAAATACGTGCAGAGTGAAAAGATTGTTCACAGAGACATCAAGCCTGCCAATTTGTTGGTCAATTTGAATCCATTTCATGTCAAGATTGCAGACTTTGGGATGAGTGCAATTGTTTCAGAGATTGCATGCAATTCATCTAGTGCTGGAACATATGCTTATATGAACCCCGAGAGATTCGACCCTCAGACCTATCGGAAAGGAGTTGGCTGTGATGATGCTGATGATTATTATTATAAAGGTGATGCATGGAGTTTGGGAGTAACATTGATGGAATGTTACGTGGGTCATTTTCCATTTGTACAGCCGGAACAAGAGAAGTCACTTGATTGGGCTACACTCTTGTGTGCTATTTGTTTGCAAGATGTGCCCACTTTGCCTCCCACTGCTTCTTCATAGTTTCAAAGCTTCAATGGATGCTGCCTGCAAAAGGATGTTCGCAACAGATGGACTGCTTCTCAGCTCCTCACTCACCCATTTATCAGAGATCAAAATTGAGCTCTTTTCACATTGGCCCTTCTTTTTAAAGAATAGGGCAAAGGGAAAATTTTTAGAAAAAGAAAAGATTCCTGAATGACTTATCAAATAGTTGATCCCTCACCCATTTGTGAAAGATCACATAGGCCATTCTTTTGAAAAGAATAGGGCAAAGGGAGATTTGTATAAAAGAAAACATTCATGAAATGTTTATCAATGATTGAGTCAAAAATTCAAAGTGAAAATGAATTTGAGCTTTTCTATAAATTCCAAATGTATTATGTATATTTCTTTTTTCAAATTGTTTGTGTTGTTTGATTGAAGTTCTAAGGTAAACGTAATTAATTTGAACTTGTGTATCACACTAAGCTTCATCTTTTTGCATTTCTTGATTTATTTTTCGAGGCTAACAAATTAACAAGAATAATAAATTTTATATCTTTCCCTTTCTTGAACTTGTTCTGTTTGTGTATACAGTTTACTTCCTTAATTAACAAAACGATGTCATAGCCGATTAACATTTCACTAATAATTGTATTTATATTTTGTGAGGCTACTACCAGTAGTGCTAACTGCTATATCAAGTTACCAACGTAACTTTTTGATATATATATATTTACGCATTTAAATATTTTGAAAAGTCAGATTCAGTAACATGTAAGACAAATTAAATATTTTAAAAGTCTAATTTTCTATTTATTTTAGTTTTTTCCCGCCTTTTTCTATTTTTTATGGAGACGAAGTGAGAGAGAGAAATGGAAAATGGAACTGTATTTTCTTTTTATCCGTTCTTTCCTTCTTTTGTCCTCTGTGCAACGCTCTTCCTTAGAATATTAATGGTTTTTTTTTTAAATAATAATAACCATAATGTTTATATTATGTAAGAATTTTTACGTGGGATGATGGTTTAAATGAAATAGAATAATTTAGATAAATGAAAATGAATTGTTTTAAATATTTTATTATTATTATATATGGTGATGTTTTAAATTAAATGAAATAAAATAATTTAGATAAATGAAAATAAGTTGTGTTAAATAATTTTTTTTACTATTAATAAATTTTTAATTTAGTTTAATTTAATTATTTTTGATTGATTCAATAAGAAAAGAGTTCAGCTAAAGATTGAGTATGTTGAAACTTAGTTCACCTGAAGATTCTTATCAGTGTGATGCTGGTCAATCAATCATTCTATGCACAACATTCTGGACTTGACATGTGCGCATAGATCAAGACCTTGTCGATGGCCCATCACCATTGAAAGATGAAGAAAAGTTAGGAAGAAAGAAAGGTAAGCAAGTTACTAAAGTTGACAAGGGTAAGAAACTTGTTCTTGAAAAAAAAATTATTTTCAGAGGTGCTTGTTTCAAATGTGGTAAGGATGGACGCCAAGCCTTTGAATGTGCTAATGTGAAAGTTGAAAAACAAAACTTAGTAGTACAAGAAGAATAGAAAGTGGAATCTTCTGATGTTGATTTGGCTTCACCAAAAGTTGGAGAATCTCTTTTTATGAGGAGAATCGTGTTTTCTAATCATGATGTTGAACCAGTACAAAGAAGGTGAAATGTCCCCTTGCTGATTTTATATGATATTTAAAGCCTCTAATTATATTTTAAAAAAAAAAAAAAAACATTTCAAAAGATCAACCAATTTCTCAATAAAACCCAAATTAGGTATGCCCGAAATAGTGCCAAAAACTTCACAGCTTCACATATTATTAATAAATCTGAAAGTAGACATTTTTACAAAAAAAATTCCAGCATAATGGCCCACAAAATGACACTTCTAGATCTATATAGAGTTTACATAACAGCTCCCAAATGGAGGACAAAAATAATGCTCATCGAGCTCCCGAAAATAACACAAAGTAGCTCGAAAATACCACAAAACACTAATAATCTATTACAAAAGTATAACCATGACCCAATACCTATATTTAAATGTCTACAATACAATAGAAAACCAAATTGATATAAAATACTCAACTGAAAACACCAAACTCTTATAATAAACACACCTGAAAACTCACAAATTTGCACTATTCAGCACAAGGGTAAACTCTGCATGAGCTTTCACATGGAATGGCCTCAAAATCCTATCCTTAGCCTCCCTAGAAACCTGCAAACTCCTGTCCTTGGGTCTCCTTCTCCACAAGTTTGGCAGCCTCTGAAGAACAACAAAGCAATGAGCAAAAATCAAGTTCTAGAATGAGGCCGAAATGCCTCCAAATCCCTTTAAAAGAGGGAATAACCCTAACTCATGACCAAGAGGGGTCAATAATACATATTTTAATAATAATTTTTATTTATGAGTCCATTGGTTTCCAAAGATTAGCCCCTTTTGCCGAAACTTCACTTTTTGAGCTAGCTTGCCTTAGCAAAAGTTATTATTTTTAATTATTTGAAAAGGGGACATGACAGAAGGAGCTTATTCTAAACTATTTGTAAGTATGGAGGTAAATGATATAAATTAAGTATGGATGAAGGTAGTACTAATAATATTATTTCTAAAGAAATGGTTAGGAAACTTGGTTTGAAAAAATTCAAACCTCCTACTCCTTGTGGTATCAGCTTGTTTCAAGATGATCATTGGGCGCAAGTTAGAGAACAATGTATTGTTAATTTTAGTATTGGACCTTTTAAGGATGAAGTTTAATGTGATATAGTAGACATGAGTGCTTGTTATATTTTACTTGGAAGCGCTTGGCAATTTGATAAGGGAGTTATATGTGATTACAAAAAGAATACAATTACATTTGAAAAGGATGGTAAGATATCTATTTTGATTCCTTTAAATGATGAAGAAGTTATCAAAGAGAAGAACTTGATTATTTTTAGGACTTTTAGTTTGAAGACATTAGAAAATAGAGTTGATTTTCCTACTATTGACAAAAAGTTATCTGATCTTGAGATTATGAACATAAGTGGAACAAATAAAATTTCTATTCAGATGAAGGCATGCAATAAGAGTGATTCATTTGATAGTAGTAGTTATTGTAGAAGTAGTGTATTTGAGATTTATCATGATATAGTTGATTGTAGAAGTGAGTTTGGACACACTTTTGTGTTGATTGATGAAGAAGATTTGTGGATTAAGAACGAGCACGAAGTTTATGTTTTGAATTCTTTCAGATGTTCATAATTCCTTATGGACCATTTTTTTGTCACCTTGGGTGTTTGATGCAGGAGCATCCTTGGGCTATTGGAAATCTTCCATCACCCATTTGTTGTTTTATTATTTTACGGTTACCTATCCGACAATTTATATTGGCAAACTCTTGTTTTTTTGTTTCTAGATTCCATGGGCTTAACTTCATATGGTGAACATATCGTGGATCATTACCCTAAGTGTGCAAAATCATATACATGACATCTGGAAGTCATTATGCTTCATCTTCTTGGGTGTTATTTTCCTACATTGTTCTTCAAGCGATGCCTGGTATTTAATTTGGCATGGTTCTATATGTTAGAAATGTTTAGAATGGGTAAAAGCACAGATCTGTGTCACTATTTGTGATACCAAAAACCTGTTTTGGTCAAATCTCATTTCTCTATCAAAACTCAATTTTTTTCAAAAACTGAAAATACCCTTTTATAGATCTCAGACTCAATATCATCATTATTTAATTTTTTGAGTGTTTTGATTAGTTATAATATGTTACAATCTCAAAATATTATAATTCGATATTTTAACAATTTAGAAGATGCTCCCTCAAAAAAGGAAGAAAAATAGTAAATTATATCAAAAAAATTAAAATATTATATTTATCTCTAGAGGAGAGAATCCTCTTCACGAATATGTAATTTTTTTTCAAGAAGGTATAGATTTGATAGGGAAGTTTTGACAGGAGGAAAAAACTGTTGGATTCTGATAAGGTCGAACTTGAGTACTTATAACAAAGAAAATATACATCAAAAATAATTATTTCTTTTTTTGTTCACTAGCTATACATGTGATCTATAAGATACTTTCAAATCAGCACAAAAAAAGATGATTTGCATATACTTGTTTGATGAGGACTACACCTTATATTTTTTACAGTTAAAAAAAGGGACTTCAAAATAAAATAAAATGAATAAACTCTTACTCAAAAAAA